>OX246738.1:11201256-11613756 GCA_945910005.1 Isoperla grammatica | reverse complement strand
ATATCTTTCCTTAACAATATTTAATATTAAACATTTGGCGTTATGTAGGACAAGATATAATTATTATTAAGCACTACAGATAATCTCCATATAATAATACAAAATAGATTGTTTCGATAAAACTAGGCTAGACAATTTCGGGCCTATTGGAATTGTCTGATTTTATCCAAAGGCAATGTATTTTACATCCTTTTTAAAGATATAAGCTGTGACCTTGATTAAATATGCATAGCTTGAAATAATTTTAACATTTTTTAATTCTATGTTAGAGAACAAACATGTTTAAAAAATAACATGGAGGGCTTTGTTACTTTGTAACCTAGGTAATATATTTTTTTCATCGGCTTATATAAAATAAAACACGTGTATGTTGACTACTGGTAGGCCTATGTTCTCTGTAATCAGTAATGTAGGCCTAATGTAAATAAACGTAAATTAGTGTAATAGGCCTAATGTGTACGGTAATAAGTTATTACTCATGTTCCTATAAAATGTAATACTTTCCATTATTTTGTTACAGGTCAGAAAGAGCTGGCGATTGAGCTTTACAAGAAGGGTATCTCCGAGTTGGAGAAAGGAATTGCGGTTGATTGTGTCGGTGGAAAGGGAGAAGTCTGGGAGCGAGCACAACGGCTCCACGACAAGATGGTGACAAACCTAATCATGGCCAAAGATCGCCTCGACTTTCTAGGTTAGAAGGAGATTTTTTTAAACAATATTTTATGTTTAAGATCCATGGGGTTCACTGAGAAATAGCCTATACCACTCTTGTCAAGAGTATAGACTATGTTTCAAATATTAGGAAGAATGTATATGAAAAGTGTAGGCTACCTTTTCTAGTGTAGTAACTTCTCACTTCCTTCATAATATCGATGCATAATAATATGCAAATAGCAATCTCGTTTGAGTTTGTTACATGGTTCTGGACCTGATAGCTCAAATGATCAGCACCAATACTTCTAAAGCCGGAGGTTCTGAGTTTGATCTTCAGTAGGGTAAATTACAAGACATTTATTGCTACATATCATATTCCAGTAGTATGCTAATGTGTAGGTACATATTTTGCTGGTTTGTATTGTGAATTGTATTGAATTTTGTTTACACCTCAGATTTATGTGTACAGATAGGCCTAACATGTTTATAATTGTGCCTTCAAGTGTGTGTGCTTGAAACCAAGTTTTGTAGTCCGTAATAGGCTATATGTACCTAAATTTTATACCCTTAAATTGTATTTGCAGTGAAAGTGATCTGAGCCCTAGAGTACTCTTTTGACTAATATATAGTCTCAAGTGACATTGCTACCATACTGCCACCAGTCAGTCTTTCACTGGTCAGTGCCCAGCAGGCGCTCGTGTCGAGTCTTTTATCTAAGGGTCAAGTTGTTTCTCACGTGCTCCTCAACTCAGCCTTACCTCCGACTTGCCCAAACACCAATCACAGAGCAGTCCACATGGCAATGCTGTTCTGTGATTGGTGGTTGGGCAAGTCTGAGGAAAGGCTGAGTTGAGGAGCACATGAGGAAGGACTATGCATTTGACCCCTGAGCCTCATCCAGCCCTCTACTCTTACCCAAGTTGCAAACTTGCATCACCATTCATCGAAGTTAATTGTATCCAATAATTTATTCTGTTTAATTTATTAAAAAACTTCAGATTTCTAAATTAAGGGGATCTGGGTACCTACCATAAGATTGTTGGTACCTGAGCACAAATATTTACAAATTGTAACAGTCCTAGTAAAAAGTCTAGCTTTTTATTTATCCTTTGTTGTAGAGTGCTACATTTTAAGAGCGAAGGATACCTCTACGTCAAAAACCGCAGATAATTTTAATTTTTTAATTATATCTCAAGATTGAAACACAAAATCGAAAAGCTGGGAATCATAACGCTGTGGTTTGGTAAGCCGTACAGACTGAATGAAAAAATGAAAATTTTCTGCGGTTTTTGATGTAGATAGCTACATGGAGGGTGGGTGTAGGATACATGCATGTGTGTGTGTGTGTGTGTGTGTGTGTTTCTGTTTTATAGTTTTTAAGTACGTACCTATTACCCACCTTTATATTTACCTTATATACAGTAGGTATGCAGTATAGCCCAGAGATGTTATTTGAAATTGTTGCTACAATCTCTTTAGCAAATATTTAATTCGATGTTTTGCTGAAGCTAATTAATTCCAGCATTCCATTATGTCCCATTTTGTACTAAGGGAGCAGTCCAAAACTTGTCTCTAAATACTCTGATACATGATGTGATTGGTCTGCATGTAGCCCTACATCACAAAGGTTGCTCTTGCTCTCAGCGTGATCTAGCAGGCTAGACACAGCTTTGGGCCATCTCCTAAGATAAAATAAAATAGGCCTACATCCGAATCCGATGTTTGCTGTTTTTATCAAATACCAAATGTAGCAAGTTGTCCATGCATCTGCAATCCGCATATTTTCTTGTTCCAAAGCAAAATCCAGTATGTATCTGTTAAAGGTTGGCACAGCTTTAAAGGGAACAATTTCTATGAGCAAACTATTTTTCACAAATTGATATTGGAAGTGATGTGCATCAGTGCGTGTGCTCTGCAAGGACTTTCTAAATAATACTTCTGTTGCAGGATCTTGAATAGCTGTTTTACAATTCAACTCAATCAAATGAAAACTGATATTTTTTTATGATATGCTTCTATAATTATTTCATGAAATAATACTGTTGTCAGCTCACACACTGACAGTAGGCCTAACTCAGCTACTTAATCATATTTCGCATCTCCTGCTGGGTGGAGTGTCTTACTAAGCATTGGTCATCGTTCCTAGGTATTGTAGATGGCCAGAGTGAGGTGTGTCCCAGAGTTTATGCTAAACGTAGCAACCTCAACCTCCTTGTGCCCATCCATCACACACATGGTAAACTGAATAATGCTATTCATTCATCACTTGGTATTAATTTGCTTATGCCACCTTATATCACCTGTTGATGGAGAAGTCCTTACTCCTTCTCATCAAATAATTTGCTCAAATGTCTGGTGAATAACGGTTTTGTTTTAAGTGGTGCATTTCTTACTTAAAGGTGCTTTAAAACTATTATGTTAATTTCTTTTTGTTTGTAATTACTGCACATATTTTGTTCTTTTATACCTGAAGAAGATTGATCGGCAATACCTGCAGAATTGCATGTGGCCTTGGCTAGCTATGTTTGGTATTTTTAACTGGGCCACACTTACATGGAATTGAGATTCTTGTACAGTAGTCGATACATTTTTGCAATTTGATATTATGGTAACATGTTTATAATTCTTTGTTACGTAGTAAAAGTTAATTAATGGAGTGTGGTTGGTACAAATGCCCCCAGAGCCCTTTTGCACAATTCTGTAGCCGCGTGAGTTTCGGGTCTAATGTTGGATGCTGTGCACGCCTATGTGTGGAATGACCGATTGCAAATTTTGTTCTGTTCTTACAGGCTGTCTATGTCTTTGTCAGAGCTAGTTGTATGATATGATGCACTGTCTTTTTTCTTTCTGTAGCATAATACATAGTTACGACTAACCAACCAGTATGACTTGTTGCATTATGTCCAGTTGTTTTCAAAGTAAAATATGTTCTTCCTTGACTGACTCTTGTGTTTCTGCATTCGCATGAATTTAGCTTGGTTACACACTTATGCAGTAAGTAGTATAGAACTGCTGAACATGTGGGTAAGCATGCAT
Source organism: Isoperla grammatica (assembly GCA_945910005.1). Classification (NCBI taxonomy): domain Eukaryota; kingdom Metazoa; phylum Arthropoda; class Insecta; order Plecoptera; family Perlodidae; genus Isoperla; species Isoperla grammatica. The sequence continues at coordinate 11,610,066 of OX246738.1, read as the reverse complement.
ACCATGATGTTCTTATTGCTATATTTGAATAAATATAAATAACATACTATTCAAGATTCATATAGTGAATGGCATGTTCTCATTTGTTTCATTGGATAAATAAATATAAATAAGTGGCAGTTTACTGTGATTTTCAAGATTTGTTAAAATTTGTGCTTACTCTTTAAACAAATTATTAGAGATGCAAGTTTTTCGCAATGCGCGATAAAACGAAAAGTGTAACAAAACACTCTAGAGTGCTGGTTTCATCATTTCTTTACGTTATGCGTCACTGGGATTCAGATTCAAATCGCGAAATAACACCATAAAATGCTTATAAAACGAATTATGAGTTTATTCGCAATATAACACAGCATAATTGCCACTTTCTAGCAAAATAACACCATTATTAACAATTAACAGTAATTCGTAATTTTGTATTCCCTTCCGTTCAGATCTTCACAAGAATTACGGGATAAAAAGTGAACATAAGCAGTCCACATCAACACCACTTACTTCTCTGCAGTCTAATCTAATCTTTAATGCCCCCCATCACTATGTATATGCATTGAGGGCCATACACATATAATAGTTTAGAAAATGTAACCTTTTTAAGTTTTATCAATGATTTTATGTAAAAACATGATTTTCGATTAAAAAAAACAATAACACCACAAAACACCATAGTTCTCAATTTCTCAAACCAAAAGTGAATAACCACCACAATAATCACCAACAGTGAATAATAAAACCATTTTCTTGCATCTCTACGAATTATTAGTCTGAAATGTATTTTTTATCATACATTCTGCTGTCTGCAGCATAAGACCAATTTATAGCAACCCTTTTAAACTTTGTCTTAAAACTGTGAATTTTTATTTGTTGAATCTAAAATAAATAATAACCGATTAAAACAAATTGTAAAATTGTAAAAATAATAAATAGGCCTATACACTTTCAAACAAAAAATATTCCGCTCACAATTATATGTGTAGGAGATTTTATGCAAACAATTAGAAACAACTTTACAAACAAACCCTATTAAATAATTATAGTGCGAACATATTAAAATGTTTGGCACGCGGTCCTCGTAGTGAAGGGACAAGAACACTAGTGAGTGGAGCCTGATCATCTGGGTTTGAGCCCAATTTAAGACTGACTTTTTATTATCCAGCAATAGCATAAGTGCACACGACGAAAGAAGTCTGGTGCGGACGTCATACCTGTAACATTTTGCAGTAGGCTACCTGTTTGTTTCTCTACTGCTGGGTGGAGTGATCTAGCTTCATTCAAGACTCCCTGTTTTAGGTCAATTTGCAGTAGCACCACTTTTGTTGAAAGTACCCAATTTAAACAGATGATTCATAGGTTACTGTTGGTATTTACTATTTAGGTACTGTTTTGCTTCATGACCGTACTCATAACAACACTGACTTCTTTCAACATATGCCCTTCATTGCATAACATTATACTTTTTTAAAATTGTTTTACCATTAGTTTTTGCAGGTACATGTACATCATTAATAGTCTTGAGCTTATTATGCTTTATAGTCTTATGCTCATTAATGCTTTCATGTTTAGTTAAAACTTAAAATATAATATAATTATATTTTAATTTGAATTGTATCATTTCTTTGATTTGTTATGATTTTGTTTTGTCATTTAAATGTGTTTTGTTTTGTTTCCGTTTGTTTTTAGTCAGTCTAGTGCATCTGGGAAAGTTAGCGGTGACCACAGAGTTGAGCTCAAGCAGTGCTCGAGTGAAGTTTCAACGACCCCATATTAATTCTTCTGAGTCACAGAAGCCCTCTCTTATGATCCATGGGCACAGTAGTAAAGTAATTTCTCCCAGGCTCCCAACTAGCAAAACCTCAGAAGGTACAATGCATTCAGTACATATTTTAAATCTTCACACTCACACACCTTTAAATCAAATACATTTTTGTTTAGTGCTTAGTAGTTAATTAGTTATAGCACTAACCTGAAACTAATGCAAAAAATCCATTAATTGATTGTTTCAGATATGAATTCAGTTCAGATATGATAGTGACATGGTTTTAATTTAATATTGTCGGCACGCCATTGATTTGTACATATTATTGCATACTTGACTGGTCACATTATTATCACATATAACCTAGTCCCATAGCCATTATTTTTAGGACACTTCAATAAGTTTTTTTTTTTATATAAAAAAAACTATCCACAAAGGTAGGTGAAACTGTCAGTAGGTTGCAGTTGAGCAGCGGAGAAATAGCAATTTGGGAACATCTTTGTTTTTAACCATATTCATTTGAGTTTAGGGAAGATATTCTTTTCTTTGATTTAGATAATTTTGCTAATTAAGCTTTAAATCATGCTTTATTGTTCTTTAAACTTGTTTTTTTGCATATTTTGTCTTGAAAATGCTATAATTATAAGAAAATATTGCACAGAAATTATACTTTGGCTGCTTATAATAGGACCACACAAGAAATGTTGATGTGAGTGTTGGCATCCACTTCTTTGATACCTACAAAACTTCCAAATAACAGACGAATTGTTTGTTTGTTGAATTTTCAGCATATTGTTGCATCCTGGAATGGAATTTGTAATGAAGGAGATTTTGTTCAATTATGTATTATTATTTCATATAGAACTAACAGTATTCTCACCAACATATTAGAATGGTAAAACATTTGTTCAGTAAGCAGGACAAATGGCGAACGCATTTTATTTTGCTTTTTCCTCCAAAAGTGGACTATTTCTCATTTTGGTACACTTTTAGATAACAAATATAGATCATGCCTATAGTAGCATTTTTACAAAAGCACGTTTCATGTATGTTTGTGTTTTTCCATTTCATCGCCAATTTCTAATCCTTGTATGCCTACAAATTAATTAGGTAATAATATTTTCACGGCTCGGGCGGGGGTTTTTAATTTCGAAAATTTACTTTCATGTATCGCTCAATTAGGGTAGGCCTATGTGTAAACGGTGACTTTGGGGCTGTCATAGCAACAAGCACACAATGAATGGTAGAATGTCCTCCACTAAACAACAGTTCTTGTAACTTTGCGGGTAGACAATAAATACAAATTTATTTATTTTATGCAACGAAAGAATCTCGAAGAGGTGGTTGTGCCAGGCTTGACTAGCAGGTAACGAAACATTGGCCCGAGCAAATTACGTAGCTTGCTGCTCCACCCAACCTCAAATTTGATATGGGGCAAGGCATGTACTATATGTATTATGATTTACGGGTTTTTAGCCTAAGAGCAGTATTGATAATATTTGGAGATACAGTATAGCAATTGTACAAATGTCAAATATACGTATCAAAAGAACTTGCACTATTAGCTCAGATTTATTTTCATCTAATGTGCAACTAGTGAAATTTGGTGCAACCCATTTGATCAATGATTGATTGATCATTGATCATTTGATAAGCATTGCATATTATGCTCTATTGGATTTATTGCAACCATGAAGATACACAAATTTTAAGTGAGCTGTCCACCAAGGCACCTGCAGGCATATGCACAATAAAGGGTCAATGTAGTGTTCGAAATCATATCAAGTATCAATATAGGGCAACATGTGTACATTTTCCTTCAGCTTCAGCTTGCATCTTCTCTATTGTATTGTGGCTTGTGTATTGTAGTGGTATGAATTTTCTAGGGTTTATTTATATGATATTTAAAATATATAATTCATTCAGGATGTCTGCATTATAGTTGAGCAAGTTTTGTTAGTCTTCCCAAATGCCTGTTGCAAGTTAACATGGATGTTACAGTGAGCTACCTCTTACTTGTGTGATGCTCAGCATCTAACAAACTGCCTTGACCAAGACCACATTTGGTAAAAATTGACTTCCTTGGGGTACTTTTGAAGTCTGCACAGTGGCTATATGAGGGTGTTGGTTTTAAAATTGATTTTTGTATTACTGCAGTGGATGTACTTGATAATCTTGATTCATGAAAAGTTAACAAATATTCGGTGAAAAACAAAATGAGCCACAAAAACCACAGAATGGAAAGCAAAGTTATGGTTTAAAGGGGTATTCAGTCAAAGGAAAAATAATACATCTGTCTTACTATGTTATACGTAACAGTTATGATTAAACGACAAACCTTATCGGTCCATCTAATGTCAGACAAAAATTATTGATGTACTGAACTGTATCAACCAATTTTGTACGTGGGCCTAGACTTAAGAGTTGTTAGTTTTACTTAAAGAGTACCGTGCAGCAGACATCTGAGCTTCGTTAGAGTGAGTTTACTGTCTTTCTGACGGTTGACCACTTAACCCGGCACACCATGCGCCGACCGAAATGCTCTTAATGTGGCCACAGTATGAATACAGAATATTATGTAATTAATATGATTTTTTAGTTTTAACCTGATAACCACTTTAAGGGAAAGACTACCAAAATCTTAAAATCATGATTAATGCAGAATAAACGATGTAAGTCATAAAGTTGAAACACTATCCTTTCTAAGTGTTATCTTCCTTGCTACTTGCCATTGCAAGTAGCATTCATACAATGTTCTTTAAAGAACATCGTATACATGACAAGTTCTTGAGTTTATCCACTAATTAAGTAATTAATATCAAACATAGAATGCTACTCAATTTGAGAACCAAATAATTGTAATCAGTGGGGTGGTTATTTAAAATGCCTTTTATTCCAGTGTTCACTTAAAATAAAATCCTTACTAATTATAATATTAAACATAATTTTCATGCCCTCTTTATGTCCCATTTAGATAGTTCGATGTTCCATTTAAGTTTCCTTGAACCCAAAGACTAAAACGCATCAAAACCTGCATACCTAGATCATAAAATTCAGCAATGCTCCACTTTCTTTTGATTCGTTTTTTGTCCTTGAATTAAGAAGATTGATTGATATTGGTGTTTTTTACGTCCCATATTTTTGCAACTTGGCTAATCGAGACGATGAGTGGGTGAAATATGAAGATGATGTTTGGAGAAAAGGGGCAAGCAAGGTAGGGAGGAAAAGAAACTTGGATGGAACAGAAACCCATCTAAATAACGGTGCATTAGAGTTTAGAAACCTCAAGGATATTTTTATTGTTGTGCAGTAGTCTTGAGATATGACCAAAAGGAAAATCATTAATTTTGCAAGGTTTGGCTTTTGTGATAGTCTTTCCTCTTAAATTGGTTGTCGTAATGTGTAAAGAGCCTAGATGATCTTTTTAAGTCCTTGCTGCTGACAATTGCTGACAATCTTCCAAGTATTTTTATAAAAATGTAAAAGCAAACACTGATCTAGATATTTTAATGGGCCCGTGTTATTTCGTATGAAGTAATCGGAAAATATCTAAGTAATACCTTAGTAAAATTTAGGAGTTAAAATGAAATTCATTTTAATGTATAGTATTATTATGCCTTGTTAATGCTGTTTATTAACCTTTAAATTTATATTTTAAATTGATATGTTACAGCTACAGGTCGCAAAATGACGATACCAGGGAAACGCAATCCAGGGTCATACACCAGCAAGAGTCAAACACTGCCAAGAAGCATGGGTTCTCGCTCACAGACAAATATTGTTCCTCCTCGGCCTCAAAAGCCGATGTCCACCCCACCAGCCATCAAGAGACAGCTGTCGGGGCCCAGCAGTAGCCCGGTGCGGCGGGCCACACACGGAGACATAGGTGCCAAGTCTGCACCCAAGAAGTCTTGCTCGTTAAAAGGAGTTGACCCAAAACTAGCTCAAATTATTCTCGACGAAATCTTGGAGGGAGGTGCATGTGTGCAGTGGGAAGACATAGCTGGCCAGGAGGTAAACAGCAATCCAAGATATGATTAGTTTTGTAATTACCTTGTATTATGTACGTACTGTATTAAGTATTAAGTAATTAAGACTCTTATGACCACATTTAATCAAAGGATAACTTAAATGTACAAAATAGCCTATGTTTACACATGGAAACTCAACTGCATGTCCTACAATTGTTCAATCATGAGCCATTTCAGGTAGGCCTATGTCTACCAGTTGTGTGAATTATAAAGAACAAAGTCACTGGGCCGAGGCTAGAAATTCACTTAGGAATAAATTACGGGCACACACCCGCACACACATAGATGTGCTACAGAGATAAATAAAAGAGTAACACAAATCCCAGAACACCTGGAACTGCTCTCGGATGATGTTCATGCAATGTTATCCTAATATGTGTGACACAAAAGTATGTTTTCACTGATATTATTAATCAAAGGATTACAATAATTGACATCCAATTATCGATACCCATCCCTACTACCACCGATAACAATTTATGTGCAATTCAAATGCACCATCGCTTATCTGAAACACTAGGGCCTACATCATACATCACGTGTGCTTGTAGTTGGGTAATCTTGACATTGGACCCCAAGGGGGAAATTGTGATGTCGGATTCTCTTGACGTTTCTCTCTGGGTGTTATGTATATATAGGCACTTTCTGTTGTAGCCTATATCAGGTCAATACGACAACAATTTTGTTGGTACTATTTAAGTTCCGTTGAAACATTTCGGAAACGGGAAGACTTTCTGGTTTTGATCTACTGTTTAAATTAATGAAGTGTAAGAAAGTAGGAGTACATGTCATAGGTAGTGAACTATACAATTGGTTTCCTTATAGGTGGCAAAGCAGGCTTTGCAAGAAATGGTTATTTTGCCTTCGTTGCGACCGGAACTCTTCACGGGGCTCCGCACTCCTTCCAGGGGTCTTCTGCTCTTCGGTCCACCTGGAAATGGCAAGACTCTGCTCGCGCGAGCGGTAGCCACCGAGTGTAATGCAACGTTCTTCAGCATCAGTGCGGCAAGCCTCACGTCTAAGTTTGTTGGAGAGGGAGAGAAGCTAGTCAGGGCTCTCTTTGCTGTTGCAAGAGAGTTGCAGGTGAGATCTCACACAGATGCAAATTTGAATTACGGATATCGTATCGAAATCGGTATAGAGTCATCCCAAGCTGTAACAAAATTGTATTGGATAGCACTAGTCTATAGCAGTAAGAAATGTGTAATATGTATGTAATGCCGGCAGTAGTAGGGCCTTCTACTGTTTTTAATTTCATTCTGACATGTTTTATCCCCTAAGGTATTTCTGTATCATGAATCACTCCAGTAAAATGAAAACTCGAAGAAAATTGTTGGTATTGTAACGTGGTTAGAGAGATACCATAGTGTTAATTGCTTTCGTCTCCAAAGTATTGACTATCTCTTGCCCTACAGGCAGCTTCAATACTGGCTTTCAGTTACTCTGTTTTTAGATGTTAACTCTTTGTGTCTTTACTGTGTCCAAATTATATGAACAGATGCACGCATATACGTGATTCATGACACATAAGTTAGTGCACACTTCTGGTGTAAATCTATTTCCTGCTTCCACATGAACCCACCAATATGAACATATTGTATTTAGGTCAACTCTTAGGAAATCCAAGCTCAAATGGAAATTTGTATGGGTTGTCATATTAAAACGCTTGGTATTCTCATTTTTCGCTAGCCCTCCATTATTTTTGTGGACGAAGTGGACTCCCTACTGTCTGAGCGGAGAGAGGGAGAGCACGAAGCCAGTCGGCGTCTAAAGACCGAGTTCCTGGTGGAGTTTGACGGCCTCCCCTCCAATCCCGACGAGCGCATCCTCGTGATGGCAGCCACAAACCGGCCACAGGAGTTGGACGAGGCGGCCTTGAGACGGTTCTCCAAGAGAATCTACGTGAGTCTTCCCGACCGTGCGACCAGGATACTGTTGCTCCGGAGACTACTGAGTAAACACAGTAGTCCGCTGACTCAGGACGAGCTAGACGGCTTGGCCACATGTACGGAGGGCTATTCGGGCAGTGATCTTACGGGCCTAGCTAAAGATGCTGCCCTTGGACCAATACGAGGTAAGAACTTCAGTGTTATGTTGTGCACGTACTACTAACAAGATAGGTCATTGCCTTCAATATTAGCATAATCCATTCAACTTGCTCTCAAGGCTAGTTTCAAACAAGTTTCAATTAGTGACCTTGAAGTGAGTGAGAGAAGAGCCAGAAGACAAAACCTGATGTTTCTTGACCTCTGTACAATATTCATACTTTCATAGGTTTAGTTTAGAGAAACTGCTAGAACATGTTGTAGCCAAAAATATTTTAAAATCCTCTTGCAGAAGGTGTAAATATTCGTGAATCTACGTTAAAAGTACAAAAACATTGATTTTGTATACACGCACGTTCATGAAAGTCTTTTAAAAATATGTTTGTAATTGTATGTTTATACATTAGCTCTTGTGTAAAATGACGATCAAGAGATGGGTTGGGAGTATTTTGAAATAGAGTTTTTAGCACTGTGATTTCCAAATTTAGCATTTTGGAGCATTTTGAAAAAGAAACGTGGCACTTTGTAACAACAATTTGGTTATTGATCAAATACAATGTGTGTGACCTTTCTTCAATAATTCCAAATTATTTTTTTTCTTTTTATGCGATGATGACTTTTCAGTAGGGTTGCCGTTCGATGTGAAAATCGGCATCGATAATCGGCGGAGCGGAATCGATAATCATATCAAAATATATCGATATTGTAGACCTCAATCGATTATCAAATCAAATGCCAAAATAATGAAATCAAACTGAAAACAATCCCAAAAACCAATAAAAAGGAGTATTTAAGGATAGAAATGTGTTAAAATTACAGACTATTAATCCATGCACTTTTTATTATAAGGTAGGCCTAATGCAATTGCTTGGTTGGTCATTGGGGTGCCACTTTTTTCACGTACTGATTGTACGCGGACGTGCCTTGCGAGGGTTGAGTCAGGTATAAATACATTCCGTAAGGGGGCGAGAGAGATAGCGCTATCCCAGCTGCCATTATATAGGACAGCTATCGCTCTACGCCCCCCCCCCCCCCAACAGCACAATAATGGCATCACCAATACAGACCGGCTCACAACTTTACGAGAGGAGACTACGACTCACGGCGTGTGCGTGACAAACTGGCTCACGTTTCACTGTCACTGCCGTGGAATGCGTTGCGCATGCGTGGATGAATAGTTGTTCGTAACCCCTAGAGAGCGCGCTCCCCCCGTCGGTAAAGTAGTATTTACTATTTTACCGACCTAGCGAGCGCGCATTCTATCGTCAGCTCCGCGCACCGCTACGAACCGCCCAATCACGATTTTTTAACAGCAGCGCGGCAGTTTTAAACATCGATGATATTATTCAAATCGATAATCAAATCATATCATATCATAATACTTGAATCGATTATCATATCATATGACTTGAATCGATTATCGATCGATATTTCGATTATCAACGGCAACCCTACTTTTCAGCCATTCATTTTTCTTGCTATCCAATACAAATTAGCTTCTTGATCTGGCCTGCTTACAATATGCCTGAATTAACTCAATTTACATTCAACACAGGAAAACCTTTGTTTAATATGCATGTTTGATAACATCTATTTCTCAATATTAGCACTTTGTAGCAATTTTGAAATAGCATAGCCTATATTCATCGATTAAGCATCTATTACGCAAATTGCTAATTTCAACCATCTCTAATATGCACTATGTCAGCACTTACTAAAATAAATATTTCGTTTTAAGGTGTGAGCAGGTGGTCATTTTACTTGTAACTGGTTTAACTGGTCTTTATTGTTACCAGAACTGAATACCGAGCAGGTGCGCTGTCTGGATCCAAGTAAGGTACGCAACATCAATTTTCAAGACTTTGTCGACTCACTGAAGAGGATTCGCCGTAGTGTTTCTCCTGGAAGTCTTGCCGTTTATGAAAAGTGGAATGCAGAGTTTGGTGATCTCAGTTTGTGAAGAGGATTTGACAGACAAATGGATATTCTATTCTCAAAATCCACTTACCTTGATCAATCCTTTAACACATCATCAAAATTTAATTTGTAGCGTTAGTGTGCTTTCACAACTCATTTTCAGTTCAACAAACAAGGTTAACCCATTAACGGCATGCAGAGCTGGCCTGCTATTATTTCTATTTCAATCCTTTCTCAGACAATCACTGCATAGAAGGAGCAGATGTTGGTTGCATTAGATTTAATTTCATTAACATGTACACACAAAATTTTAGTGAACTTACAACATTACATACTCTGAAATTGCAAATTGATGTGTGACAAAGGAACAATAGGTAAGTAGGTACTTAAAACATAGTTTATTTTATTTAACTGGCATTTATCACTCAAAGCTGACTGCATGATTGTGCAAAATGATGATCATAGTACAATTGTTAAAATGTTTACCTGAGTTTCTTTTTTTGTTCGATGACGATAGGACACTTTGTAAATCATGTTATTCTCGTTTTGGTGAAGTTGTAATGAAATCCATGGTCCAGTGGTTGGATGGCGGTAATTACAAATGACTTGAGAGCAAGATTCCACTTGGATCGGCAGCATTTGCCCACGGTCTGCTCGGTTAGACACTAAACAGATACCTAATGCTTTCGCAACACTCTTAACCAGAAGTACCATACTGGACAAAATTATTTAGCAAACTCGATTATTTTTAATGCACTGTTTTTAACTGTTTTGTAGAGCATTGCCATTTTCTCCTCTACATGTGTGCAGTTGTATGAAAAGTTGAAAACAGATGTCATTCCTGGTTTCCTGTTCATCATAATTGGAGGGTTCACTGCATGGCAAAACTGATCCAAACAATGTTGGTCTATTTCTAGGGTATCAGTTTGTACTTTAAATAACTTATTTATGGTATTTGTGAAGATATTTAGGGTATAGGTATGAGCGTACTAAAATTGAAAGTCAAATGAAACTCGGCCCAGTTATGTGTGTACAGCCTACAGAGTATGTTTTAGCTCTTGTATTCCACTTAATTTTCAAACATTTATATTACACTGACACTGTACATGCCAGCAACCCTCCGAAAATTCTACTTTAACTTACGTATTGTGAGCTACTTGATAGCTTGTAACTTGTAAGCAAAAAGAGCAAACCTTTTTATTTACCTACTTCACAGAAGTGCTTTATTACCTGTGGCAGTCACAGTCTTCTAATTACCCAAATGATTTTTTAATCTAATTGCAATTTTGGTAGCCACTGATTTAAATTTGTTGGAAAGATATTTAAAACAGTACGTACCTACTTATCAATCTGGTTCCGTGGTGTTTATGAAATGAACACTAACTTTTATGAGACCTCTGCCTAGTCTATGAAAGTACTAGTTGTCTCTTAGCTAAGATCTTAACTTATTGAATCACTAGGTGACCAGGGCTATCAGTTCCTACATAATTGGGGTAATAAATTGGCAGACTTATAAGCCTAGGTCTAGGCATACTAGTACCCATCTGTATTCAGCATGGACTAGAGCATAATTTCATTGTAGTTTATAAAAACATTTCTAGATCCTACTGTAATTTTAGTTTGGAGGCATGAAATGTCCACACTTCATTGTGAGTGTTCAGCTAGTTGCACTCTCTCTTGAGATGTGTACCATACTATACTACACCGTAGTTACACCTAGTAATACTTCCAGATTATGCTCGGTTTCTTGCCTTCTTTTCTTTTCAAAACCTTCACATCGAATTATATTGTACTTGAGAACAAATGAACATGCTACGAGAAGTAACGGCACATGACATTCCTAGCCAAGGGCCAACTATTGGTTGGCTGCCTAGACAAGACCTTTGGGCCGTGCCCTACCCTTCGGCAGTGTTTGTGCTACTCACGAGTTGTATACGCTGCTAGATCAATCTGTTACAGCGTCAGTTGCCACTGGAATGCATATATGTAGTCTCTTTAGACTACTGCCTTGTACTGAATCAAGACACATAAAATAAACACAAAAACAGCAATTGTAAGCTATTGCTTGTTCCCCTTCTAAAATATTTGTGGAACCATAATGTACTTTAAAATACATCTGACCGATCACTAAGCGCAGAAATACGTATTCCATTCTTGATTTTTAGTTTTTTACTATTTTTGGCTATTTCTGCAGTAAGTCATTACATAGTTCAATTAATCATCTAGAGTCTAGGCTAGTACAAATGTGAGGTATTCCCCATTCATCCATCCCAAATATGAAGCTCTCTATCTCTAAATATATAGCTATCTTAACACTTTGACAATTTCTTGTATTGTTAACATTTGGAAGCCATTAAGATTAAGGTCTATTCAGTAGCCATATTGATGATTGATTTGTATTTCCTTTAAAAATGGAATAGCATTTCAACATTCTAATCAATGACTTTCTATATGTAGGACTTCAGATGCAATAGCTTTATATATATATATACACACATACGTACATAATTAGTTTATACTTTAATTACACATTTTATTTTAGGCATGGTACAGCACCTCTTCTTGTTCACTTGAGACTACAGATACAAAGAATGGCAACTTTATGACTTTATTGTAGTAGAAAATAATACTGAGCTAGTTTATCTTTGAATACATTTTATGAGATCATTTCATTTTTAAAGAGCCATTGTTAGACATACTGTAGGTATGCGCCTGCATTAGATCCTTAGTCACATGTAATGTTATATATGTTTAATTAGCTTATTAAGGGTTTTAATAATGCTTGGAGAAGGCGGATTCAACGGGATCCAAAATAGGACACGGCTTCATTAGTGCATAGCTTGTGGCCATTTTACTTGCCAGTTCCTCTCGAAAGTCATGTAGGTCTAAGCATTGAAGTCATGGCATCTCAGATACATTACATATAGTACTAGTATAGAAAAGAGAAACTGAAAAGAAATCAGAAATGGTTGTGATACAAGTAGTACAACTGCTAACTAGTAATTCTTGTATAGTTAAATGCTGCGAGTATGTTTCGTGTTCCAGCATAACTTTTGTCTATTGTAAGTAGGCGCTTATGTAAGTTGTGTGGAAGGCAACAATATTTTACTAAACAGAAGAGTCTCAATGGTATTGCAGTATAAGTAAGAGGTCTGTACATCCCCAACCCTCATATCTAGATTAACCAGTTCCGTGGTTGTGACAAGTTATCTCGTCACAAGCTTTTTACAAACGCTCTTAACAGTGGCACTGACGAGTATTGGTTTTAAATATGTGTGCTCGAGGTGAAATTAGGGCTGAGCCAGCCGGCCCAGACCCAGGCCGTACCCGTGGGTCCGAGTTAGCCTGGACAGTACAGGGTATACTGACTTCTAGTATCAACTACTGTACCCTGAATTCCTGCAACATACCATATTGGTCCATTACCCACTCAAATTGTACAAGCTCATAGGCCTACTGGAATGGGATAATATTTAGAAGACAAATGTGACAAGTTTACTAAACTATGTTTCATATCGGCAAGTAGGCAATCATTGGGAGCTGTGCTATTCCAACTCTTTCGGGACCATTGTTTCACAGACCGTGGTAAAAGTAATGATTAGAGCAAGCAAGATGTGTGCACTGTGCAGTGCATAAGTTGACAAGTGTCCATCGACTTTTTCTTATTCTTTCGTAACGTTTTCACTAAATTCGTATTTTTCTAAATTGTACATTCATACCTCTTGTCTTGAGTGACTACATATTTATTATTATTATTTACATACAGATAGTACATACATATTATATTATTTAGTAATGCAAACATTTACATTGTTTCTTAATTTCTCATATTTTCCATAAGATATGACATCTAGAGAAATAAGTCCAAGACATTTCAATAGTTATTCCGAGTATTGAGAAAGCAAACTGCCTAAACTCTGCTCTACAGATTAGCCTAATTATGTATTCTTATCAAGAGTGGACCAATCAACTTGGACATAATCTGATCAATCGCCATAATATTATTTATTTAATGAAAGTTAATGTGCATTTAACATATTTTTGTATACATATAATTGGAACTCAAAATAAGGTAAGAAACATGTTCTAGGGAGGGAAAAGATACAAAAGGACGACAGCTTACCTGAGAAAAGTAGATAGGTCACTTTGAGAAACATGTAGATGAGAAGACAAATAAATATACTGAGACGTTTCGGCCAACTCGTGGTCTTGATCACTCATCGTCATCGTGAGTAGAAAAACTAAACTCAACACATATAAGTAACTATATACTGTAGTACATTTTGTTTGCATTTTAAGTTTTGGTAAACCAATGTAATTGGAGATTTTGCTCTGGTAAAACAATCTAGTTATTGCATTTTTAACTGCCAACTTGGATCAGAAATTTGCTCTTCATAAAGTGAACTCTTCATGTTCAACTTCGTTTCAAGGTTTTGCTTAACATCAGTTTCAAACCACAAGATATTTATCATAGACATTCAATGTTTTTTTTTTGTCCTGTGCAGAGTTGGCCTCTTCAAACATTCTTCTTTCTTGCTATCCAATATAAGGCTACCTCCGTCTCTGTCCTGCTCATTGAGTCGGGCAGGGAGTCAATGTCCTTCTTATAAATTCTTCGCTCTGAATTTATTTGATTATAAATTATACTGCCAGTAAACACTAATGTGTTTGTGTTAATGTAAAGTGGTTTTACACTTTTAAATTTGTTAGTGGGCCCCTAATGCATTTTGAGGCCTACTTAATGTTAAGTCTGATATCACCACAATACTCTTTTATTTTTATTATTATTGTATGTAGGCCTATAGTATTATACTATTATATTGCTATGCATTATTAAAGGAGCTGCATTTTTTCCTTCAGTAAACAAGAATAAAGTCTGTTGTAGAATAGGCAACATGACTCCGCATTTTTTAAGAAGCTGCATTTGTTTCTGAATTCATTGAACGTCTAATCAAATCTCCTTAAAGTATGGGATGTACGAAACATGTGTCCCGTAGGAATTACCATAAGTTATAAAAAGTGTTAAAGGCAATAGAAATTATTTATGTCCAAGGTTCTGCCACAGTAAACTGACCATATTATCAGGATACTGAGTTGCTGATCACTTATATGATTTTTCTTAATCTTGTCTTGGAGTCTGTACACTATTTTAATAATAATAATAATAATAATAATAATAATAATAATAATAATAATAATAATTATAACCTAAGGGCCAGAATATGATGGGATTAAGTTCCTATCCCCTATCCGACTTCATTGTTGGACACAGGGAGCAGATATAAAAAAAAAAAAATAATAATCATAATAATAATAATAATAATAATAATAATAATCTTCAACTCAGTTCCAACTGTGTCGGGTTGAGTGGTGGCTCTCCACCTCCATCTACGGCATGAAACTAAATAAATAATAATAATAATAATAATAATAATAATAATAATAATAATAATAATTTCAATAAATGCAACAATTCTTCGGTTCTTCCTTATTGTATCCATTGACTGCAAGCTTTTACAGAATACCCATACATCTACATAATATATGATTTTTTATGCAACTGCTCATATTATTTACTGCCAGTATCTAGGTCACTCTTGGAATTGAAAATTAGTGCTATTATACGTACATAATAAGGTTGGTCCCTGGATCCCTTTGGGTCATGACGTTTTGATTATTAATTGAATGCTCAACTGAGTTTCTATGTTTAAGAAATCTTATTTTATTACTGTGGTAGAAACTGAACAGCTTTTCAGTTTCACAAGACAAAACACAGCTAGTCACATTAGTGCATATAGTTAAATAAATAACAAGTCAAAAGCACACATCAATGCAGTACCAGTGTTGCTCTGTGATGCTCTGGTAAAAGTGAACAGTTTTACAAGTTGTCTGAAGTTCTATATCTAAATAAGACTTGTTTTATGTGCAAACAATAATTGAATGCCATGTGTACATGGCATTAACTTGTGTATTATTAATTAAATATATACAAACAATCGAATTTACATGTATTATGCATACTGTAACCTCTACAGGATAAATGTATGAAGAATAAGAAAGAAATGTTGCTCCTTCTGCTAGCCTTACAGCGTCAGTGATCTTTATCTGTATGCTTTATTATAGCAAATGTATGATGCTGGACCATTGCTATTATTTTGCCATGTGCTAATTTTATTGCTGTTTTTTTGTTTACTTATCTATAAATTCCGTGGAATGTGCGAACTTTTAACCACTTGACAGTCATGCCTAGGACATTACGTGCAGTGCCGCTCTTTTTTAAATCGTTTAGAACACAGCTGTATGAATTTCCTTTTTGAATCATGAGCTGCTCCTGCTACCCTAACAGGAAGTTTTCTAAACACATTGAAGTTAAATTTTTATCCAATTTTGTGCTAGCTGTTTCTTCTTTTGACACGTTTCAAAATATTTGCTGGATCTACTAAATATGAGCTGAAATAACTACATGGGCGGGAAAGTTGACGCACAACAACTTGTATCTCAAGTGGTAAAGACGAGCTCGTAGGGTAGTGTGTGTTTGAGCTACTAATGTTTTTAATTCCAGCTAAGAAGTGACTACTAACTAAGGATAGGAATTGATGAAAAATCTCAACATCAAAGGTAATTAATCGAGGGCAAATGGAGACATCGCAACGTAAAACATAGATGTTGAAAAAACAAAAGTTGCTTTTAAGCCTTGTCTCTGTAAGTACATTAACACAATATTTCATTATGTGAACACATCTGTGTCATCAAACGTGAATAGAACCTAGCCCTACGCCATTATAACTGCTGTCACTGCATTGCGATGGACTTCACCCGACAAAACGTTATGGGCCTAATCTGAAATGGAACGTTTTTTATGATTACCGGTAATTAACTTAATTGTTGTGTTGTTCGCATAAAAAAAGAATAATACAAAAATTCAGTTTTTTAGACAAATAAATAATAATCAATGTCGAAATCAGCACCGACATCGATTAATCAATATCAATTCCCATCCTTACAAACCTAACGTCAAACCAAACCTTGTTGAAATATAACTAAAAACTAGATCTATTAATTTTTCTTGTTTATTGTTTTGTTTTGTAATCTCGATCATAGGACTGAGGCAAATACTTTTGCAGTACATAATGAATATGTGTTAAGTTTTAACCAAGAATCTATTATATATTAAATATTGTTTGGTTTCAGTTTCTAAGTTATATGCAGACTGTGTGTGGGCTATAACTACTAACTAGACTAATTTTTTGGAAGTGTGTGTGTAAGTACTTCATACATTATTTAATTTACTAAAACTGCTGTGCTAAAAACAGTACATTAATTATGTAATAGTTAAGTTGTAAAGAGTTGTGACTAGGAATACATATTATGTAGTTTATAATGACTAGTAAACTTGTAAAATGTAGTTTGCTGTTTGATTAATCTAGTGATTTTTAAGTTTATTGCTAGTTGTATACAATCGAGGAGTTTAGTAATTACTTGACATCTCTTCGCTTAGATAGTTCTTATTTCTTAATGTATGTACAGTACTTGTTTCGAAGATGACAGTTGCTAATGTATGGTTCATGTGGTGTAGATAATTTCAGTGCAATTCAATCTTCCAGGCATTACCAAGTAAAGGTCTTGGCTAGGTGCTCTTTTAGTACTGTACTATTTATTTTTAGGCCAAACATGATGTAAAAAAAAATCGTTTGAAAAGTTAAAGCCAATTTTGAATTATCAAGTGAAAGGTAGACTCGATGACAAAATAACTACTGTAGTTCAAATTACGAGGTGCAATAGCAGCATTTTTAATGTAACTTGCTACACACCATTTATCCTTCAAAAATAAAATATGTGTTTCATGGGTCCATCCTACATCAAGGTTATTCATTTTATAGCCCAGCCACTCGGTTACAAGAAACGATTTTCAGTGGGTAACATTATACTGTATAATATAGAATTTGTGTTTGGTTTTGCTTGTGGCATGCTAGGTATATGCATTTTAAGAGTACATGCAAAGTAACTGTCATCTTGTGTGTATAGGAATGTAGTAATTCTTTTGATTGGTGTCTTCAGTTAGATTGTTTTCTTGCTAAATATATAGCTATGGAAATGTACACATGTTTGCTATGTAATTGAGCTTGAGCTGTGTCAGTGCATTATTGTAAATACTTTTCTGCTATACTGTGATGATTGTTCATATTTTATCTACTCTTCTAAATATTATCATGTTGCATATTTTCTGTTTGATGGCCTTAAAATGAACTTTTTGCTACTTTTATAAAAAAAAATTTGCTATGCTTATGTAACCTTGCTCTTGGTTCTCTTGCTAAACTTATTGGTATAAATTGACTTTATTTTTGTTACACCTTAATAGAGATGGTTCGCAGGTTGATTTATGGGCAGAGGCAGGAGTTCATTGTGATTGTTTGAGGGAAATTTCATGATTAAACTTTCTCTAAGTTAACCATTTTACCAAAAAGTGCCCTTTGTAAATGTAGATAAAAGCTAGGCAACATTTCGGAACATCTGGTGCAGACGCATCCAAAAGTGAATTAATTCAATCATATTTCAAAATTAGTTGTTTTATGGTAGGAAGCTGGGATTGAATAGAGGCAATTTCAGTGGAAAATACTAATTACACTTTTTGTTATTGTTGTCTAATTTTGTGACGAGGTGATTTATTAATTTAATTGCTATTTTTGGGACCAGAACCATACACCTCATTTATAAAAATAAGTAGATTTTCTCTAATTTCATTTTATCAAAACCTCCTGCCTCTGATTGCTGGTTTATAACTATTTTTTTTTCTTCAGTGATTGCATTTGGATGAAAACCTTCTTAGGATAGGCCTAGTACGACAATTGCATTCCACTTTTTTGTTCCAACATAGGTGTGTGTGTGTATTGAGTGTTGTGAGCAAAGTAAATCCATGCACGTTGGACGCTGTAAACTTTTGTATATTACAAACTATTTTGCAAGTGCAATAAGGAGAATCTCATCTATTTTGCAATGTTCTCAAACCTGCCTGTGCTGATTGGACATGTTACGATACACAATTTTATACATATTACGTACATAGTTGTGTATACATAATAACCAAAATAATTGAGCCACTGCCAATAAATCACATAAGCTTAATTATTTTGGAGATTGCTTTGGACCATCAAGTTTTTACTTCTGTATCTAACTTATTTCTAAACTGGCAAAATTGTATTTTATATTTCTTTTTAAATGTTTCAGTAATGAATAATGACATATTTTGTAATAATCTGCTTTGCATTGTACATTAAAAATGTGAAATTTATTAAAATGTTCCACACATTGTAATTGAAATTACAGCTTTTTTTTACTTTTGATTCTATATCTCACATACTACACTATACGCACAGAGTTGACCAAACTACTACATACATACTACATCTACAAAACGTTGTGGTAGTATGTTACAAATTATCTTTACCTTTCTGACACCAAAAAACTTATTATTTTTAATTGGCACTACATTATTAGTATAACAGAATAATTTCTATAAATTATTGAATTATTGAAAGAATAACATTAATATCAACTCACGAAATGTCCCATTTCAATTTGTTTCAAACAAAATGTTTGTTATTGTTGGTAAAATACATCTGCAATGGTTCGAGTGCAGAAACCCAAGTTTACCTGCCCTGAGGAGGATGCTGAACCAGCTTGGCTGTTGTGGTTAACCTGTGCGTCCCCTTCATTTCTGCTGCTGCTGTTCGTGGTTGGTTGTTTGCTGCCAAGCTGGGTCCTGACTTGTCCGTATCAGAGAGCAGACAGGACATTTGTTGGCACACTCAACTTGACGGCAATGGGTAACTCGCAATATTAAACCACACCAGACATAAGCATACTCAGAAAAAGAAGCCATTTTATATTGGATAGCGAAGAAGAGGAATGGCTGAGAAAGCCATCTCCGCACACGAAAAAAAAAAATAAGCATACTTCACCTCTTGAACCTCATCAAATACTTCTTTATCCACCAGTGGCACTAGAAGTTCTTCCCACTACTCACACGCACTCCCCTTAGGTCCCAATTCACTAACTGCGTTAAGCTCCGATTTAGTAAACTCAGATTGGTAACTGTTTTCAAAAAAATATTACATTCAAAATGTGTGTTTGTTCGTAGTGAATCTCCGATATTGGCTAATCGGAGTTCAAAACCGTGAAACCAGCCCATAAGCATAACTTTTTTTTTTGGTTAAATATTAATTAAAGCTAAAGTTCCTTTTAGTTTTGTCTTAACATTAATTCCTTTCTCCTCACCCCCCCCCCCCCCCCCCGCTACTACACCTTGTTGGGCTGATGAAATGAATTATACCGAACCTACAATTTTTTTAGTGAAACATGTTTTTATTTAAATTGTATATTAAATAATACAAGTACTAATATACAACAATATAATCGTAGGCTAATACATCACTAGATCATACAATACAATTGAAAGTACTGTACTTTTTGGTAAACTGTTCAAAATTCAAAAAAATTTAATTTCTTTCTCGTGAATGGATGCTAAAAAAATAATTTCTAGAACATACTATAAGGGTAATCTAACAAATTATTGTTTAAAGTATGGACACGTCAATACATTTATTATTGATAAATAATTGATTATCAAAAAGGAAAGTTCACTACCATTGAATTAATATTATCGTTACTGAAGTTTTCATGTTTACTGAACGTATTACTGGTACGGTACTATGTTGATAAGAGTAGCCATAAACATGAAAGATGATTGTAGGAATCAATTAATGCGAAGTGAAATTTAGGGGGGGGGGGGGGGGTCCTAAAATAGTTTTAATGTATGTTTCAACTTTCGTGTTACCCAAAAATACGTATGTAAGTGCCTATTTTCATAGTTTTTATTAGTAAGGTCCTTTTTTTGGCATTTTTAAGGTATTAGGTATTGCACTATTTTGATATAATTTGCTAAAAATTATGCAGAACACTAGTGTGAGTGCAATGTTGAGCTTGCTGCATTATTGGGCCGAGCATATTCAATGATTTGTGTACATCTTTCACTATCTATTTCTCCAGTGGAAATACAAATACCATACAAATTTGGGGCCATGGCCCCGCGAGCGTTAAGGGGTGGGTGGGTAGGTAGGTCTGTTGGTCCTTGGTCGAAACCATAAAATTAAAAAGGTAATTGTAAAACAAAATGAGTTGTAAAGAATATGATAATGTTTATCTACAAAATACTAATACAGAAACACTACTAATACAACAACTTGGCATAAAATAGCGTACAAAATCATCTTTCCTTAAAAGCCAAAACGATTTACAAACAAAACATTCTAATTGTGCACTTAAAAGAAAATAGAGGGCCGTGCCGG
The DNA here is from genome assembly GCA_945910005.1 of Isoperla grammatica. Lineage (NCBI taxonomy): Eukaryota > Metazoa > Arthropoda > Insecta > Plecoptera > Perlodidae > Isoperla > Isoperla grammatica. The sequence goes on along the minus strand of OX246738.1, from coordinate 11,588,975 downwards.
TAGCGAGCGTCCTATTACTGTCCACCCCCACCCGCTAAAAATCATAAATATTACCATGTATATTGGTGAAGTCAGTAATCCTATTTGGCTCTTGCTTACTGTCGGCTCACCAACGTTTCAATTATAATTATGTTTTTAATAACACATTTGTGTTAATTAACAACACATAATTTTATTAGAACAACTTTTCTTTTTATTTCATTCTAAACTAATAATGTGTTATGAACATTTTCCACCCCTCCCTCTTAATCCTATTCAATTTCAAAGAATAAAAAATATGAAATTATTTAAGAGCCATGCATCTATGCATGACACTTATAATGGAAGAAAACCTGAAAAGCAAACACAAGTTACACATTTCCAGGCTGCCTCTACTCCTCTACAAACGCTGAAATCCACATTAAAAAAACTCTATAAAAATTTGTCGCCTGCGGCGCTGTTGTGGGAGGCATCCCCCCCACACCCCCCGTTCATTCGCACCCGAAGTCGATTTCCACGCGTTCGGTGGTGGGTGGTATATGCTACGAATTTGGCCCCGGGCATATCAAGGTGCCTCGGGCCGCCACTGTATCTCTCGCAAGTCTCAACATCTAGTGTAGTCGTCCAATACTGTAAAATGGTTTTGGGGAGCGGGATGAGGCTATGCCAGTTGATGTCTGTGCCCTGCAGTGACACATCTACAAGAGAAACGAGAAACTATCCATTACTCTCAATATTCCATTGTTAAATCAAAAATTAAATAAATAGTTCTGGAAGCAATAAAAATGTGGTTTCTATTTTGTTTTGTTTAAACTTGTCAAATACTGTACTGTACATGATACAGTAGCATGCCTATTGCCTACCCATTACAAAGTTTGGACAAAATGTATCTATTACAAGTTTTCGGTGTATAAGCATTATGTTATGTTCATCCGCCGACGCAAATATGTTTTGTACCAGTTGTTGATGAATAAATAAGTACACTCCCCAAACTTTATTTTATAATCATCAAGGGATAAAATGTATTTGCACTTTTAGCAGGTTCGAGATATTTTTCTTCGCTAAAATAGAATTAGCTCAGCAGTGTTAGAATACGTAATAGACTAGTAGGTACCGACATGACTTGTTAGAACTTATCAACTTAGCTGCTTGACAGGAGCCTAATTAGATAGCAGCAATTTAGAGTAAGAAGACAAAAAAATAGGTCTACCATAACTAGAAAAAAAAAAACTGATATTTTCGAGCTACGTTTGGAAGAATCTTCCATAAGAAACAGATGGTAACTTATTTTGATCTGTTTGTGACAGTTTTTGTCATAAATATTTTTGCATTCAATGACATAGTTTGTGCATGTCTTAAATACATAGGCCCTAACAACATTTGGTTTTGTGTAATAATCAGGAATGCAGTCTATTATCGTTAATTGATTTGAATCGGTTTGTTCATTTAAACTGCAATTTAATCGTACGGTTAATTTCATCCAGGAAATCATTTTTCTGAAGATTGTTTACATACTCTTAAGCGACCGGTCAGCCTTAACTTCCAACCTAGCGGACACGACCACCCTGCGCCCGATCAAGTCATGGCTCGCTAAATAGCGACACCCCGCCAAATTGTAGAATAAAATAGTATACATTTCACCAGTTTGTACACCAGTCGGGCGGCAGTCGCCATTATTCTTTCTTTCTGTCCATGGTTGTTGCCATTTACGTTTTGTTGTTTTAATATCTATAAATCACGCACATTGGATGGTTCATTAAATACATTTTATGACCCGTCCCAACCCACTCTCTGGTTTACCCATGGCCATACGTCCTGTTCTTACTCATTATTTTCTACTTTTATTAAGTAATATTATAAAACATTAAATATAAAAATGAAAGCAAGTACAATTTTTCCTTAAACTGCAAATTTTTTCCTAAAAAGGCTAATTGTGATGATTTAAATCCACCTAGATTCATAGTGCTGTGTTTTTTTTTCAAGTTTAGGCCTTTTGATTTGAATCTAATGCTGACAATTTAGCAGTTCAATAATACAAACATAACCATCTATGTTTTGCTAGTTCCCCACATCTAGTTGAAACAGGTCCAGTAATGATAGTTTTTTACTGTGCATTGGTATTATGAAAACCCCAAAGACAGTGACCAGCCCATGACTAATGAGCTAGTACACTCTTCTTAAGTGGAAGACCACCCTTACAAATGTATGCTACAACACCACGAATCTGTTGATTTTTGTTGTAAGAGCCTGCATGAAACTGGCACATTCCTGTGGTTAGACGAGGATGGAGAGCAGCAACAATTAGAATGAAGTGGTACATCATGTGCAGAATGCTATGCACCTTGTGAGTAGGCTACTCTCTAGAGTTTGTGTTTCAGGACAGGACCTTATGGAATTTGTTTAAAATTAGCATGCATCTTATAAATACTTGGTGAGAAAAAGCGATTTACAGTAATACAGAGATATAACGTATTCTTGTTTGTACTCACTTTTTATGTGTATTCCTTGGCGAGATTGCTTATGTAGGTAGTATGTACATATTAGGCTATTAGAGTATTTATCTATAAGTTCCAGTAACTTTTTTTTTTACAAATACTATGCTTTTTGATAGTATGCCTAAAAGTAAATTACCATTTTAAAAATACATTGTTTTGGCATCTGAATCATGTACAATATGGCGTACAAGCGAGAGCGCAGCTGATCGGAGCAGGCAGCAGTGAGGTGTACAAACGTAAGACAACGTGCTTCTTGATGCACTTAGCTTTACAAGGAGGACCCAAGTAACTCACAAAACTAAACACACCTTCAAATTATACGAGTAGGCTTTGTATTATGTATTCATTGGATGAAGTTTGAGAGCGATCTCTTGCTTACGATTTGTATTTTCGAAGAGTATTAACGCTAAGCCACAAATCTAGGAAATGAGGTACACAAAAACGCAACTTCCTTGTAGATTGGCAACATTAAAACGAAGATAAATCAAGAAGGAAAATGTCGACAATTCAATTACTTATCTAGTCGAAGAATACTTCTACGGACATTTAACGGTCTTTACAATGAATAATAATATAGAAACATAATTAAAATGATTAAGAAATATGTAGTTTACATTAAAACTATTATTAATAAGACATATTTGGCATTTTTCTAAAAAAAAAAGTGAGTACAAACAAGAATACATTATATCCCAGTTTTACCTGATTTACTAAAGGAGTGTAGGCCTTGCTAGAAAACGAAAAACCAAAATTTCCCAGACCCAATGTTTTTATTTCAATCAAAAATAATCAGTTTTGCAGATCATATAAGCTTCATTGACAATTCTTGATTGAAGCTTAAACCTAGTTACACAACTGTTAAACACCCCATCTGGGTACCATACAGCAGGATCTCAGCATTATCATTTATCATTATTCCTTTGGGAAGTGCCTCATGTATTTACATAGGTACCATGATAATTATAAAATCAGTTTCATTTAATACTCAACAAAATATCCTAGATGTAGTTATTATTAATGTTTATACAAGATTCTTCAGAAATGTTTCAATTCTGTAATGGTTAATTTTAATCCTTTTTGTTCCACTGGAGAGCAAACCTGAAATGACACTAGCAAATCTACATAACTTGTCATTTTTTCATCACTTTTAATGTGTATATAAATTCTGTACTATCATAAATGCTGTTGCTATAAATTATGTAACAAAAAGTTATGACCTACAGTACAGAGAATGACAACATAGGACATTTTCTTAACTTGCAATTTCCAAAAGATACCTACAGTCATGTACTGATAAAATACTGTAATAATGTGGTTTTGTCGAGGTTATCGGAAGGTTCACAGTTGACGAAACCACATTATTTCTTACATGCTGAGGCAAGACATGGGACTGGAGCACTCCATCAGAAAAGGTAGTGTTATGTGCAGTGCCAGCTTACAGTACTTAAATCAATTTTAGTTTGAATCAATTATTTCTTTACATGTAGGCTATTTGAAACAATCAAATATCACTTGATGTTGGCATAGCTAGGCTAGCAGTCTGTATGCATCACTGTGTCTGGAATTGTTGCATGGTATAAGCCATCATGCCGGCTGGCTGCTGCTGCATGGCTGCGCCTTGTGCTGCAGCTGCCATCTGTTGTGCCGTACCAGGAGTTTGTGTTGGCATACCTTGCCATCCAGCAGGTAGTTGCATTCCCATACGCCCTGCCATGTAACCCGCCTGTTGGTACCCAAACTGCCCATATGGATACTGCATGCCTTGTAAAGCATACTGACCTTGCATCTGTGCTGCGCTCGCTGCCTGTGCCTGGTATGTCTGGGGATACCAATAACCCATCTGCTGACCATAAGAAGGATATTGATACTGCGTACCTGCAGGAGCTTGACCTCCTGCATTCTGACCATGATTTGGATCCCCAGTCTCCTTACCCCAGAAGCATTTTACTGTCTGGCCATTGATTTCCGTATTATGAACCGCTTCAATGGCGTGAGCAGCAAACTCCTTTGCAGCGAACCTGATGAAGGCGTATCCTTTATCCTTGAACACGCGGATGTCCATGATGTTTCCAAATTGAGAGAAAGTCTTTTGCATTAGGTCCTCGGTGATGCCATTGGTGAACCCTCCGCAGTAGACTGTGCAGTTCGTGGGACTCGACTGATTGTACACTTCGTCAAATGTTTGCGGTTTTGAATTAGCGTGACGGGGACGTTCACTCCTTGGAGGGGGTGGCTTCCTTGTGGACCAATTTGTTCGAATGCTCCGACTACCTAACCATTGGCCATTCATTGCAGCTATGGCACTCTCTGCCTCTGCCTTCTTCACAAAAGATACAAAAGCATAACCTTTTGATTTTAATGTTTGGGGATCTCGAACTATTCTGCAGTTAGATATTTCCCCAAATGGTGCAAAAGCTTCTCTTAACGTTTGTGTTTCAATTTCGGGGCTTAGGTCACCGACAAATATATGGTAATGGTTACTTGTGTCCTGTTTGGGTTGGTTACCTGGAGATGTAGCCCAATTTACCTTCATCTCCTTGTCAAGGAATAACCTCTTATTCATTGCCGCAAGTGCTGTAGCAGCCCCTTGATGGTTGGTGAACTCCAAAAAGGCGTAAGGATCATTTCCGGGCTCACGTATGATTTTGCAGCCTTTGACGGGTCCGATCTGCGAGAACAAGGCACACAGAAGATCTTCCGATACGGAAGCGTCCAAATTCCCTACATACAACGTCCGAGGATGACTCTCTTCACTCATCATCGACGTTGACAAATATTCTTCCTCCAGCTTGACGAATTTACTATTTACTTCTTATAGTTAATAATAGAGACCCGCTGCATCCACATATGCTTCAGGTACGACTTAATGCTCTGTGCATTCCGGCACTCTTTTGTCAAAACAAATATCGCGTTCAGAAACCTTCCAAACTGCCAGCGCAGAGCGATATACCGACCCCACCGCTTGTTAAATACCAAAGTTTACCAACATCGCTATTTTCGACCAATCAGCAACTAGGGGCGTGGGAATGTATTTTTCCGCGTGTTTTGAATGTGGTAACGTCATCGATTCTATATAATCATTCATATAAATAAAATAAAATATCTCTCGCAATTTGAAAGGCTTTAATTTTCAGTCGTGGAAAATCTAAAAACATGAGGAAAATACTAAACACCTGGTGATGACAAGCCAACTTTATTTGCATATACTGCAATTTTGAATTTTTAAAATTTGTTTTTTAAATTGCAAGCAGTTAAAACATGCTGACACATTCACGATCGGATTATAAGAATTTGTTTGCAAAATTACCAAAGTCGTTACCATTGTAGCCCTCTGCTCTAGCTAGCCTGGGTGAGCGTGGGCTTGGTTCTGAATTTTGTAACTTCCAATAACGGTAGGCCTACTTATTGGGTAGTGTTAAAATGAACACACTCGTAATGGGATGGAGATTTACTTATATTTCACAACCATTTTATTTTGAAAATAAGATTTTGAGTTGGCTTAGCACCACGTATTGAATTTGTTATCTGTGTTATGGATGCTCCAAATTTCATCTTGATCGTAATCTGCGTTCGTCTAGTCGACTACTGTCGCGAGACATAAAAAACCGAGTACCATAAAAGTAGAATGAAAACGTATGCTCGCTTTGCCCGCATAAAAGCGAAAAATTAAAGTTGTATTGTTTCTTATATTGGACCCGGGGGTAAGTGAAGTAACTATTTGACTATTCTACAAAATCTATGTTAATGCACATTTTTTATGTTGAACAATTGGCGGTACCGGTAACTTGAGAACTTCTAAAAAAAAAAATGTATTAGGGGGCAAAAGATTCGTTGACATGGACGTGCTCGCTTATTAACACAACACATAGGCTAGCGTTTCTCTAGTATGAGAATCTATAAGAGTAGACATTATGCTTATGTTGAAAACATCATGTAGCCTACAAAAGATAGCACATTGTACATGGAATAGGAGCGGGCGGAGTGTCACTTGTAAAAGCTTTTGTTTGGGGGAAGGGGGGGGGGGGAGTCCCGCCCAATTCCCCCTTTGGGCCTTTCCACGCCACTGTGATAACCTCTGTACATACGTTGGATATGAGTACAGTGGATCCCAACCAGGGTGCCGCGAAATTTTCCTTGAAAATGAAAAATACATTTTTTCTGAACATTTTAGAAATAAAACAAAATAATAATAATAATTATTATTAGTATTGCCGTATTATAACAGTACACACGAAAGTGTATTTTAATAATAGTCTGGCCACGATTAAATTGTCACTGAAACAACACATCGAGGATGCAATGTTTTATGCATTTTGTTTTGCCTCCACTCCCCTCAACCCCGAAAACAGTATATAATTCAGAAACAGTATCAAATTTCTATCTACTGCTCTTCTCAACGTTATATCTGTGTGAGTTAAGGTTACGGTGAGTAAATTGTCGGAAAAGAGAAAGACTTGAAGTTGAAGGGGAAATGAGATTATGCTTGTCCACTATTTGGCCACAAATCTAAGGCATTTGCAAACACTTCAAAGCTAGATTCCCCACTTTACTAACAATGTATGTTATACGGTTATACCCAATCATAAGTAAGTGGTTTTACAATAATTAAATAATTAAATAAACGAAGTGTTGATTTATTTCAACATTCCCATATTTTGAAATTGTTGGTTTTTAGCGTGGGTATTAGTGGCAGGGGGGGGGGGGAGGGGGTGCCGCGTGTCTAGTGAATGTAGTGAATGTAGGTTTGGGTTGCCGTCAGTGTTGTAAAAGTCATTTACAGTTACAGTTACTTGCCACTGAAAGTAATTCAGCTACAGTTTTATAGTTACTTTCTTACCAAAGTGAGTATTATTACAGTTACAGTTACTTTATGAAGTAATTGAATTACTTTTCAGTTACTTCATACAATTTCTTAAAAGTGTAACTAGAGTCAGCAAAACTAACACAAAATTAAGTACAATGTTTATATTTTCCTGCCAATTCAGCCTTATTCACGAAAGGATTTTATCAAACTCGCAAATATTTCCTAGTCGTTCCACCACACGCAAACAAAATCTTTTTTGTATTTTATTTTTTAGAATGAGTGTGACGTTTCATTATTATTTTATATTACTGTACGAGCATGGTTTTGAAGAAAAGTAACTGGAAAAAGTAACTGGAAACTGAGTATAATTACTTATAAAAGTAATTCAGTTACAGTTACAGTTACATTAAAATGGAAGTAATTGAAATAGTAATTGAGTTACTCAAAAAGTAACTAATTACTTTTACTCAATTACTTTTACTTAGTTACCTCACAACACTGGGTGCCGTGAGTCAAAAAATGTTGGGAACCACTGTGCTAGTACATGCATAAGACAAAAACAGAGACTTTGCTCAGAATATCAATATTGTTTCAACAATGTTGTCAAGCATTCGCAGTACTAAACAATGCTTTGCCTATTTGGTGTTTAGGGACGCACTCGACTACTAGGTCATACGACGTCCTTATAGTCGACTCTCAAGACAGGCAGAGCTGAGCTACCTTGGACTTGGTTGGATGTATTGTGTGTTGGGGTACGAAAGAGGAACGCCCAAGTATGTCCAGAGCCGCCCCGGCAACTAAACAACAGTGTTTTCATGTGATTCGAATAGTGCTGTTTGGATTTGGTAGATAATTCAATTTAAAAAATAACTTTTAAACTCGCTGCCCGTGATGCGTTCATTAGCTCAAGACCATATTCATCACCTCTTTTGTTCACAATTTATGCAAAAATGTGATCTTTGATTAAAATTTTTGCAGCAATTTGTCCCACTATTCCTTCGGGCCGACCATTCCAGTTCAGTTCAATTTTCAATTTTTTATTATGAGCGTTTACAAGATACAAAATGGTAATTCAAAATATTGGATACATACAACAATCAATCAAGTAGTAATAATAGATAGTGTTTCCTTATTTTTGTCCCGGGGGGACATAAGTAGGGACATAATTTGTCAAAAAGTGTGTACATTGTAGCCTATATAAATAGTTATGAATAGTAAATGCTCACTCATTTACCTATGTAGTGGCCTAGAATAATTAGTACCTATGTAATAGCGTAAAATACGTAAAATACATGTAACCTACAAGGATGCAAATAAAACTGAACTGAACTGAAGTATCTCACGATCTAAATAACATTGTCAAATCTACTGCACAGGAGAATGCCATACAATTTAGTTAGGCCTCACTACACGGGTACAAAAGAACGATTCAGCACTGACACTGCTGACATTGACAGTTGAGTTGTTCACTAGTGTAAAAGCACAGGTAAAAGTGTACAGTGTAGGATAGGCGAACAAAACTTTATTTAACATTGAACAAAGGCGGCAACTTTGAGTTTGCTGTTTGAGAACTAATTTGGTCAGAATGTTCGTAGACGTGGACATGGCTTATCAACGCGCCATGATACAGACCGTGTTTTTAAACATACCGCTGATGACACGTTAAAAAATAATCGCCACGCCTACATTTTAACTGCGACAGCAGTACACACCCACTGCGCCCTCGATCATGACCCTCGACTGGAACATACTCGATTCTCGATTCCAAAGACATTGAAAACGCACCTGCTAGGCCTCCGCCTAGGCGTTCCCTTGTCTGTTTGTTTAAGCCCGGTTTACACACCGTAATAAGGTTTAAGGTCTAAGGTTTAACAAAGTTGAATCAAGAGAGTAGCATCATGGCGTTCACATAACTTCCTAAGATTTAAGGGCTAGGACGAAAGTTGAAACTATTCCAACTTGTTAGCCCTTATCCCAAAAATTCTTAGCCCAGCCAATGAGAGACGAGCTTTTATAAATCCGGCCAATGGTAGCGATCCTAGTAAATCAGTTTGGAAAATACTTTCCTTAGAACAAAATATTAAATGTTAAACCTTAAACCTTATTCCGGTGTGTAAACCCACCATTATGGCACTTGCATGGCATAGGCCTAGGCCAGGTCTGGCTGTTATTTTCGAGTTTGTTCCCGATGTGTAAACACTAGTATATAAATAGCGTGTAATTTATCCATGATATATAATGTAATTTAATTCAATAATTGTAATTATTTATCAATGCAGTTAGATTGTGGACCTAACCTCAAAGTCGGGGCCTCAATAACCTCCAAGTTGTGTTACAGATAGGCCTAGCCTAGGCCTAGGGCCTAGGCCTAGCTTAGGCGTAGGCCTAGCTCAGCAATTTGCTACTAATCTAGGCCTAGTCGTCCAAGGGCAGGTTTCACGTTTAGCTTTGCCTTTGATTGCGAGGATACAGCTTCGAAGCTTGGGTTAAAGCCATTGGGCTCTTCGAAGCTAGGCCTAGGCCTAGGCTTACAGCTAGGTCATTTGCCTAGGCCTAGACGCCATGCTTGCATTGTCTTTAAGTAGGCCTAGGCCTGTTTAAGCTTCGGCTAGGCTGGAAACCATGGCTGGCACAGAATCACCTCAAGAACGCCAAGAAAATGAAATGCAAGCACTTAAGGTAAGGTCCTAGGCTAGACTAGATCTAGGCCAGCCTACTTCTAGATTATTTATGCTAGGCTCTACCAGTTGCCTGGCAGCATTGAAAAAGTTACAGTGGCTATAGTATGTGAATATAGTATTTTATTGTTACTTTTAGTATAGGCATTGTAGCCTATCCACTCTTCGCACATCTCCTTAGAGATTAGACATGTAAGTTGTGTCTTGAAGAATAAATATCTTTATCTTTATCTTTATCTTTATCCTATGCTAAATTTATGCAGTCGTATTATAGGCCTAGAAGGCCTAGCATTCATTGGCCTTTTGGGGTTGTTGCTGTTCCATGTGTAGGCCCTAGTTCTGATCAGACAATGCCCAGGTTGAGGTAGGCCCTAGTATTTATGTGATAATTTGTGTAAACGAACGAGTGTTTGAACATTTGCTAAATGGCTAATGTGTAGTGGACCCCATCCTTCTACCTCTTGGCATGTGTCTATGGAATCTAGTTTACCTGTATGCTTGAATTAATGGCAAATCAGCAATAAGTAAAGCCTGGTTTGTGATTGACGGAAACGGAATTGGGAAACGTGATTGTGAATGTTGGTAGATAGCTAACACGGCGGAGCGTTTATGATTGACGGGTTGCCAACGCGAGACGGCAACGCGATCGGTAAAGTTCGCCAAGTCCCAACTTTGGCGTTCACGTTGCCGTCTCCGACGCGGTGTACGCATGCGCAGAGAAATCAAACATGGACGACACGAAACCAACCAACCAACCAAAAAGGCAGCTGACAGCAACAACAACAAGCCGAGAATTGTCGACTTCAGCCGAATAGACCCGAACATATTCCGAGTACCAGTTAATCGTAAACGCTTATTTCACGTCTTCAGAACACACTTCCAACCACGATTCCGTTTCCGTCAATCATAAACTAGGCTTAAGAGAGAGGAAACTTCCACAAGAATCTTTTTTTCCTTGGTCAATTTTTGAGGTGATTGCGTTACAGATGTGTGTGTGAGAGTGGAATGCTTTGCGGCAGACCTCAAGGTTAGCTCCCTCTCGGCAGCTCTGTCCGTGTGTGTGACAGTGGAACGCTTCGTGGCATACCCGAAGGTTAGCTCGCGCTCGGCAGCTCTCAACAGCTCTGTATGTGTATGTGTGGCTTATCGCTCAACATACTCTAGGAAACGAAAGAAAAGAGTGAGCCCAGCAAAACAGGAAGCTTTTTGAAACTTTTTGGATGTTTGAAAAGATATTAAAAAGCACTCGGAAATAAACAGTTGGAATCACCGGAAATGTAACCAAAACCCATAAGACTTGGGTCAAACTCGAGTTCCACGGACACAAATGTCTCCGGGGGCAGCTGTGTAGCAAGCGCTATTGTGTTGTCACTGATGCGCTTGTGGTATCCAACAGTCTTGGAGCAGGTGGCCCTCGTGTGCTGGTGTAATCTTGTGGTGAACCATCCATGGAACTGTGTTGTTGGAGATGCGGAACACATGATACATGGGCTATATATCCTGTAGCCTGAACCTGCTACTGTCATGTGGCGAGTTGGGGTGTGGGTTGAATATAGCTGTGTTCCAGAATTCATCTCACAAGTAATCTCAGACTACCTGCCGTGACATTAGGATGGATTGGCTGACACAACATTTGGGACCTTGTGGGATATGTTTTGCTTAGTAAATGGAGGGAAATTTGCATTTGAGGTTACATTTCATACAAACCACACCGTACTGTTTTACAAAATAAAAACCTTATAATCAGTGGCTCATGTTTTACTATTTCGGGCACCGTCAGGGTTGTAAGGTTTTTTTTAACCTTGCATATGAGAAAGCAACAATTTGTTTAGAATGTTACACATGTTGTTACATGTTACGCCTAGTTTCGTGATACACAAACAACTTACATCTAATCAAACAATTGATAGCATTTTTTTTTAAATTTTCAACAGTTTGAAAATTTTCACGAAAATTTTAGTGAAAATTTTCAACCAAAAAAGTTTTCATGAAAATTCCCATCACTATTAGCGTATTCGACTGGTTGCACTGGACCGCACTCAGTGCGCACTGAGTGCACTGTCCGTATTCGACTGGTGAATCCAGTGCGCACTCAGTGCAATATTTCGTATTCGACTGGGCAGTTGCACTCCCAGAGTGCAGCACTGACCTGCACTCGGGTTAGGGGCCAGTGCGAGTTTTTCAGTGCGGCGATGAACGCGCAAAGTTTGAAATTCTGATAGTAGTGATGACGATATCGAACATATATTAGCTGTTATCAAGCCAAGAAATGAAAAGCCTAAAATAGAAAGTTATATAAACAATGTTGTATCTCACTTTTCCGATATGGAGGTATAAGTGTTCGGTTGGTAGGCCTATGGTTGGGCCCTATGCCAAGCCCAGTTTATTAAATGCCAAATTATGAAATTGAAAAACAACGCTATAACAGCTGATCTCGGCCTATCTAAATTGAATATCATCAACTTACCCTCATTGCCAATCATTCGACACAAAACACCCTCGTTGGTGATTGTTTCATTTCCATCCTGTTCGTAAACAAATTGATGGAATTCAACAACGTCGTTATTGCCGCTGTTTTCTGTCGCCATCTTTGCACTGGATATGTCTTGCGTGTTCGGCTGGGAAAGAGCCGGCGACAACACTAGGCGAGTGCACGACGAAATCGTGACGTTTCAGTGTGCACTCAGTGCGGTCCAGTCGAATACGCTATATGTGTTACTGAAGCGATTAACTGTATCAATAGAGACTGAATAGAGGGCATCTTGACAGGAATAATTTACGGTCAGTTCCTCGAACTCGCCGCGCGGCCGAGTAGTGGGGGAAGACCCTTGGCGGGGTCGGAGGGGAAATGCGGCTACGTCAGTGAATTCTTTCAGTGGAATACACTTTAGGTACCTTATTTGAACAGGAGCATTAGAAGTGGGCTGGGTGGCCCATGCCTAAAAAGCAATGTGCCCATGTGAAACATTTGCCTTCAATGGGGGTTGTGCAATTTAGACCAGGAGGGAGCATTATTCTGTTACAGGGCAATGTGAGATCGTGGGCGTAGCTGTAACAGTTTTCATCAAGATTCTTCTAGGTCTGCCATTGCTGCAGCTCAAATTTGCAGACTAATGTGCTACGACCCTAAAACGGCTGTTATTTGAGGAAGTTAGAAATGTAAAGGAAAACGTTACTTGTAGTTAGAAGTAGAGATAGGCAAATAATTTACTAGGGCTTTCTACATTACCATCACACTGGAAGAATCTAGTGAACTAAAAGTATTACCGATACCCTTTCAAAATATAGGATTCTGTTTGGCAAGAGAAAAGTGGAAACCGAAGAGTTGATTGTGGTTTTATGTAATCCATTTTAAATCCCCAAATTAAGGATTTCCAAACGAGACTAATCAAAGCTCTTTTTCATCATTTCAGTCAACAAACTGGTGCGATGTCTGCCGGACCTATAACATAGTTCTCGTCCTTCGGGAACACAACATATTTTCTAAATTTGTTTTTGGAATATGTTGCCTGTTGCCTGTCAGACTCCAAGGAATGAGTTAAAACTTGTCGTAGACTTTAGCGGCTATAGTCTTGATTACTTGCCTGTGGGGTATTATTCAATCCATTGTACAAGTTTGATATCATGATGTGTTTGACCGATTGTATGACTTCCATCTTCAGATTTTCAGTCGCAGACCTACTCGTTCCAGCGTGCCTGCAACTATTGGCCCTAACAACTTGTGCACCTACCTATAGATCAATTCGTCAGTGCACCCAGCACCTACACCATCTCATCACCACCTTAAATAAATATTCTGTTTTGTGATATTTCAGGCAATTTATGTGCATGAGTTACGTGACATGCGCTCTGCAGGGGCTTGGAATTTATGGAAACCTTTAGACATCTTCATAACTTTAACTCCCCAGCAAGGGAGCTCTGGAATGCAAGAAGTTCATGCACAGATCGATTTGCACGTCATTTGCTCCGATAAATATCCTGAGGAAGTCCCGCAAATAGGGCTTGAAAATAGTAAAGGTCTGTCCACACAGCAAGTAACAGAGTTAAAATTTGAACTTGATAAATTAGCAAATGAATTAAAAGGTGAAGTTATGATATTTGAGTTGGCTCAACATATACAGAAATTCCTACATTCGAATAACAAGCCAGGTTACAAGTCTTTTTATGAAGAAATGGTATCTAGACAACTAAAACATGAAGAGCAGCAACAACATCAAAAGAAACTCAAAGAAGACAAAGAGGTTAGCAATTTTGCTGTACTGTATTGTATTTTAATTTAATGAGGCCCGGTATTATGATGGTCCGCTTGATTGGGCCTTGGGCCTACTTGTTTTCTCCATGGCAACCATCAATCAGAAGTGTGGTTTTCATGGAGAAAACAAGCTAGACCCGGACAAAATATTTAGCTGGCCCAACTGGCTGGCCAACGATTCCATGAGTACCTATGATTATGAATAGTGATACGTGAAAATAGCATTTTCAATTGTCATTTTATAGCGTTTTGTAGCATCTATTTTTTTGCCAAGATTAAAAAACTTGAGAATGAAGTTTTCTCAAATTTTTATTTTTAGATCATGTCACACTATTAAAATTAAAGTCAACCAAATTGCATTTATCATAAACAAAGTATAATTACTATGTTAAATATAATAAAATAGGAACAGAAAAACCTTAGTTTCTACTGAAAAATAGCGCTTTGTAGCATCTATACACAAAACGCTATTTTCACGTATCTCTAATTATGAAGCTTTGTCAGTTGTTGCCAAAAGTTTGGTTTGATTAGGCATGCAACATGCCGCATGTTGCATTAATGCTTTTAAATACATGTTGATATTTGAGGTAAGAACAAAGGCAATTCCCACCAACAGTTGGGCAATGCTATACGTATACCTGATCTGATTAACTTGCTCAATAGTCTTCTCTGGCTCTTCTCTCCGAGAAAAAGCTAGGCCTACTTATCGAGTAGCTTGGATCAGGTTCGCATAAGTAGCATAATATATTAAATGAGAGTTAATATCCAGCATGTGTTTAAAGTTTAAACTCTAGAAACTGTACACGTTACATGAGTAACTTTGAGTTTCGGCATGAGTTAAAATAAAACTAGCATTACAAGTAATGTACAACACAGTTCATTAACACTACAAAAATTACTCGCGTTGTATCCCAACCCGCATTTGACACTAGTATTCAAAACGGAGTCTTAGTGGAGTCCATTGGGAGCCCACTAACTAACTGGCTGTAGATTGAACAGTAAAGATATAAATAAATATTTATATGTTGTGCGAGGACAGGAGGAAGTGAAAAATAACTAGGCTATTGGAAATGCCCGTACTCACTATAGGCACTGTGTGTTAGTACATACAGCGCTATATGTGGCCAAATTTAACAACTAACTGCTGAAGATTTCATTCCGCGGTTGAAAATAGTGCTGGATATTATTGTGATAGGTATCTTGTTTTTTGTTTGTTTTGTGTTTTTGTTTTTATTGTCTTGTTTTGTTTGTGTTTGTTGTGTGTTATTTGTTGTTTGTACGTCTAAAAAATGGTGGCTTGCCTTTTTAAGATTTACTGATGGGATTCATAATCTGCCCAAAAAATTTTAAAAGCCATATTTAATTAAACAATTTTCACAATTTGCCATTATCGACGTAGGAAGAACGACGCTGCTTCAGCAGGTTGTTGCGCACATTGCCACTTTGAGCGCTTCATTCGTTTTCACTAGCGCCATCAGTGGCCAATCTCGGTGTCTATTGTGCAATCTAGAGCTAGGAATATTACCAAAAAGAGTTTACTTGTAAACTTAGTGGACGTTTACTTACTCGTCCCTATGAGCAGTGTTCAGATAATCTCGATTAGCCAAAGTTGCAAAAATATGGGACGTAAAACCCAAATAATATCATCATCAGCAGTGCTCATGCAGGTGTATGGCTATCTTCTTCCAACTTTCAAGTGTTTATTGCCTTCTAAGTTCTAACTTATATTTTTATCTTCAGGTGCATTACAATGTCTTGTTGAATATTTTTTCTTGTTTCATAGAGACAAGTTATTCAAGACGAGATCCAGCGAAGGCAGAAAGCATTACAGGAAGAGAAAAAGTGCAGGAGAGAATTAAGAGCATCTCAACATGAAGGACTAGATGACTCTGCATTGCCCATTGCCATAGTTGATAAGGTTGAGAGGAGTCGCAGTTGTTCTTATGTACTGCACAACAGCTCGGTTGCAAGACGAAGGTTTGAGAATTATTTTAATTGTAGAGATGTGCCGGTACCCAAAAAACGGGTATTTTTTGGGTAACAAAATTTACCCGATGTCGGGTCAGGCTGTAAATTATGCCCGAAAAAATCGGTTCGGGTAGTACAACACACTTTCGAGGTTAGATTGGTCAAAATTGTGAATTTCAAGACCAAGCTGCAAGACTGGGAAGCTTGGGAGGAACTGACATTTATATGAGGATGCCTTGCACCTTCTATTATTATTTTCTGATTATACTTATTTTAATTTATTTTGCATACAATGGGGCAGTGTAGGTGACTAACAGTATTTCATGAATCATGATGTATTCTGACCATTTATGACAGTGCTCATATAAAAAAGATAGGACCATATGCCAGAAATCCACCGCCTTCTTGGCGGAAATAGTACCTAGCGTGAAATACAAACTTTCAAATACTTCGAAAATTCAAATCTGTTGAAGTAGATTCGGATTCAAATTTCGTGGATTCGTCAACCACAACATTTTATGTAACGTATTTTCAATTTTGTCTAATCAATAAATTGGTATTAGTTTTTAGCAGTGTTGTAAACGCTACTGGTTTAAAGTAGCATGCTAACGCTACCGTTACTTCTGCTTAAAAAGTAACGCGCTACCGTTCATGCTACGTTTTTAAGAAAGTTGGGCGCTTCTTTTCGCACAACTTTTCGAAAACAACAAGTATAAGTATGACATTTCACGCAAAATTAAAAACAAAATAAACATCGTGGTTTCAAGTTTCTGGGAGTATCACAGTCAAAGATAGTAAAATGTACCCTGTCGGGTCAAAGATGGTAGGGGGATCACAGTAGGTATTCTAAAAATAATTCTATGCAACAAAGTTTATGCTCATTATAGTAATATATAATTGGTGATTGTGCAGATAGATTAACCTAGTATACAAAAGCAGTGCGTTATACTAATTATATCTGTGAATATTAACTAATTAATTTAGAAGGTTAACATACGTAAAATAAATAGAAAACTTTCAAACTCGGGACTATCCGCCTGACCATAGCCGGCCGTCCGGGGTACTCAGTACTCATCAACCACTGACCCTATGAGATATTAACGACCATGTCAAGTTGGGGTGGGTGTGTTGTGTTTAGTCACCTGTTGAAAAAATTTAGCCAGGGAAGGAAAATAAAGTAGCGGAAATTTCCGCTGTCAACGCTACTTGAAAAATGTAGCATGCTACTCGCTACGCTACCACGTTTTTTAAAGTAGCACGCTACCATCCCGCTACTGAAGAAAAGTAGCATGCTACCGGTAGCGCACTACTTTCCAACACTGGTTTTTAGTTTTTTACACTATCCAACCCGACCGGAGCCTGAGCCCGATATGAGTTCATTATTTACCCCCACATCCCTACTAATTAGTTGAGACCAATTGTTTTTGATGGTCTGGTTAGTTAACTACTCATGTAGGCCTATGTCCATATCATTTGTAAGGTACGCAGGAAAACGGAAAAACGATATATAAGTCACATTTTTGGGGAATTGGGTTAATGATGATGTCTTCTAGTAGGAAAACGAATACTGTACCTTTCTGAATCTTGAGAGAAATTGTAGGGAATATTGATACAAGTCTACTAAAAATGCCTTTCCTTTCCATGTGTAGGCCTAATGCTTAATGCATGAAGTGAATACTTTTGTCTTGTCTTGTCTCATAGGAGGTGTCAAAGTACTTCTGAGAGCAGTGAAGGATCTCAGTGCGAACATAGAGGAACGCAACTCATTCACTTCAATAGCCGCAGAGAGATGCAAGTTCATCGTGGAAAGTGTATTGGGCACAGTTCTCGTGGCAGTGTGGTGTATGCAGCGGTCGACTTAACAAGTGGCGAACTACTGGCTATTTCAGAATGGACACTCAAGTGTAATCAACCGCAGCGAAAGAAGTTGGTGACCTTTCGAGATAGTGATAACGAACCGAGTGAACTTGCTAATTATATGAAACAAATATCAAGCATTGAACAGGAGCTCAATTACCTTCAAAAACTACATCATCCAAATTTAGTTCACTATCTCAATATGAAATATAACCAAGATAAGGAGAACTTTTTTATTTATATCGCACAGGTAGGTCTATATAATCATTCAGTAATATTTTTGGCTGTGCTCATGTAGGTGTGAACTAAAGATAGAGGTAATCTGAGTTGGTTTTATAATCCGGATTCCCTGGGCTGGTAATTCAATTTCTGACCTAGCTAGGGTTGAATCTGTGTGAAAAATTGCTATCAATCATCCCACCACACATCAATGTTACAACCATAATGGCAAGAGGTAACTTGTAATGCTAAACAATGAACTTAAAAACTTTAAAACATTTTTTATTGATATCTTGAAAACGCTTCTCGATATTGAAAAAGTGATTCTTGACCAAGATGTGGTCAATTTTGAATCTGCTAAACAATTAAATTTATAAACTTTCAAATATTGAAATTGTTATGATGATTGTTAACTTTCAATTAAATAATTTATAATTAATGAATTACAAATAGGCTACGGTATAACCTGTGGTATAACAATCATAACAATTATTCTATTTGAAATTTGAATGTTCCGCTATTAACAGTTTGCCTACAACAGGTAGGCATGTATAATTTCTAAAACACTAATTAGGTAATTCAATTTATTATTTTTGTTAAACGTTAAGTATGTGTTTCTAGTGCTATACGTAGGCCTACAATTTATGTCTAAAATAAATTATATTTTATTCCAGGAATTTGTGATTGGCACTAGCATTTCATTTTACCTCGCCGAACACCTGCCTGTAGATGGGGACTTCTTACGTCATTGTGCAACCGGAGTACTGTCGGCATTGGAGTTCCTTCACCAGAACAACATAGTACATAAAGATCTACGTGATACCAGTGTCTTTATTGACAAGTTGGGATGTATTAAAGTGAATGATTACAGTCTGGACAAACGGTTAGCAGATATTTATCAGTCATCCACCCATATAACAACAGAATGCTCATATCCTCTCGCTGTTGGCCGAGGGGGAAAGAAAGCCGACATCTACCGTTTGGGAGTGATATTGCTCTCTTTAGTCAAAGGCTACATTGTCACAGACGTTGTGCCGGAATTTCCATCTAGTCTTCAGCCAGATCTCAAAGACTTTCTATCCAAGTGAGTGTTGTGTTTGACTGTTGTTATTTTAGTAGCTATGCTTGAGAAGTAACACACAAAACGAATGTAGGTGACAACATAGGCCAAAATTCATAGCCTCTACTAGCACCTGTTAACAAATTATTTGTTAACAGGTGCTTGTTATCGCTAAGGAATTGATTGTCTTTATTAGAAATTATATATTATATAAGCCTACAATAGATAATAATAATTGCGTGCATAGCAACTATGAGACCTTTCGAGCTAGGGAACGACTATACTTTCAGGCTGTGATACGTAGTTTTAATTTCTAGATGAGGTTAGAAATGTTATATGATATTGTGTGTAGTGTAGTCTGTGTATACTGTAACAAGTTCTTGACCTTTTTGTCTATTGTCTATAAAATAATGATTTAATCGTCAATCAGATTATTTATAGAAATATTGTTGATTAGTAATAATCTTCAGTTTATTTTAAATCCCTTATTTTATACGTTCTCAAGTGTGCATTTATTGTATCATGTCTATTTGCAGTTGAAATTTCATCCATTAATATATGTATTCTTTGGTTGTTAGATGTTTGTCATTAGACGAGCGACAACGATGGAGCGCTGATCAGTTACTAAGTCATCAGTTTTTAAAGACCCCAATTGACAAAGGTCTAAGCCCCGAGGACAGCCTCGAGGATCGACAAGTAAGCAAGTGATGTTGTTTAGTGGTGTTGGCTATCATTTTGTTGCCCCTCTTGGCACTTTTAGGAAGATGTATGAGAAATAATGATTTTCAAGTACAGCATTCTAAAACAGTGTTTCTCAACCTTTTATCTACCTCGGACCGGCAAAATAAACACCAAAAATCCGCTCCCCGGCGATCACAACTACAATGAATGTAGATGGTTTAAATCCAAATTACAATGCAATTTTTAAAGTCTCTGACTCGTTTGACATTGCAAATCAGGAGTGTTGTCGCAGTCTCACGCAATGGCAATGACAACAAGCCTGTGAGGGAGATCAGACTCGTTCTATTTACTATTCAACTAGATTTATTCATCTCCTTCATCTGAAATTATCGCCTGTCCTGCTGTGGTTTGCTTGGTTTTAATGCTCTTCCTCAGCAGTAGAAACGGCACAATATTATTACGTAAATAGTCGCGATTATTTTGATTGTGATATTTCGTTTTGGAAGAGGTGTAAGGTCGTTGCGGCCGACTCTGGCTGCAGTCATGGTATGAGCTGGGGAAGGGGGTTGTGAGGGATGCATCCAAAGCTGCCAAATTATTATCATTTGCAAATTAGTATAATAATTTATTAGGGATTGATGGCATAAAGGTTGACTTAATGAATGAATAGAGGGGCAATAAGTAATTCCTGTGCCAATTCCAAATATGAAACCCTTGACGGGGACCGGTGGAGATAACGTCGCGGCCCGGCACCGGGGCGCGACCCGGCGGTTGAGAAACACTGTTCTAAAACATTTATTGATTAGTTTATGGTTAATATGTTTATTTATCTTAGTTGTTTTATATTATGGTAGTCCTAAAAAACATATTTTTTAATCATAGTAAATGGTTATTATATTATGTAATTGGCAATACTATGATGTCATGTAGGGCTGCCCAAAAATAAAATAAATCATATCGATGCCGCGGGGAGAACTTATCGAGTGATTTATAATTATTATCGATCTTAACTTTGAAATGTCTTAATATCTTTGTCAATTTATTTGTTGAACTATTCAAAATTTAAAATATCCACACAAAAATAGTGATGTTGTGATTGGTGTGACGTGACGTTATCGTTTTTGTGTCTAACAATTAGCTTATTAGGCATATGATCAATATCGCTATATGTACGATATATTAATTCTACGTATATTGATTAGGGATGACATCGGGTATCCGGGTTACCCGAATCCAAAAATTACCCAAATCCGTTCTAAGGATTCGAATCTTGTTCTGGTACATTTTTAGTTGAATTTTTGTATGCTTCAACAAAGCGCCAACAATGTTGATAGCAAAATGACTTGTTTCCATTCAATAAAATACTTTCCCGCTCTGCTATGTACCCATTATCGGCTTGATTAAAAATAGACTAAGCCTATTTTATGTGGTGTGATTGCTGCGAGCGAGTTCTGGTTTGCCTGTGCTCCCACTGGCTCTCGGCCTACCCCTACCCCTTCCCGACCGTCATCACTGACTGACAGAACGCACGCTGGCAGCTTCTACCACGGGCGGTCAATGGCCTTCAAATAATGGCGGGTTTACATAACTGACTAGTGATTAACCCGTGAATAAGCCACGAGCTTCTTTCATTGGCTACAATCGAGAATACTGCTCTCCGATTGGCTGTGACTAAGGTTTGTCTTGACTTGACTAAGAAGTTGAAAATATCTCAACTCCTTGGTCAAGTCCTTAGTCACAGCCAATCGGAGAGCAGTATTCTCACTGTCGGCCAATGAGAGAAGCCTGTTGCGGCTAGTCAGTTTTATGAACGCGCTCTTAGTCGCTAATCCTTAATCACTAGTAAGTTATATAAACCCGCTATGACATGTTAAGCGACGTGATTTACACTTCTAGGATTCGGGTTACCCGAATCCTTGAGGGGCTGGAATCGAATCCAGATTTTACTACCCGATGTCATCCCTAATATTGATATCGAATTATTTTTCTATTATCGAAATCGTATCGATTTATCGATATCGTTGGGAAGCCCTAATGTCTTGTAAGTTGTAACCACAGAGGATTATAGCAAACTGAACTGAACATGCATGTTTGAAAGTGCTAATAATAATGACTAAGTAACAACTAATGGCCCAATGGGAGATCTTGGTATGAGTCCCAGTGGGGCTGGATACTTCATTATTCTTCCCATTCTACATATCAACAATACAAATAATAATAATAATAATAAATTGTATTATTTACTAATTACTTAATGTTATCCTATTCATAGTATACAACTGCTGTAGTGAATTGATAATTAATGAAGTTTTGGGTTTGGTTCTGTTACAGCAAGATATTCGTGATTGTGGAGAAAACGAAGTAGCAGATTCTGATCTTCATTTATTTATGCCTGCGAATCTTAAAGGCCAATCCCGAATTCAGAATGAATTTGAGATTTTAAAGTGGCTTGGAAAGGGTGCTTTTGGAGATGTTTTAAAAGTTTGTAATAAGTTAGATGGCGGCATATATGCTATTAAACGCATTGAGTTAAACCCGAAAAATAAGCAACTCAATCGAAAAATTACTCGTGAGGTGAAGTTATTATCTAGACTGAATCATGAAAATGTCGTTCGTTATTTCAATTCATGGATTGAAAGTGCTACAATTGAACCAGAGGCACAAGTGAGCAGCTCCTGTCACTCTCCTTCTGCATTAGAAAATATGGTTATCGATGAAGAAGCAAGACCGGTAAATAGTAAATACTAAATATTAAAATTCTTTTCGGATATTAATTATAATAATTTTGTACATACATAGTCATGCCATACTTTGTCACAGCAAAGAATTCTTTTTGCAATTTTTTAAAGAGATGGATCAATGAATTTGAAATCTGTCAACAAAGTGCATCAGAGCATGTTCTACAACGATCAAAAGTATTTATTTTTTATTTTGGGTTCATTTTGTGGCTAGTATAAATTTATCTTCTGTTGTCTCCTAGGTGATTGTAGCTGAAGACATTGAAGGTTTGGCACCACCAATCGTCGAAAAGAGTGTGGAATGGAACGTGTCATATACATCTCGAGGGAGTGCTGTTAGATGTGACAGTACCAGCTCAGAAGAGAGCTCCGATGACGAAGCATGGATTAGTTACCTCCCACGTTCAGAGTCTTCCGATGGAATTGTCTTCGAAAAGGATGGATCTGAAACTACATCCGATTCTGTTGAGGAATCTCTCCCCAACTCGCGTGTTTCGACAGCTATGAAGGAAGAAGGCTCAAATGAAAACATGGATGCAACTACAAACCTGAAGGAAATACAATTTATGTATATACAAATGGAGTTCTGTGAAAAAAGCACATTAAGGTACTGTAAAACATAAAATTATGATTTTATTTTATACTGGGTGATGCTGCATCACGAGCTTTTTTTGCATCCAGCTCGAGCAAGATGCTCGAGGCTTCGAGCTTTGAAGCCTAGGCTTGAAGCTGTGGTTGAGATTGAGTTGATACAGTAGTAAGTAGTTATTAGTATTGTAAGTAGATGCACACAACGTAAAATATGTTAAATGTTTATTTCTTGAATGCCCACATGTGCAGAGCTTGTGTGTAGCCCACAATAGTTTGTGGGAGTATTTCAGGATATTGGTGTAAAACAATGCATGGCATTCACCTCAGCCCACCACCATTCTACTCATAACTGGGAACTAAAAGCCTAAAACCAAAAAAGACAAACACAAAAAATTGCCGAAAAAGCCAGCTTGGCAAAAGAAGGGAAAGACAACCTTATTCTATGACTTTTTTTAATCTTTTGGCTATCACATTAGGTTTTGGATAGAAGATATTATTTTGTGTATACCTTTGCTGTAGTAAGCAGTAAGCACCTTTTGCCACTTAATGTAACATTTAAGAAACTTGTCTATTTCAGGACTGCTATTGACAATGGGCTTTGCAAAGACGAAGAACGAATGTGGCGATTGTTTCGAGAGATGGTAGAAGGCTTGGCACATATTCACCAACAAGGCATGATTCACAGAGATCTTAAGCCTGTGAATATTTTCTTAGATTCCAATGACAATGTTAAAATTGGTGATTTCGGCCTAGCTACAACCAACATCCTGCCCAGACCACCTTCTGTTATGACTCCTGCTACAGAAGTAGTTACTACTTTAACTGACGGGCGATCATTCTCTAACGATTTAGGAGATGGTTCTATGACGGGTCAAGTGGGAACAGCATTGTATGTGGCACCTGAAATCAATGTTACAGGTAGCAAAGCCATGATATATAACCAGGTGAGTTCGAAGAATGACTTAGATCCACATAGTATATATATATACTGTATACACCGTGGCCCTATACTAGTCCCAATGTACAGTAGTCTCATATCGACCTCAGATCATTATCTACTTCCTCTTTCCCTCTTTTATGCATGCTGATTCAACAAAAATCAACACGTTTTCGAAGTTCTTTCACACGTTCGTAAAGGTAGTCTTTTCTTCATTTTTTGATTCCCTTTCAATTGCATTGTTTTTTTATGTTTATTTCACCCATTATATATTAACATATAATATAATATGTGTAGGCCTATATTCTTACTTGATCTAGGTACATATATTTAAATTTCTCAATTGATTTTTATTGGTTTTTAATTTTTATTGGTCTTGATTTTTCCAAGTAGTGGGCCATACAGTAGTTTGTTTTCTTATTCTTGGTATTTTATGACGTGTTATTATAATTTTTTTTATTGTCCTGTGTAAATCAGTTTTATAACTTACATTTAATAAATAAATAGATAAAATGCTAATCACTGTTGTTACAGGAGTTTAAATGCCCAGTATCTACTTGAAGGACACACCACTTATTTAGTGAATTAAGGGTCGCCATCATTAGGTGAAAATATATATGTTTTGCACTCACCATTTTTTTACCAGATCATAACCTCTTCTCACAGCGTATAGATCTACTGAATATTGGCTTGCTAATTGGCCTTCTATCAAACTCAGTTTAATGGAGACTTTGTTTTCAGAAAGTGGACATCTACAGTTTAGGAATAATTTTTTTCGAAATGTGTTACCATCCTCTACAAACCGGCATGGAGCGAGTGACTGTGTTATTAGCCTTGCGTAACAAAGACATAGTTCTACCAACTGACTTCTCTGAAGACGAGATGCCTCAGCATACCCATATAATACGTTGGCTACTGAACCATGATCCGAGTCAGCGGCCCACCTCGTTGGAGCTTCTCAAGTCGGATTATTTCCCGCCCCCTCAACTTGAAGAAGCGGCACTCCATGACATGTTCCGTCACACGCTGTCCAACACTCAAAGCAAGGCGTACAAATACCTTGTATCTTCATGTTTTAGCCAGGTAAGGTAAATCATGTTCTTGGTGCTATTGACATCTAGGGTGTATTATTATTTTCCTAAAATGCAAAGGCCAGTTAATCCAGCATAAAGATATTAATTATTTTGGCTATAATGGAAGCCGCAGTTTTTCTTGCTCACGGTTATGTCTTGAGCAGCTCTCGTTTCTTTCTTTGTTAGAAGTATTAATTTCTCTGGGGCTGCAGCGTTCAGTGGGATCACATCGCTTGCAATATTATATTAATTCAAATATCGTCGAACAGTTTGCAACGTGAGAAATCGAGGCCATTTGTCTCGGTTGATTGCACAATAACTTAATGAGACATAGCTAGTATGAACGGTCAAACAATTTATATCTTGTGATGTAATTACTGCACAGAGAGTGGTAGACTACGATCATTCTATATCACTCCCCTCATCCTCCTGTTCAAACGTACATTCATGGCTTTGACTTTTTATCACATATTAAACGCCTTGATATGGGGATGAATAATATGAGAAATGCAAATCCCAGGAGAGTTGGAACCTTACTCGAACAATATTCACGCGGTGTTTTTTTCTAATATATGCAAACGGAAAAATTATTTTTTCGATATCGATCAATAACGGTACTTGACGTTCGATTATGGATACATATTTGATATCCGTGCCCATGCCTAGTACATAATCTATTTTTCTCTATAGCGGGATCATATTGCCAGCAAAAATTTATTAAAATAGATCGTGCAATCGCTTGCAACATGAGAAATCAAGTATGTTTCCTTAATAACACACAACGACGACGACTAAAGCTGTCGACTACTTGTAGGAGGTAACCGCAGCGGAAGACGTGACCTTCGACATGGGCCCCAGCAAGGGAGTGTCCGTGCTGGTGCAGGAGGTTGTCCGCGAGTGTGTGGTGCGAGTGTTCCGCAAGCACGGCGCCGTGCGGTTGAGTACGCCCCTGCTCATGCCTCGCGCCAAGCTGTACGACGGTACCGACTCCTGCGTGAGACTCATGACGCACTCTGGCAGCCTGGTGCACATCCCCCACGACCTGCGCGTACCGTTTGCACGCTACGTCGCCACCAACGGGCTGGCCAACATGAAGCGGTATGCCATCGACAGGGTCTACAGGGAGAAGAAGGTACGTACGTTTGTAATGTGTCTCCGTGCACTCGTACTGATTCGTTTTGGGCAAAAGGTAAAAATATGGTAGAAAATAGAAATGGTCGGTGAAAAGACAATTTACAATCATGTAGTTAGGTAGGCCTATGTTGATAGATGCCGATCGGCTGGAATAGTAGATAGTAGTAACTAATAATGTAGGGATAGGATCCAATAGCTTACCTTTAGACGTAAGATGAATTTGAGAGTAGAAAGTGAGACCTAAAACAAAAATGATGAGACGTTTCGACACGAGGTCTTGATTACTCAAGAGGAAGATGGCCGTGGCCAGTAGAGACAGTAAGACTAGACAGTACAACTATGGCAGTGGTAAGACCAAATGTCAAGTGTTTCGAGCAACAACAAAACGGTTGTTCTCCACGCGCCGTGGTACCAGCTTGTCATGCAGATCATGATTCAAACTACAGTGTTC
This sequence comes from Isoperla grammatica, assembly GCA_945910005.1. Lineage (NCBI taxonomy): Eukaryota > Metazoa > Arthropoda > Insecta > Plecoptera > Perlodidae > Isoperla > Isoperla grammatica. The sequence continues at coordinate 11,562,058 of OX246738.1, read as the reverse complement.
GCACCATTGCGCAGGAATGCTACATTTTAGCTTGCTGGAATTGCTAGTCTTAGATACAATGTATTTAAAATATTCACTCAAAAAAATATCTGCATTAGTACAAAATATTTGTTTTCTCAACAGGTTTTTGGTTTTCATCCACGTGAATTATATGAGTGTGCATTTGACATTGTGACACCAACTCCTGGTAACTTAATGGCTGAAGCAGAGTTGTTGTCAATTGTGTGGGAAGTGGTCAATGAGTTTCCAAGCCTGCGAGATCGCAATTGTACGATTCGGCTCAACCATACTTCACTTTTGAAAGCCATTCTGTTGTACTGTGGAATTGAAGAGGAAAAATATCAAGATATATATGACATCCTTAGTGATATGAGGGTAGGTACCATCGTCATGAAGGTATCGATTGAATTTTGTATTGAATTGGTAGATACTTGGAGTTTAGAGCAGTTTGTGGAGCTAAATATGGGCTTTCTACCTACCTTAATATAAAACAACCAGACATTGTTTATGATCGCTCAATGGGAAACAGTCCTAAAATGATCGAGTTTGATACCAATTCTGTGATGATTCTCATGGGCTTTTTCATGTTGAGTTGTTGATTTTAAAATTAGGACTAGCACATATGACATAAATAGGCCTAGACCAGACTCTTTACTTCATCCATGCTGTAATAATGTTTCTATCTCCCATTTGGAAATGCTAATCCACACATTGGTATCCTGGAGAACATTCAATGGCTGGGTTCAATTTGAAATTCCCGCGTTCTCGAGCAGAGACCGATCAAATTCTTCGGGCTTGTAAGTCGCACACACCGAGCATATTGCCCGACCAGAGAATCTTCTGTACTACTACTACGGTCAAGGCTGGTCGAGCCCGGTTGCTTTACATCAGTGTTTCCCGAACTTATAATCTCGCGACTGGTTTTTCCTTTTCTTTTCATTAATGACCCAGGCTAAACAATTAACGTTATTTTTTATATGTTTCTTTATAAGGGATCTATAGCAACACTTGAAAGTTCTCCGGAAAATACGCACCGAGTTATAAGCGTTAGTACTGGTGGCAATTAGAAAGGGACCAAGCATGCACGGGGATGGGGGGTATGGGAGCAGAGCCCCCCAATAAATGTGTTATAGGCTATATTTAGACATTCGGGTTTCTGGAAGCTGCGTTTGGTGCGTTTTAAAAATACTGCTGGCTTAAAGATAATACACAGTCTACAGATATTGTGATTTGTGTAATATAGAATAAAACACAATTAGAATATACAGATTCTACAGATTCTACTTGCAAAACGCAAGGTTGCGAGTGGAATTTTCAAGGGTTGCATAGTTTTAATGAATACTTCAATTTTTCTAACGTTGTAGACGGTTTCATGCTAAAATCCTGTTGGAAATGCCCGGAAAATCATTCCAGTATGTCGCGTAGGCACATACTATATTATGGTAATTATTTACTATATAGTATTTCACTTGGTTTTCCGAGACCCGGCATCGAACTCATGGCGACCCGGTTGCGTGGTTTGGGAAACGCTGCCTTACATAGTGCAACCTGTATGACAGTAATTGCCTGTGCAGACATGTTTGGGATTACAGTCAAGCCAAAGTTCTTCCTGTAAACCTCTGGTTAGATCAAACATCAATTGACAGATGCCCTAGAACCAATGAGAAGGTTTGATTGGTTGACGGACTTGTAACAGTGATGCCGATTAATTAAATTTTGCGCCAACGGGTTACAATGAAGAAAACCAATGACTATCTACGTGCTATTGTGCACAGTTTTTCAAAATTTCGTAATATTCAAAATAGCAAAAAATTAAAGGAATCCGAACTGACCCGTTTATAATTTAAATGTTTTGTTTGTGATTTTTTATAGGATGAGAAATACACCAAATTCCAAGTACAGACACGTTTGATCAGTCTATGCCTCACTGACCAAGCGATGTCAATGCTCTTCAACTTGATTTACACGGAGAGTCCCATCACCAAGGTCTCGTCTGCAATACGAGCCATCACTAAACGCAAAGGAGAAGTAGCTTCGTTGGCCAAACAAGGATTGCATGATTTGGAAAATATTATAAGCAATGCTGAAGCTCTTGGAGTAAAAGTATGTTGGCCGTAAACATTCTATTTATTTACTTCCTATTGACCATTGTTCATGACATGTAAATTATACATAAAATTAAATCAAAATGTGCCTTCAAATATTCTTCATTGGTTATACATGTGTTGAACATTTAAACTTATAGCATACACTTACTTGTGGTAATATGCCCATCTCTTTGATGAGCACTTCTAAACCTTACAGTAGTTAAATATGAAAGCAATAGTGTGTAAAATTTTGCAAGAATTCATTCTTTGCTTTGCCTGTTATTTCATTCGTGTCATGTTCTCATTTGAAATTCAAGTAGAGTTGCTAAAGTAGACCTGTGTTTGATTTTGCTAGACTAAAAAAATTGCTTGTCCAGCCCTAACTATGTTGCTTCATTTATTTCTAAAGTTTGCACAAAAACTGTTTTACCCTGGGGAAGACCTATAATTTATAAAATATAATAAAATTCAACAGCTAGTTCGTGCTACTATGTATCGTTCTCTGAACTACATCTGGAATAGTGGAGTAGCAGTATGACAATATCAGTTTTGAACTGTCCATGACAGCATTATGTGGATTTCAGTGCCCGATGGTAGTGGCTCCGAGTCTGGTATACAACGTAACGCAGTACTCGGGCATGATGTGCCAAGTGGTTTGCGTTCTGAAGAAGAAACGACGTCGAGGTGGGATGGACGTGATCGCGGCAGGCGGTCGCTATGATAACATGCTCGCTGGGTTTCGGAAGACTCTTGAGATGACGGGAATGGTGCCCAAGGAAGTGAGCCAGTCGGCAGCAGGGATCAGCATTTCCTTTGGTGAGTTCTGTCAAGTTTTTCACAGTGGATGCATCAAAACATGTTTTAATTGCACTTTAAATTATACTTTTTTACAATCAAGGAAATAATTTTAATTTTTAATGCTTTATTTAAATGATTAATTTTTCTACATTTTAACTACCATATTAACTAGCATGTTCAACGATGTTTCTCTCAATGTGCATATCGGCTCCATTTTGTTAATGCCAAATATAGGCCTCTCATGACGCGATGCAGCCATGCTATATCGTTGTGGTAAAAATGATATTGATATCACAACAATATTGCATTTTTCCCAGTGGTAATAAACAGTAAAATAATAGACAGGAAAGCAGAAAAAACTGTGTTCACTTATTGCAATACAAGGCAATGTCTGTCAATTAGGAATGTTTAAAGGGTGACCTGCTGCTTGCTTATTGCCTAGTTAGAAGTAAAGTGTCACGTGAAGCAGCGTGGGATTCTGCAGTACACTGGTTACTGGCCAGCCGTAGAGTGGGAAAAGAGAAGAGAGTACGACAGATCTACTGAGCATTTCACATGCGTGAGAGATATAACATGATAGATGCATCGCTTTATCTGATAGGGCTAGTAACGGTTATAAAACTAGTAAACCTTACGGTGAGATGAAGGAAACAACAATACAGAACAACCTTGCTCTTCTTGGTAAGCATTCCGGTCTCGAGGTAAATACTGTAAAAATACACTTCTTGGCAAACTAAACAACTGATGATCCCGGTTAGAGAATTGGTGGGTGAGTGGGAGGGGGAGCTTGGCTTAGATGAACTGCAGCAAGGCACTGTGCACTAGGGTTGCCAACTATTGAATATGAAAATACGGGAATTTCAAAATTGATTTGAGATGTAGAGGGAAACAGGACGGCGATGTCCCAGTTGCCGAAGGCCAAATCGCCGGAGACGCAAAAAAGTTTTCCTATACTAATAGACGTTAGGTCCCAGAAAATAAGTTTAGGGATTTGATATTAACTTTGCAGGTTTAATTTTCTCATTCAGTTAATGTTTAATTTGGGAGGGTAAATTGAATTAATAAGTACCTTACACATTTTGTCAAGCTATTTTGCATCACGTAGAATCTTTATATCCCATTTTAAATAACTATAAAATTTGTGACACAAAAGAGAATAAATACCAACAACTTGTTACTTACCTGGTTGATCTGTTTCTATTGTCTAACCATTTATGTACCATCATGTATCATAATGAAACAATTGTCTCAACATTAGACTTTAAGTTCAAAATGCTCAAATGCTGAAAGCTTTGTACTGTTAGTAGGCGGAAGTTTGCGAAATGTGTAGTTTAAAACAAACTGTGAAAATACGGGAAAACTGATTCCCGTGTAGAGTTGATACGGGAAGCGGGAAATCACAGTGGAAAACGGGATTTCCCGGGAAATACGGGAGAGTTGGCAACCCTACTGTGCACCACTGTGTTTTTTCAGTTAACCACGATATTGTTTAAAACTATAATGCGATGTTTTCGATAAGGCGCACCACAACAACACTGAAATGAACTGCAATTTCCTTACGATAGCAATATTGTTGACCTACATTTTTTATCTGATGGCAAGCCCATTTTTTTTTTGCCAAAATAAAATTGATAGAATCGATATGAACCTTCTAAATGTGTACATAATCGGGTAAATGAAGCTAATAGATGTCCATCTTCTATTTCCAGATAAGATTGTTTCAGCTCTTCAGGAAGACTCTAGCATATCAGGAACTATTGATGTGGTTGTGTGCTCTGTGGGACACAAGTTCATGCTTCGAGAGAAGGCGGCAGTAGTTCGGGAACTGTGGGCAGCTGGGATAAGGAGTACACTCATTGACACAACTCAGAGTTTGGAGGAGATCCAAGATTATAGTCGAGAAATGCTGGTCCCTCATATAGTAATGCTGAAAGATACAGAGGTGGGAACACTCAGGATTAGGAGTTGGGAGAAGGACAGATTCCAAGAAAGAAAATCCAACCTGTCTGAGCTAGTGGAGCTTTTGCAGAGACTGCTGAAATTGACGACTGATGCAAGTGAAACAGCTGTTGCGTTTGTCAGATCTGAAAGTAAAACTCTAGCCAATGAAGGTCAACCCTCGCAGTCTTCTGCCAATCAGGTCAACTTCTCGTTCTTGACACAGGAAAAGTATCCGGCAAACACCCGGCGCCGCCTGGAGAATCAGGTCAGTTTTCTAAAATTTTTTACTTTTCAATGTGAAAATCAGTAAAACTTTACTTTTTTTTAAAAGATTTTACAGTCATACTCATCATACCATGACTAATTGGCAATGTACACATGTTTGTTCTAAATACTACCAGTTGCATAGTTATTGTTGCATAGTTATTGTTAGAGGCTTGAGAAAGAAAATCACTACCGTACCATTTCTTGATTCTCCATTGGACCCATTATTTATTTATTTATTTATGAAATGGACGGTCACATACAGCATTTTTTGTAGAATTTTTATGATTAATATCATCATTCTCGTATCATAAAGTGAAAACGTAGGGGTTTACTGATTCCTCTTTTTTTTTACAAATTCTGATACTGATGTCAATTCCTGATTTTGCTGATTTGAATACCGATTCTTTAAAAAACCTCAACCATCTAGTTGCATGGTGTTTGGTATGAAATGAACACAATATTGTAGGAGACAGAGGCATAGAAAAGGCATTTTAGAAAGTATTTTAGAGTAAAATTGCTAGGCCGAGTTGAATAAGATGGAGATTACCTTGTCATTATAACTTTTAATCTGTAATAATTATGGGACTAGTACTATAGAACATTCGTATTTCACTGTTAAATAAATAAAATAAATAAATTCACATTTAGAGTCTACCCACTCAGTAACAAGACTGATTTTCAGTGGCAGACTTTAATTTAAAGCGACTAAACCAACCCGTAGGCTCCAAACACCATCGTCGGACGTCGAGTGAACGATAACCAATCAAAGATCTATATTTCAAATATGAAACATATGAATCAGTGATTGGACAGTGCGAACACCTACGTAAGTTAGACAATTTTTGTATGAAAGACTAAGAAGTTGCAACAAAAGATGGGTGGGAATAAAATACTAACGTTTCACTAATTTTTAGTAATCAATATAAATTGTGTTTTAGCTACCAAGACGTCAAAGGTACATTTTCATTGTTTGGACCTGGGGGATAGCTCGGCATCGTATGACTTAGGGCCGGGTTGAGATGCATTCTGTACTAACGTTGCTTTAAGTGGCTGGAGTTTTGTGCCAGATCACATTCAATGACCACAAATAAAGAGCTTACCCACTCTGGATTGTTTAATTTATTTTATTTGCAGTCATTTGACTCTTTACAAAAACATTTATAAAGAGTGTTGACCATGTAAAGAACTACATACTCCTGCAATACAGAATAAAATAATAATAGGTGTACAGAAAACAAATGCACTGTGACATAATTACAAAATAAGAGTTAGGCGTTAGGCCTAAGCAACAAACTTACAAAATATAGTACTGAATAACACGTCTACTACTCATAAAAACTACCCATTCATGGAATCTTAGTTGGTCTCGTATAGAGGTATATGATGCATTCAGCCTTAATAATAAAAGTACATAACTTGTACTTTTTCCAGATGATGGCTCATATTTCTACAGCACTGCAATGCCTTTCAACCAAAGTACGAGTAGAAGTGCTGGCTCTCAACTTGGAAGGGGCTGTTGTCAAAACATTGGCAACTCACCTTGAATTGGACTTGGAACAGCAAGACTTCCAAAAGAGCATAAGCCTTGTCATAGAGAAGTAAGAGTGCCAGAATATCTTTTCTAATAAATATAGAGATTGGATGTTTGTGACAGTGCAGGTTGCATTTTGGGCTGACTGTTTCACCAGCAGTCCTGATAAGTTTTTTCCGAGGTTTTCCTCAGTCACTAGGCGATTGCTGGGATTGAGGCATACTATAGATTTACCACGAGCCGCGCGCGCATCCGGGTCTAGTCTATTCGGTTTTTTAGGGGCGGCCGGTAGTGAAGTGCAGCTAGCATGTGTCAGTTGCTATCGGCAGTGGTCGGGAACACATCTCTCCTGCGCGCTTACGGCAGAGGTATACGGCCGGCCGTAGCCAGCAGGCTACGGCAAAACTATGTTCAGCCAATATTCAACTCATGGTTTCAAGATAACCAATACGCGCATCAAACATTGAACCACATAAATACTTTTGTCTAATCTTCCTCTACACGATGATGTGCACTATATTTGTCAAACATTAATAGTTAATTAAATAATGCCATTAAAGCAGAGCAATGTTAGTGGAAACCTTTTCGAAGATTTCTACGTTTTTTACGATCGCAATTTGTATGGTTTACAAGAAACCTGTCACAAATATAAAACTATCGTCGTCAAGGTATAACTGTCATCTTTCTTGTGCCGCTTATAATATTGCTCTAGCTCGAATAGTTTTGGAAATAATGCAATGTAAGTGAAGCCATGTTTTGCCGCTACCGTTCACTCGCTGAGTGCGAGGAGCACGCGTTTATGCGCTATCACCTGCATTCCAGTCGACTTTGACTCGCCCGTTTTGGCCAAGGGAGATGTGGTGTTGGTCCATCTATAATGTCCGACATTCCTTCGCAACTATTTCAAATACTGCAATACTTAGTTGAGTCACCTGGGCCCTCATTCCAGTACGTAAGTTGCAACCGGTTACACCTTGCACCCGGGTTACAGAATAAGGGGGCGCAACTTTACAACTGGCTACAACCATTCTGGAATGAGGGCCCTGAGGGCATGGATTGCACCTGGGCAGGATTCCTATGAAAAATGATTTAATTAGCAATAAAGACGTCCAGCCATCCGTCGTTAGACTAACGAACGGATTTGCATTATCCAGACCTTGCAATGCTATGTTTTTTAATATCCTTCATCTCCCCATCTATCACTTTTGTGATGTTCTCATAGAAGACCTGCTTCCAATTGGGATCACAGAGCGTATTTCATCGCAAAATTGTTGAAATTAACAAAAATGAAAAAACGTGTCTGAACAAGATGTGAATCCTTAGAACAGATTCGGGTTACCCGATGTCATCCCTAAAACCCTAATATGTAGACCTATTTTTACGCTTCTTTGTTATCATTGTGGATTATATTATTATTTATTTGATTTATTTCCAACTTGCAATAACAGTGCCCTAAGTAATTTTGAAGTGGGCCACAAAACAGACTTAAAATCTTGTGGGTAGAGGGCATAGCATAATCTATTTTGATTGATAGAAGCACATGTCACCCCTGCAGTGCGGCACACAGACACAGTCACACCATGTGCAAATACCGGTACACTACAGTCTGTAAACCCTCTTAAAGACAAATCTTAACACAGTGCAGCCCATGCTGCTTAATTTAATAGTTAATATAGGTAGGTACGTACTGGTAATAGTACATAGTACATATAGGCCTACTGTAGTTTGGAATTTATATAGGCCTACAGAAGTACATAGTAATATTCAAATGTAGTAGGCCTATGGTAAAAAACTCGAGCTATGGGATCTAAAAACTCAATCGTATAGGATTTAGTTCACATATTTTTACTATGATGTTTTGTAATGCTATATTAATTGTTTGTATTTTTTTACAGGCATCCTCGTCACAAGAAATATCTAACTAATATTTGTGATGAAATCTTCGAGCTAAAATTTGAAAAGAATTGCTCTGTGATTATCTTATACAGCTTAGGAGGCAATAGTTTCAAGCTCCTCATGTGATATGAATTATGATACGTACCTTATTGTGCCAATCGTTTACAGGTTCAACAGATTTGAGCATCAACTCATTACCTAGCAGCCTGTTAACCTAGAACTTAATTTTGTTAATACAGGTAGAGCCAGTGTTGGGGCAGTTCTTTTTTTAAATGAACTTTCTAAAAGTTCAGTTAACAGTTCAAATAATTAACTTTTAAAAAGTTCAAGTTCTTTTAAATCTTATAATTTTGAAAAGTTCAAGTTCATCTTAAATATGAACTAAGTTCTTTTAAAAGTTCATTTGTAAAAACAAATTTTATTAAAGGTGTGCATAAAATGAAGTAAAATATACACGAAGAAGATGCATTCTGGCATTAGATGTCTGGCATAGTAACTAAATATTAATGTAGGCTTACAACTGTGAAAAAAGCTTTTAAAAACACTTCAAGTGAGGATAATTTGATTGTACTATGGTTTGAATAGATATACGGTATTATTGTCAATACAATACATCGGTCCATAATGCATCTGAAATATGCACATGACTGGACATACAAATGTTTAAAGTGTCAACGGCTGCTCGATCCACGGAAAGAACTTTCAAATGAACTTTCTAAAACTGAAAAGTTCGTTCTCGGAAAGAACTTTTTAAAGTTCAAGTTCATTCATTTAAAAAGAGTAAGTTCCCTGAAAAGTTCACAAAAAAAGAACGCGTTCCTTTAAAAAGTTCCTTCCCCAACACTGGGTAGAGCTAGACTTGCCTTTTCATTCGGCATTCAGCATGCCAAAAAATATGCCACTTGCACACAAACCACTATATTTTTGTAAATTAATACAGAATACTGTTTGCTGGAAAGTATGTCTTTAAAACTATATTTTATGCAATGTTAGGGTCATCTTGAACTAAGCCTTGTTTTCATTACTCCAAACTTGACCCATGTATTGCTACAGCAAGTTCAAAGGTAAAAATCGACAGACAAACATATTTAGATACTAGATAGTAATTTAATTTTACTGATACCCGATAGTAGATAAATATGCTGTGTTTCTATGGCCATCAATGGTACTAAACTCTGTACCGCATCAAGTTCCAACCTTGTTCATGGGCTAAACTCCTGAGTTATACATTGTCCTTAGGCCTATATTAGGTGGACCGGGGCTGGAAGTTGATGTGGTATGAACTTAAGTTTACAATTAAGATTTATTTTTGTATAAACAAACAAAAACGTAATTCATATATTTTACAATTTGATACCGTAGTGCTAGTAGTAATCTTCTATGTGTGTTATACTGTATAGACTAGGTATACATGTAACATTGTACAATACGTAGGCCTATACAATTTAGAGTGGGCCAGTAATGGCCCGTGATAGTGATGGATGTTTCGTAAGTTCATCATAATGAATGTAAAATGTAACATTTTGTTTTTAACATGTGATTGCAACTTTAAATGTTTCAACTTAACCATTTGCATAAAATATGTCAGTGTCACTATTTAAAACAAAACGTTAAAGCTGCAAACAAAATATTTTTTATGTGTTTGTATAGTTATGAAGGTCCTCATTTAAAATCTTTTATGCAACTCTAAATTGAGCAAATACACAACTAGTTGTCGAGCTTACAGAATGGTTTGGGGCTAAAGACATTTTCAAGTTTCACATGAAAATGGTTGGTTAATATTTTGGACATTAATCATAGTAATTTATTCATGCTTCCATTGTTCAATGATGTATTCAGTGGCAAGATCATTTGATGTCAGCACTTTTGGTCATATTTCATGACAGGCAGAAGCATCTTTGTTGTACTCTACCCACCCCCAGATGAAAGCTTCAAGAAATTAAGGCATGTATTTTTCAATTGTTAAAATCTTACATATTATCTTAACTACATCTGTCTGTTACCGGAAGCCAAAAGTAATTATAACCCAAGTTAGCCTACACACAGGTTGCATGTAAGTAACCTACGTGGACCTCTCTCTTACACTGCATAATATATCTGTGAAACACAATCGTACCCTGTAGCCTATAATTCTTGTTAGAAATAATTTGAAAACATTGTCCTATTTTAACTTGTTTCGTTAGTTAGGCTATTATTTTTGTATATACTAAAGTGATAAATCAATGAAAGTTGTTTGTAGCCATCTTATTATTGACACATATGAACCATGGAATAGCAAGTATTTTACATAGTCATCATATCATAGTATTTATATAATGCATTTAATGTTTAGGCCTATAATAATTTATTATTTACTTAGTGTTAATTAATTTATTTTAAATTCAGTGGACATGCCAATGCCTGACAGCTAAGTTTTATTTTATAATGCATAGTTCAGTAGATAACAGATAACCCCACAATTTAGCTGGATTGTGACTGTTATGCCTACAAAGATTTATTTTTACAGAAAAGGAAATTGCTCAAAATCAAGTCACCATTTAAGTGTAACAAGTGTTATGCATGCATTACCAAACCCAATTGTTCTAGTAGGTATGTATAAGTATGTAACAAATAGTTTAATAGACACTTTGTTAATACAGGAAACATCAGATAATTTCTGATGACAGCTAGGCCTAGTGGCTTGACTTGGTGCTTCACAAAGAAGTTTACTTGTGTTTCATACATGGATGTATTTTCATCTTCACCTCCGGTTTTGAAAGCTTTTAACACACAAATTTAATTTAGCAGCAACTGAAATATGTATTACTTTACTATATATTAGGCTATTACTGTTTGGTTTACTATTTTAAGTTTGAATTTTATACAATTTAAAAAAAATGTGCTACAATATAGAAATTGTAAGCAAATAAACACCATAACCTCACATATATATCCATTACTACTGCCATTTTACACTACCTAAACTATTTTTTAACAAGCTTGTCGTGTTTGTTATTGTCAAGACAAGCCACCAGGTTCACTATAACGCTATGTCGCCATACGCTGTGTGTTACAAGGATTAAGTTTCCTGTATCATAAGCAAAGCTGTATTATATAGTAAAGGTACTTATTGTTAAGTTTTCTAATTTGATGTTCTTCCATTTGTATACATTTTTAAGTAACTTATGTATCTTATTCTTGTATTGGTACATTGTGTGGTATTGTGGAACATTGTACTGTTGCAAATAAAGACAAACAAATGCATAATTTGTATTTTCTAATTACAATACAGTAATATATTATGACACATCCGTAGGCCTACTTTGCAATTCGTAAGCAATAGGCAATGTTAATGTCGAGAAAAGTGACTTCAGAATTTAGAGTAGGAATGACTTTGAACCTAAAAATTAAGGTTGCCCATCGATGTTAAATTACAACATCGACATCGAAATCAAAACATCGATGTCACATCGCGATCGGAAATTTTTCGACATCAAACCTGAAATAATCGACATCGGAAAAAAAAGTTCCTTGAAAAATGTAAAAACTTAAAAGAAAAACTAAGAAAATGACTTGTGACCAAAGCCATGAACCCAAGACCTCGATGATTTCACCATTCGACTTCTCACCCGACGCACACTTGGGTCTTTTATCTACTGCCCACAATACAGAAAAACCCGGCAATACAGAAAGACCCATCTTCTCCAGTTTTGTGGTGGCAACTGAAAGGATTTCTGCCCTTGTGGTAGCGGGGCTGGACTCACATCAAAGACTTGTTTGACTTCCTAGAGAAATCAAAGGTCTTCTCACCCCTCAATTAGGGGTACCGTCCACAATACTCGCGGGTTACTCGGGTAGTAACTACCTTACTAAGTGAAAAAAAAAAAATTGAATTAAATATGTAAATTGGGATATCTAATTATCTACCAAACGTCTAATTAGCTGAACAATAAAAATACATGGCTCGTTTTCCATGGATCAGAAAGACACGTAGGCTATGTAGCTAGGTATAGAAGTGAAGGACCCTACCCATCTATTGCGTGTGAGCAACTTGGTATTTGGGGTTCGTTTATGTTGGTAAATTACGAATAAAAAATTAAATTAAATAGCCTAAATTAATTCTTTTAAAGGGGGGTTTTCGGATTATCAGATGGAACACTTATCCGTACCCGTTGGGTCGGGCGGGTAACGGGTACCCGTCGTCATCCCTACCCTCAACCCAAAGGCCATCTTCATAGGATAGGCAATGGCCTAGTAACTAGGCCCTAGTTGCATTAGAAAGATATAAATTGACAAGTGTCCACATGCCACCAAGCACACCACCCACTTCATCCACTCCCTTCATTCTGTCCCTTGCACAAATGGCACTTAGATGAACAACTTCCGCTTTCTTGACCCCCACTATATCCAGGTTGGGTACAAGAATAGCCACTTTATCTGCTAACTTGTTCACGGGACCGCTTGAAGAGAACTTCTGTGCCAACCAGCCCCTGAAGCCACTATGCTGGTGGCGCTTCATCGACGATACCTTTTATCTGGCCACACGGAGCTGACACAATAGAGAAAGTTTGTCCTACAGTCACTAAATAGTAGCCCACCTGTCAACTTCATTTGGGAATCTTCCATCTCGAGTCTCTTTCCTCAACATCAACATCCACTAGGAGAAAGGAACTATAAGGACATTTCAAGACTATGAACCCTCAACTCTACCTACACAGAGAAAGTTGGGACCCCTCATACACCAAACGTTCTCTCCCCTATTCCCTTGTTGTTTGAGGATGCAGAATCTGCTCCTCTGAAAGTGACCTGGAAAGTTACTTCATTCAGCATTCACTGCCAAAGGGTACTTTGAGGAACAAGTACGGCAAAGTCTATAGGCTTAGTGACACATTGCCAAAACTAATGCTATTAACACCGGCTGCATTGAGAAAGTGGGAATTTGCTTATTAATAGATTTGTATATCCCTACAAACTCAACATAAACATTAATCCAGTTTCCATCCCTCTTTCCCCCTACCCAATCACAGCCATCCGTCACCCCCGCCAACATATCGCTAACCTAATTAAATCTAGTCCTCTCGCTCTCTATACTTACCAGGTACTGAGAATCAAAGATAGTAAGATATACCCTGTCGGGTGCTGAGGATAGTCACGATTTATGCCGAACGAAAACGTTATTTTAAGTATTGATTGTTGTGTATTTTATGTTCTTCTACTGTGGCTTACCATCACTATACTGTGGTAGGCCTAAGCTGTTGGCAATCTATCTGTCTCACACAATTTACATGGTTAAAATACACATTCATTGAACTACACATTTTGGCCATCCCTACTTGAAACGCCAGCAAACTTTTCCATTTGTTGGTAAAGAAAGGCATTGAGAAAGTGAGAAAGAAATGTAAGGAGCTAGAAGCAAAGTTTTGCACACAGCTTGAACACATTTGTAAATTTTGACTACGTAGGATGTGTGTTCAAAATCTAAAAGTGCACTTTGCAAAAAGCTGGACAAAAGAGTCCCGCAGCGACAGTTGTGTCGGCACACGAAACATTAAGATTAAAATCGGTACTGCCCTGCCAAAAGTGGGACGTCTGGGCACCCTAAACATTAGAAGTGTTACAGTGTACACCCACCCATTTTGTATGAATGATCTTATATATTTGTGTTAAGATGTGTACGAGAACGTGTGCAAGTGCTTTCACCCCACAATTATATGTATAGCAAGTACGTAGAAGTAGTAGTAGCTTTAGCCTAGAATAATGTTAACCACAAATCTGACGAAATCCATATTTTTACAATGTATCAATCAAGTGATGAATAAATTATCTTATCTTATCTAAGCAATAGGGATGGGGAAACACGTTTAGTAACCTAAACGTTTAACTTTTTTTTAAAATTAACGTTTAAACGTTTGCGCCCCCCTCCCCCCCCCCAAAGGAGGTGAGAAGAACGACCAATGAAGTAAATATCACCGAAATGTTCCAAAACTTAGGGTAGGGTAAAATTGATTAATTAAAATTAATTCAATTAGATAAGGCACAAGAGTGCCACACAAAAGAAGTGACTTATCAACGGTTAGAACACCCCCCCACCCCCCGCGACAAACATCAGCGCGCTCGACTTCTTCCGGCTACTCGGCTGACCGCGGCCAGGCGCACACTGTATCAAGAACGTTTAACTGCGCATTAAAATGTATATACGTTTAAACTCAATCCCACATTTAAACCTCCTATCCCTACTAAGCAATGCATTTGCTAAGAAAGCATATGCATTAAGAAAGCATATGCATTCCTGCATTAGACAAAAGGTCACAATTTGGTCCCCAACTCATCCTCGTGTTTTATTTAGAGGTTTGACCATCTTTAAAATAGGATCACTGGATCAGTAGTTTTTCATACACTTAACACTATGTATCAAAACCTTGAGAAAAGTTGGGACATAGGAACATATTGAACTGTTTCGACAATGTATTTGTAAGAAATGTGGTTGGGTGGTAGGTAGGTACCGGTACTGATATATAAAAAAAAATTTAACTGAACTACAGGGTCATGTTACTGTGCCATCTTGCCATAAGAAAAAAAAAACTGTTACAGTAGAAACTGCAAGTGGTAGGCCTATCTCAATCTGCATAATACAAATACAGTAATGAGTTTCGTTACTGAGTGGGTAGACTCTAAATGTGAATTTATTTATTTTACCATAATATTTTCTACATGGTAAGCTAACTACTGTATTTACTGTTTGAACACTTTGCAATTGTAGGGTTGAAAAGATAGCATTCATATTGGATGAACTAACAATTCACATACTTTGAAGTATTATCATTTGGTTCATTTTCTATCTGTCTCAATACAGTTTGTGCTTCTTTGTGTTTTTTAATAGCACTTTCACATGTCTTGTGTAAATTTTCCCAGGTCAGATGATCTCTAGATAACTCTTTTAGTACCTTGTTGGACATCAATGATACTGTCTGAATTTCTGTTAATTTGTTGGTAAGGTTTTTCTGATCTTTATCTGGAAGCTCGACTATGCCATCAGCACGTTTCTGTAATAAAAAAAGAGTAAACTAGTAATAGGAATATCAATGATAGGAACATTGTGTCCAAGTGACTTTTGGCACAGGCTATTAATTCTGTATTAATTTTTATTTAGCTCAATGCTATATTACCTACAGTAGGTACTACATGTTTTAGTAAGTACTAGGCCTATTTCAGTAAGTAGGCTACTATTTTATTTTATACATTGTATGGAAGTGTTTTAGGTATCAGGTTTTAAGTTAACTTATACATACACGTATTTTAGGTCCTGGGCACATTTTGAGTTTTGACGTAAATAAAGATATAAATGAGCACTTAATAAATCTTGGGAGGACCCTCCAAGGGAGTCTCTGCCACCGGGCAAGGAGGGAAAGTAAAAAAGAAGAAGGAAGAAAGTAGGGAAGACTCACATATTTTAATTTTTGTAATTTCTTTAATGGCTCAAAAAGTGCATTAATATGGTTTTTTTGGAAGCAAGTCAAAGAGAGAGCTCTGTCAAATCAAGCACAAAACGTAACGTAAAGAGTAGTTAGCATATGCAGCCAATAGGCCTATACATCAAATATGCTTTTTTTTAAAACTATGCACTTGCTCTATGCTTTTCTTAAAGAAACTATTTTTTTAAACAAATTTGGTCGTAAATGAGTTCATTAAAGAATACGGCAGAAAGCTACCCGCAAACCTGTGATTTTTCTATACATAGGCCTATACCCTCACTGTAGAGATGGGAATTTTGGCCCGAATCCGGCCCGGGCCGGGTCGGGCTTCTGGCTTCCTTGGCCAGCATTTTGGGGCTGGATATCAATATTTAATAATGTTTTTACTTTTTTATAATAAAAAAAAAACAATTCTATAAAATTGAATATAGAGCTGCTTCAGTTAAATTATCTAAGCAGTGGTAAGCAGTTTGTTTTTTGGAGTTCTCCACAGGCCACAGTCCACACACCCACACACAACATTCTCCTATTCCCTACCCTTATAGCCAACACTGTGGCGATCGATTAAATCGATACGTTTTGTGTCGGCGGCGGCTTTACTATAAGGCCGGGCTGCGCTTTCGGGCCGGGTTCGGGCTGGGCGGCAGTAGGTTTTTACTAAGGCTGGGCGCCGACATCGATTAATAATCGATATCGGTGACGATTTTCGACATCGATTTTTTTTGGTTTTAATCGATTTTTTCGTCAATTAATTAAATACCTAATCAATCGTCAACTTTTGTTTGTAGTTTCCCGTAAAAACGTAAATTCAATTCAACGCGATAATTTTAATTTCACATTTAAATTAATAATTGTTGTCACACGAGAGCACCCCCCCCCCCTCTCCTTCCGGCCGCATAATCTTTGAGATGGCATCGCGTATTATGCAGTCGGCAGCGCGGGCGAGGGGTTGGCGCTTGGCCGACGGAGAGGCAACGATCGCCGGGAAGCGAGTCCAAGCGGGCCGCACATACGCAGCCACTTCATCCCACCCCTCGGCAACAATATGCCTCATGTTGCAGTATTGATAGCTATTAGTGGTTGTAGAACATATGATTTGCAGCAAACAAATATTGCTCCATTTAACAGGTGACAAAGTTTTTGATTAATAATTGATTAATTACCGGTATCAATTAAAAAAAAACGATGTTGATTATTTGCATTTCGATGTCGATGTCGGAAATATTCCGACATCGCGATTTGACATCGATTATTTGTCGTCGATGTTGTCGATTTACATCGATGCCCAGCCTTAGTTTTTACCTTGTCGGGATGGACAGTTTTGGGCCGGGCCGTACTTTTCCCACAAATTCGCATCTCTACCTCACTGTAATCTAAGGTCACACTAGGAGTATCGTAGAAATTATTAGGTAGGCCTAGGTACTGGTAGTATCAATTATAATTCTTGCAATTTCAGCCTTCATTTTAAAATTGATTTTGTTTGGCAACTTACCAAGTGACATTCTTCAGCTTTGAGTGTTTTGTAAAGAAGGCTGGCACAGTTTTCAGGATAAACTGTTCGTTTATAACATGTTGTTTGCATTAAATCATAATACTCATTTCTTATGTTGCCTTCTGCTCCCTCACCTGTTGGGATGGTTAAACAATTTAGGTCTAGTCATCAATGTACATCTAGAAAGTATAGGAATTCACACCTCACAGTAGGTGGGCCACCTGTCAGCCATCTACAATTGACATTGTCAATTACCTAAATGCTATTTTCAGTATTTTGCATACAGAATGCAAGAGTGCACATTGGAAATGAACTTTGTGTAGGCCTATACATCATTCTGCTACATAGTTTTGTATCACCTAAACGACGTTTTAAAAACTTATAATGTTACTTGAACTTTTATTTGTGTAATTTAGGGTAAACGTGTAAATGCCAATATTGCAAGTTAGAGTAGTGATTGTTTTTAAAAAAAGTTGTAGACCTACCGAGGTTCATAGATAGGCCCTATTGTAGGCCTAGGTAGGCCTAGATAGGTTTTAGGTTTAGGTTTTTTGTTTCTGGTTTTGTATCTGCTAAAGAATAAATTTAGGAACTTTTAATACCCCAGGCATAGGCCTACTTATTTTTCTAGTTGTTATTTCGGTAATTAATTATAGGCCTAAAGTGGTTGAGTTAAGCTAAATTAGGTACCTAATTGAGGAGCGTTGATGATTCGCGTTTCGTACTTACTTCTTTGTGTATTCCTTTGCGTTATTGATCATGTGCGTAGTACATTTATTTATTTGGACACATAATATTTATACAATTACAAATTCACTTATAATGTATGAAATAATTATTTGAAACAGTTTTCACCGTGTTGTCCATGTCGTAATGTCCTACTTTCCATTTCATATCATTTCTTAGCTGTATAACCACAATACAAGATACACAATACATAATTGTTATTTCATGATTTATCTGTAAGCTCCAGTGATTTTCAATACAAATGGTATCTTCTTTCATATTCAATTATCATTTTGAAGTTGCATCGATTTGACAACACAATCACTTCAAATATGGCAATATGGCGTATGTGCGAGGGCCAAGTGTGACCTACCAACGTAAGTACATGAAAACACCCTAGATTTGCGCCCGAAAGTGACTTTGCTCGAGGTTAAGGGGGGGGGGGGGGGGGGGTTATTGTATCTGGTCGATCTTGGCCTAGCTGCCCGACATCCCACGAAAGTTGGGAAGGTTATTGGGTCTTGTTGATGTGGTTCATCATTGCGCATTTTTTTCGATCTTTAACTTCTAGATTGGCAGCACTGCACCAGACACGAAGTGGAGAACAAGGAAGAAGCCGTAAACTTTTAATATAAGAACTTCAACAATAATTTAATACTCTTTAAAACTAACTACAATATTATAATGTTCATCAAAATATAGACAATTCAACATTGAATAATATTAATAACACTTTAAACGAAACTTTGGCGTTTTTCAATGAAAAAAGTGAGTACGAAACGCGAATCAGCAACCTTCCTCATTTACCAAACGCGTTAATTTCACGGTTTAAACGTTTTGGCCACTAAACGATTTATCCCACCCCTAGCCCCTATCGTGATCATGTTCTTCCTGATCGGGTCGATCCGAGCGCGCTAAAGGTGCATTCACAATCTTTACTAGGCCTAGTACTAGGGCCTATGGTTTAATGATTAAGACTAAGCCACAGGCTTCTTTCATTGGCTGGGAGGGAGAATACTGCGCTCTGATTGGCTGTGACTAAGGTTTGTCTTGGTCTTAATCATTAAACCATAGTACTGGTAAAGATTGTGAATGCACCTTTAACAACACCCGGCTCTGGATTCCAATAAAAGAACCGACACAGCTGGTTAGGCCTAGGCCCCTAGCTGGTGAGTTGATTATGAATTTTGGGTGCTTTCAATAATTTATTTCTCTGCAAATTAACAGCGAAGGTTATTTGCGCTCGCTGGTGAGGCCTCAGATCAAATAGGTCTAGGCCTAGGCTTATTACTTTCGAACGGAATACGAGGCCTAATCATATTGAGCTTCAATTTAGGTTTATAAACCTTATAACAAGTGTAGGACTTAGACGTAGGCTAGGCCTAACCTACCTACTAGGGCCTACAAACCCCATGGCACTACCTAGGCCTAGGCCTAGGGCCTAGCACTGTGTGAACCATAACCTCTCCATGCATAGAGAAATAAGCTCTCCAGGCTAGGGAGCTACTTCCTTCCGTAACGGGAAGGAAGGTCTAGGCCTGTTAGTATTAGTAGCCGAAGAGTGGAACATTAATCAAATAGAAAAAGTCCTTACCCATTATAGCCTACTTGTATATTATGCTGAAGTAAACAACGATTTTCAAGTTTGAACTTGACAGTTGTCTGTTGTCATTACCCTTTTGTACCGCCTTTCATAGCTTTTTCGCCCGCCAACGTCTGAAAGTTGATCGTCACCCTGGCGGCGGCTTGTGAAGCTTAGCTCACAGCCTCCTGGACGGGCTAATTCTGTTTATTCACTGATTGACTGTCCAGTAGACTGTGACGCGGTCTAATTTGAATTCAAGAAGTTGATGAATAGTTGAAGTTGTTGCATTCAATGTCGAATTTAAGGCTTATAGAGATAAAGCGGAGATGTTGGACAGAGCGTCATTGCATCATCTATACGGAAATCTAGGGGTAGGTGGATGCGGTATTTATCGACTTTGAAAAGGCTTTTGTCAAGGTACCGTATCAAAGGTGTTGGGGAAGATAATAATAATAATAAGGTAGACACATGGAAATACTTGACATTACGTCCGTAAAACATGTTAACGCCAGTTTTGACCGAGATTGTATGATTGTGATACGTTCAATAAAATAATAATAATAATAATAATAATAATAATAATAATTATTATTATTATTATTATAAAAATAATAATAATAATAGTAATAATAATAATAATAATAAAAATAATAATAATAATAATAATAATAATAATAATAATAATAATAATAATAATAATAATAACAATAACAATAATAATACTAATAATAATAATAATAATAATAATAATAATAATTATTATTATTATTATAATTATAATAATTATTATAATAATAATAATTATTATAATAATAGTAATAATAATAATAATAATAATAATAATAATAAATAAGAAACGAATAGGATCCATTTTAAAAACACAACTAAATGGTAAAAACAAGATCAAAGCAATTAACACTTATGCTATACTGGTACTTACATATTCATTTGGAATTATTAACTGGACACAGACAGAACTTCATGCCCTAGAAATTCTCACCCGCACAACATTCACCAAATACAGAAGTCATCACCCTAAGTCAGCAATAGAACGAGTGACTCTACCTAGAGAAAAAGGGGGAAGAGGCTTGATTGATTTAAACAATTTATATTATAAACAAATTGAAATTCTAAGAAAGTACTTTTATACAAAATGCCCACATTCACAACTTCATAGAGCTATAGTATCGGCAGACAAGTCGCTTTCTCCCCTCAATTTAAATGACGGAAATTTAAACTTACTTCAAAAACTAAATTCTGACACAGCAAAAGAGATCAGAATATCAGAAAAGACGTTACATAGCAGACATTATAAAGAACTTCCTAAGGATAACGTCGATAGGGTAGCATCGAACAAATGGTTAACGTCCAGGGACATTTTCAGCGAAACAGAGGGATTTATGATCGCTATTCAAGATAAAGTAAGATAGTAAGTAAGTCAATAACTGACCAAGTCACAAATACCACATTTTGAGAAAACTAAAAAAAACCACACTGTGCTGCCAATTTATGGACTTAATTTTTGATTTTTTAAAAACATATACTACTTGGTGTACCCAACACCCTGACATTGCTGTTTTTTTTCTGGTAGGCTTACTTTTTTTTATTTTTGAATTATAGTTTTTTGTACTTGGTTAGTTATTGACTTGAGGTTCTCACTTGGGCATTTCTTGGGTTAACTTCTTGAAAATTGTAATTTTTTTGTTAATCAATATTGTGGTTGCATGATAGCTATCTGCATCTAACTTAAAATTTACCCCCCCCCCCCCCCCCCCCCCCCGATTCATGGGGATAAATCGAAAGACAACAAAATATTTGTTAGTGCTTTTGAAAATATAATTTGTTCATATTTAATTTGATAATATGTCGTATTTAGTAGTGATAGGATCAGGGATTAATATTTAAATTAGTTCACAAACCAAGCTCATTAGAATGTGATTTAGTTTATTACATTCGTACAGTATCTGCTATTTGTAAGTTGCACTTAAAATGAAGGAAACAGGTCACATACACAGAGAAAATACTATCATTACTAGCCTCGGTTTGTAAGTAAACATTTGTAGCTACAGTATAACATTGTTGAAGAAACAATAATGAGGCAAGAACGACTAGGCCTGCATTCATCAGTTTAAAGATCATCATCATCTTCTGCAGGCTCCTCAGCTGTAGAATTTACAGCATTGTAGAATTCTATTTCATTAGGATTGAGATATTTATACAGTTTTTTAATATCTCTAGAATCTGAGTCAGAATCTGAAGAATCACTCATTGTTAACAGCAAGTTGCAGCCACAGGTGACAGCTAAATAATTTTAACACGGATACCATCCACGTAGCAAGAAACATTGACAACAGTCCGGGTATTCAGACACGATCGCCAACCTCAAGGCAAGAAATGACCAAGTGACATGTACTTGGTCTGTTATTGACTTGAGAGAGATTTTCAAGGCCTTGTAAAATATAGGCTGGGTCTTATACTTGGGTGTTTCTTGCATTAATATGATGCGCCTATGTATGTACAATAACTTGGCGGGCTTAACTCAGTTTGTCAAAAAATGTCACTTAGGCACTTATTGACTTGAGCTATTCAATTACAAAAAATACATACTGAAAGACGTCACAGTGGAAGATAAATGTAGAAAATGTAATATGAAAGGCGAAACAATTGAACATATCGTATCTGGGTGCAAAATGCTTTGTCAAACAGATTATCTTCATAGGCATAACCAAGTTGCAAACATTGTACATCAAAAATTAGCCATGAAGTATAAACTTATAAACACAACCACTGCGTATTACAAATACATGCCTGAAAAGGTACTAGATAGTAAAGAAAGACTACAAATTATATTACGACCGGGCAGTTATAACAGACCAAACCATACATCACAATAGACCGGATATTATATTTATTGACAAGAAGAAACAAGAAACGATTTTAATTGATGTTGCCGTCCCATTATGCCACAATGTAGAGACAACTTGGCGGGAAAAGATAAACAGATATAAGGAGGTATCTATTGAAATAAAAAGATTGTGGAAGCAGAATAATGTAACTGTTGTACCGTTAATTATATCAGCAAATGGCATTGTTCCACGTAAACTCCATGACAGTATTAAACTAATTGGTCTCCAACCGAACATATACATCAAGATGCAAAAAGCAATTATTTTGAACACGTGTAGGTTAGTGCGAAAATTTTTGAACTAAGAAGTATGAAGACTTCAAGAAGTTTTCCATCCCGATGGTGGTTTTCGTGGTTTCCACCGTACAAAGAGCGAATGCTGGGATGAGTACAAATCGGCCACGACCGTACATAGCATCCACAGTTCGGTTTGGAAAAAATAATGTGGACAATGATATATTAAGTAGTTCTAAGTAGATTTTAATAAGGTAAACACATGGAAATACTTGACATTTGTGTCCGTACAACATGTATATGCCGGTTTTGAATGTATTGCAACAATAAAATAATAATAATAATAATAATTAAAATAATTATTATCGTTGTTTTTTTACTTATGCAACCGTTAAAACACACGTAAAAAAGTGGCGAATTTAAGTACAGAGATACTATACTTTCCTTCCAAGATGGACGGGGAATTTTCTCAGGAGAACGCAGAGGGTGAATGTAGAATAGGAATTATCAGAGGAAATGAAGTTGCCGTCTGGGGTACTGTAGGACAGTGTCCTAGGTCACTTGATGTTTGCTATATGTTAATGATGACGGAGGGTTTGAAGGCTTTTTGAGGATTGCTGCGTCATCTATACGGATATCTATGGAAGCAGGAATGAAAGACTATTAGGGGAGGAGCTACATTGGGTCACTGGGGGAGTGGGTGAGGCTCAACAGGATGAGATGAGCGCACAGACAAATACAAATGGATTTGATTTTCGTGGAGGAGACGTGAAGAGGGTGGTTTGAGTATTTTTAGGGCTATGGTTGTAAAGCTCACTGGAATGGTTGGAGCAGGTAGTTGTGATGGTTAGGATTTGGCAACAAGGAATATGAACTTTGTATTGAGAACTCGAAGAGCGGGTAAGGAGTTGAGTGAGAAGGCATTGGTTAACGTTAGAGTAATTCACTATACGTAGTGTAATTAGTCTAATCATCTGTGGTTAGAGTACACGGCGGCGGATTGAGATCCACGAGTAAAATGGAATGAAAAAGGGAATAAAGGAATAAATGAAGACTATGCCACTAAGCTTGCCACCCGTCCGGACAGACCAGCAGGAAGATCTAACGACGACGACGACTTTTATAAAATAAATAAATACAATATAATACGTTTTGTTCCTAATGAGTGCATGAATAGAAGCACTCGTAGGCAGGAACCGTCACGTAGCACGTGATATGGTTATGGCGTGTTATTGAGTGTGGCTGGTATCGACCCCCGAATCAAGAGTCTGGCGTCTTACCGTGATCCACCTCTATCAGTAGTCCCGTGAAGACGAGCTATCTGAATACAACAAGATATGCCATACATTGAGAGCAGTGTGTTATATACCAGTGTAAGCAATGGGATTTCCATCAGGTGGTGTGGCGTACGTAAAACGTCGGCGCTTCGAGTGCTCAAGGTCTGGGGTTCGAGACCCGTTACACACACTCTTTTTTTCTCACCATATTCACACATTTATATCAATACATCAACGTGAATGAACACGGTTTACTTTTTAACCGTCAAACGGTTCGTTGTTTCCACAAACGATTTACGGTTTCGCGATCAACCAATCAATCAATACGATCTGATGATAAAAACTCCGAAAATTGAAAAAAAAATTGAAGGCGTTTTTTTCTCAATTTTCGGAGTTTTTTTTATCTTCAAATCGTATTCTTGGATGTTTTTAAATCCAAAGAGACCCTCTGTTCGTAAATCCATCTATGTGAGGTGTTAGAATTACAATAAGAATGAATCGAGATACATACATGCATTCATTGAGAGCAGTACAATATGTACCAGTCTAAGCGCTTCAACTTCCATCGAGTGGTGTGGCGTAGGCAGTAGCGACGCCGACTAGTGTTTTCGCGGTCCGGGGTTCGAGACCCATTACCGGCAAACTTTTTTTCTTCCATATTGAAAGCAGAATATTTGAGAGGGGTTTACTAAGGAGATTTTTTTTCAAGCACTCGTAGCTAAAAAACGGGTGGTCCAAATTTGTTTATTTATTTTTTTTATTTTTTTTTGCGTTAATTATCTAGACATCCTGAAAACGAAAATATGCTGGGGGTAATACTAACAGAGATACAGGCGCCCAAAATTTCAAATTTTGTCTCAGAAGAGCACAATCGGAGAAAAATGAAATTTTTTATTTTTTTTTAAATACGAAACATATCAAGAGAGCGATGAATAAGAAGGAACTGACAACCAAAAAATTCTATCTTAAACCGTTTACCCGTAAAAAAATAAAAACCTCAAAAAATCTACTATTTTGGTTACCTGAAGTTGGCGTCGCCTCACCACGACCTGTGCAAACCGACGCTACCCACGCTTATACTACGTCACCAAGGATTCTTACTGACCTTAAGTTCGACGCTACGACTAACTAGGTACCACCGTTCATCCACAATCGGTACCGAAAGTGGAACTTGACAAGAAAATCGTTGAAATTTCGGCGACGCCTGACGTCGTTCACAACAAACATAGCAAAGAAATGATTTTTTTCGAAGTTGACAATTTTTAGATCTACCTTGGCAATTAACTTTTAGATCGCAACAATAAACAATATAGCCGTAAAGAATATAATTCTAAAAAACAGAGTGTATTTGAGCACGTCTTTGACGACGCGTAGCGTCTCTTGTTAAAGGGTTAAGAAAATAATGATTAGCGTTTCTCCATTGGACATTCTTACGCTATACAAGAAACATGTTAATGTTTGCCTTGCATTAACGGTTAGCCGAGGAAACATGTTTTAATGTTGGCGTGTAGACGAGCTATCTGAATACAACAAGATATGCCATACATTGAGAGCAGTGTGTTATAAACCAGTGTAAGCAATGGGATTTACATCAGGTGGTGTGGCGTACGTAGAACGTCGGCGCCTCGAGTGCTCAAGGTCTGGGGTTCGAGACCCGTTAAACACACTCTTTTTTTTCTCACCATATTCACACATTCATATCAATACATCAACGTGACTGAACACGGTTTACTTTTTAACCGTCAAACGGCTCGTTGTTTCCACAAACGATTTACGGTTTCGCGATCAACCAATCAATCAATACGATCTGATGATAAAAACTCCGAAAATTGAAACAAAAATTGAAGGCGTTTTTTTTTCTCAATTTTCGGAGTTTTTTTATCTTCAAATCGTATTCTTGGATGTTTTTAAATCCAAAGAGACCCTCTGTTCGTAAATCCATCTATGTGAGGTGTTAGAATTACAATAAGAATGAATCGAGATACATACATGCATTCATTGAGAGCAGTACAATATGTACCAGTCTAAGCGCTCCAACTTCCATCGAGTGGTGTGGCGTAGGCAGTAGCGACGCCGACTAGTGTTTTCGCGGACCGGGGTTCGAGACCCGTCACCGGCAAACTTTTTTTCTTCCATATTCAGAGCAGAATATTTGAGAAGGGTTTACTAAGGGGAAATGTTTTTTTCAAGCGCTCGTAGCTAAAAAACGGGTGGTCCAAATTTGTTTTTTTATTTTTTTTATTTTTTTTTGCGTTAATTATCTAGACATCCTGAAAACAAAAATATGCTGGGGGTCATACTTACAGAGATATAGGCGCCCAAAATTTCAAATTTTGTCTTAGAAGAGCACATTCGGAGAAAAATGAAATTTTTGATTTTTTTTATTTTTTTTTAAATACGAAACATATCAAGAGAGCGATGAATAAGAAGGAACTGACAACCAGAAAATTCTATCTTAAACCGTTTACCCGTAAAAAAATAAAAACCTCAAAAAATCTACTATTTTGGTTACCTGAAGTTGGCGTCGCCTCACCACGACCTGTGCAAACCGACGCTACCGACGCTCATACTACGTCACCAAGGATTCTTACTGACCTTAAGTTCGACGCTACGACTAACTAGGTACCACCGTTCATCCACAATCGGTACCGAAAGTGGAACTTGACAAGAAAATCGTTGAAATTTCGGCGACGCCTGACGTCGTTCACAACAAACATAGCGAGGCAATGATTTTTTTCATAGTAGACAATTATTAGATCTACGTTGGGAATTAACTTTAAGATCGCAACAGTAAACAATATAGCCGTAAAAAAATATAATTCTAAAAAACAGAGTGTATTTGAGCACGTCTTTGACGACGCGTAGCGTCTCTTGTTAAAGGGTTAAGAAAATAATGATTAGAGTTTCTTCATTGGACATTCTTACTCTATACATGAAAC
Source organism: Isoperla grammatica (assembly GCA_945910005.1). NCBI lineage: Eukaryota > Metazoa > Arthropoda > Insecta > Plecoptera > Perlodidae > Isoperla > Isoperla grammatica. Next base: position 11,534,929 of record OX246738.1, on the reverse strand, counting down.
ATGTTAATGTTTGCCTTGCATTAACGGTTAGCCGAGGAAACATGTTTTAATGTTGGCGTGTAGACGAGCTATCTGAATACAACAAGATATGCCATACATTGAGAGCAGTGTGTTATATACCAGTGTAAGCAATGGAATTTCCATCATGTGGTGTGGCGTATGTAGGACGTCGGCGCCTCGAGTGCTCAAGGTCGGGGGTTCGAGACCCGTTACACACACTCTTTTTTTCTCACCATATTCACACATTTATATCAATACATCAACGTGAATGAACACGGTTTACTTTTTAACCGTCAAACGGCTCGTTGTTTCCACAAACGATTTACGGTTTCGCGATCAACCAATCAATCAATACGATCTGATGATAAAAACTCCGAAAATTGAAAAAAAAATTGAAGGCGTTTTTTTTCCTCAATTTTCGGAGTTTTTTTTATCTTCAAATCGTATTCTTGGATGTTTTTAAATCCAAAGAGACCCTCTGTTCGTAAATCCATCTATGTGAGGTGTTAGAATTACAATAAGAATGAATCGAGATACATACATGCATTCATTGAGAGCAGTACAATATGTACCAGTCTAAGCGCTCCAATTTCCATCGAGTGGTGTGGCGTAGGCAGTAGCGACGCCGACTAGTGTTTTCGCGGTCCGGGGTTCGAGACCCGTTACCGGCAAACTTTTTTTCTTCCATATTCAGAGCAGAATATTTGAGAAGGGTTTACTAAGGGGAAATGTTTTTTTCAAGCGCTCGTAGCTAAAAAACGGGTGGTTTGAATTTTTTTTTATTTTTTTTTTTATTTTTTTTGCGTTAATTATCTAGACATCCTGAAAACGAAAATATGCTGGGGGTCATACTTACAGAGATACAGGCGCCCAAAATTTCAAATTTTGTCTCAGAAGAGCACAATCGGAGAAAAATGAAATTGTTTATTTTTTTTATTTTTTTAAAAATACGAACCATATCAAGAGAGCGATAAATAAGAAGGAACTGACAACCAAAAAATTCTATCTTAAACCGTTTACCCGTAAAAAAATAAAAACCTCTAAAAATCTACTATTTTGGTTACCTGAAGTTGGCGTCGCCCCACCACGAACTGTGCAAACCGACGCTTCCGACGCTCATACTACGTCACCAAGGATTCTTACTGACCTTAAGTTCGACGCTATGACTAACTAGGTACCACCGTTCATCCACAATCGTTACCGAAAGTGGAACTTGACAAGAAAATTGTTGAAATTTCGGCGACGCCTGACGTCGTTCACAACAAACATAGCAAGACAATGATTTTTTTCATAGTAGACAATTTTCAGATCTACCTTGGGAATTTACTTTAAGATCGCAACAATAAACAATATAGCCGTAAAAAATATAATTCTAAAAAACAGAGCGTATTTGAGCACGTCTTTGACGACGCATAGCGTCTCTTGTTAAAGGGTTAAGAAAATAATTATTAGAGTTTCTCCATTGGACATGTTTAATCTATACATGAAACATGTTAATGTTTGCCTTGCATTAACGGTTAGCCGAGGAAACATGTTTTAATGTTGGCGTGTAGACGAGCTATCTGAAAACAACAAGATATGCCATACATTGAGAGCAGTGTGTTATATACCAGTGTAAGCAATGGGATTTATATCAGGTGGTGTGGCGTACGTAGAACGTCGGCGCCTCGAGTGCTCAAGGTCTGGGGTTCGAGACCCGTTACACACACTCTTTTTTTCTCACCATATTCACACATTTATATCAATACATCAACGTGAATGAACACGGTTTACTTTTTAACCGTCAAACGGCTCGTTGTTTCCACAAACGATTTACGGTTTCGCGATCAACCAATCAATCAATACGATCTGATGATAAAAACTCCGAAAATTGAAACAAAATTTAAGGCGTTTTTTCTCAATTTTCGGAGTTTTTTTTATCTTCAAATCGTATTCTTGGATGTTTTTAAATCCAATGAGACCCTCTGTTCGTTAATCCATCTATGTGAGGTGTTAGAATTACAATAAGAATGAATCAAGATACATACATGCATTCATTGAGAGCAGTACAATGTGTACCAGTCTAAGCGCTCCAACTTCCATCGAGTGGTGTGGTGTAGGCAGTAGCGACGCCGACTAGTGTTTTCGCGGTCCGGGGTTCGAGACCCGTTACCGGCAAACTTTTTTTCTTCCATATTCAGAGCAGAATATTTGAGAAGGGTTTACTAAGGGGAAATTTTTTTTTCAAGCGCTCGTATCTAAAAAACGGGTGGTCCAAATTTTTTTTTTTATTTTTTTTATTTTTTTTGCGTTAATTATCTAGACATCCTGAAAACGAAAATATGCTGGGGGTCATACTTACAGAGATACAGGCGCCCAAAATTTCAAATTTTGTCTCAGAAGAGCACAATCGGAGAAAAATGAAATTTTTGATTTTGTTTATTTTTTTAAAAGTACGAACCATATCAAGAGAGCGATGAATAAGAAGGAACTGACAACCAAAAAATTCTATCTTAAACCGTTTACCCGTAAAAAAATAAAAACCTCAAAAAATCTACTATTTTGGTTACCTGAAGTTGGCGTCGCCTCACCACGACCTGTGCAAACCGACGCTACCCACGCTTATACTACGTCACCAAGGATTCTTACTGACCTTAAGTTCGACGCTACGACTAACTAGGTACCACCGTTCATCCACAATCGGTACCGAAAGTGGAACTTGACAAGAAAATCGTTGAAATTTCGGCGACGCCTGACGTCGTTCACAAAAACATAGCAAGGCAATGATTTTTTCAAAGTAGACAATTTTCAGATCTACCTTGGGAATTAACTTTAAGATAGCAACAATAAATAATATAGCCGTAAAGAATATAATTCTAAAAAACAGTGTATTTGAGCACGTCTTTGACGACGCGTAGCGTCTCTTGTTAAAGGGTTAAGAAAATAATGATTAGAGTTTCTTCATTGGACATTTTTACTCTATACATGAAACATGTTAATGTTTGCCTTGCATTTACGGTTAGCCGAGGAAACATGTTTTAATGTTGGCGTGTACTGTATGCTAAGGACTTGAACGTGAATATCGCACATTGAACTGTGCTAAGATAGCGTATCAGTATCACTCGGAGTCAATTGGTTTGAACGCCGTAGCAGCTTACGCAAGCTGCAGCTGTCAGTCTTCATGAACGGCCCCACGTAACGGTCCGTATATTAGCGGAGGCATCTCACGCACGCAGTTTCATGCGATGAGCGGCCAAGACGAGAAGTGCGGTACTGACGTACTCCAGCCAGGAGTCCAGATTCGACCCCAGATGAACCACGACGATGTTGTTTATTTTGCTCGACGACTTTATGGCTTGGAGAACATCAACATTACAGAGTATAATGCGTATGACGACAGGAACTATCGCATACAGGTATGGTTTCGTTAGTTGAACGGTACAAATATAGACCTAAGCTTATGTAAGAGCAATAATATATTCACTTCAATAATTCCTATAAGGATGTTTTAAAAATCAAATGGTTCAGTCATACAGTCTTTCAGACAATCAGTCAGGCCTATCGTACGAGGTAACTACATGATTCGATAACCTACATTATAATAACAATAATAATGTTAATAATAATAATAAAAATAAAAATAATAATAATAAAAAAAATAATTTTAAGAATAATAATAATAATAATAATAATAATAATAATAATAATAATAATAATAATAATAATAATAATAATAATAAAAATAATAATAATAATAATAATAATTTTTTTTTTTTTTTTTTTTATTATAACAGTTATCATATAAACAAAAGCACACAACATTTTAACATCTTTATAAAATCCACAAAGCCCTTGAAAGGGCTTATCTGTGGCATAAACAAGAAAAGTATACACAAATGATTAAACCGTAATGGCAGATAACCAAAAAGTCAAATAATATACAAAAAAACAACTGAACGACAAAAAACTGAAAAAACAAACAAATATAAAGAGAACAAATATGAGATGGGTACAATATAAATAAAAACACAGAATAAATTAGTTGGAACACGCAATACAAATACCCAATTACTCTAACGTTAAATTTAACAAAATCCACTCTTTTAATGCAAACTTAACTAAACTAAGGCTATTTAAATCACTTAAATTTGATGGCAACTTGTTGAATTCATAAGGGATTATAAATAATAATAATAATAATAATAATAATAATAATAATGATGATAGTAAATAATCGTCAACAACAACAAAGTACCAAGCCCAATGCAACCGAATGAAGATGTAAGCCGTATCACAGTTACATGTATGAAGATCGTATCTAATTATGAAATCTATTACACGAAATCGTCAAATATAAAATAATATAATATGTAAACAAGAAATCTACATCTCAAAGACATTATTTAGTTATGTTCATACCAAGTTTATGCAGTTTGGAAGAGTTATACAGACATAGTGTCGAGTTATCTACATTGTGTTGTTCCAGGTTAGAGAAGAAGATAAGCACGAAGCCACGTGCGAGCACGGATATGTCCTAAAGGTGACCAACTCACTAGACTCGAAGAAGCTGGAGTTCATTGAAGGACAGAACAGTTTGATGATTTATTTAGGTCGGTAAGTGTGTAACTTGACGTCTTTCAACAAACGATAATTAAAAATTTGAATAGATTATCGGTATTTTACTAATAACTGAAATTTGTTTAGTTATAATAATTCCTTTAAGTTGGCCTCTTCCTCTTCAATGCACGTTCCAAAGAAAGTAAACATCGATTAAAATGTTTGCTAAAGCAAGCGAGCTACCCACAAGGTCGAGCACATGCGGCAATGAATGGTGTTGAAACATCCCGTACTTGACCTCGCATGCAGATCATAAGTTACTCAACTATTATAAACCGTGTGATCGCTGATTTACGAGGTGTTGAAACGATATAGCTACGGGAACTGAGATTTGGTGATGGTTGCAACGAGTCCTCAGTACGGTTACAAGCCAGTGGCGGACTGGTCCTCGGCCAACCGAATACCTGTTGTCTGGATTGACTGCCTGCTGCTCAAACAAGTTTTAGTACTGAAATAAAAAATATTTTACTATTCACTCTCTAGCCGATTCGAAAGACGCTGCAATGAACATTATATTAGCAGTTGTAATTGATGTGTAATTTTGTCTTTTATCACACGCACCCCAATGTCATTCATAATTTTTTTTAGTTTTCCTTCTGCCTTTGAGATATCTTCGACATTATCACATGTCATTTTTGTCAGTTAAACATTTTAGATTGTCTAGTATAGTTTACTCCATAAGTTTAATCCTGCATGTATTGGTGCTTTTTAGTACATCTTATTATTTATTTCATGTTATTTTGTCGTGTATATCGTATTGGTTTGGTGTATCCTGTTGTTTCTTTCTGTTGTGACTTGCGACCACAATCATTCTCATTCATATTAAATAACATTGTATATTAGTAGGCCATACACCGACTGATAGTTTTGCACGGCATGATTTTGATCACAGGGGCGGACTGCCCCTGTTAGCAGCTTACTAAGATTTTAATATGTATACAAACTCACTCTCCAGACCGTTGAAAGTAATAACAATGCAAACAATAAACAAGTCCATATTTATCGGGAAAGTTTGTATGACGTAATATAATATAATGGGGGTAAAAGTAAGAATACTAATGGTTAGACGTGCCCTGCTTAACAAGTATAATATATCGTGGTGCTTCCATACATGAACCTTTTAGCTTCCACTAGTGTATTTTTCTAGAAAAAAGAAAAACATTCTGGAAATTCGGTTAGACCGGTTGCAAACCCACTGTACCCCACATTTCCCTATCACCCCTCACAGACCATCTTGGACGCTGCAGCTGACGCGGTATAAACTGGCGGGCGAACAATCCTACCAAAACATGCGCAGACCTCTAATGAAAATAGCATAAACACTCTTCACGATACTTCTGGGGCCATATTCTGTAACTTTTTATTCTATAATATGTTGGTACGAATTCTGCCTGCATTTAATTTTTCGTTCAATATTACTTTACCTCTTACATATTAATATAACAAGTTTGAATTGAGGCAGAATTCGTTTCAGAATATACAGTATAACGACTAACGAAGTTACAGAATAGTGTCCCAGGGGGGAAGATCGACTATTACAGGTGTTTGGAGTCAGGCGGCTCCTCTTTATAGGGGGGGGGGGGGGCATCCATGGGTAGGAGATGATCAGGGTTGAGCTGGTTAGCTAAGGGGGAGATGCCGAGATGGCTCCCATCTTAGATCTCCCATCTCTCTTTTGAGACGCTATAGCTCAAGAATTGATCGGTTTGATATTGCGATATTCATTTGAAACTTTTCTCATCCATCTATTAGGCCCTATAATACATAACAATTTGAGTATCTGAGTTTGTTTTCCGCAGGGGCTCATGGAATCAAGTGTCCGCAGCCAGTGAAGAATTCGTCCGGCCTTTACTACTCGGTAGAGAAACTTCACAACGGTTTGTGCTTGAATTGCAATATTTTGATTTGCCTGTAAACATGAACTTTTTTTCATTTTGTTTGTTTAATTTATATAATGTTTTGTTGTCTGATTAGGAAGGTCGCTGGTTCGATACCGGCCAACCGGCAATTCTGACTAAAGGTTCTTTCTCTATAAAGATTTTCCTCAGAACAAGGCTAATGAGCCACATTAACCTCAGACAATCCTTCCCCCAACTACTCTAGTTGGTCACCTGCAAGAGGGACTTTAAATTGTTCCTGGGTAGTTTTCCTACGAAACATTTTTATTTTCTTGTTGCAATAGATGTATAATCGATCAAAACATGTGTGATTCCCGTGCAAACATTGTTGTATGGACACAAAATATTCAAGTATTTCCATGTGCTTACCTCATTTAAACTATACTTGCCATTCCAATGAATTTAATAAATCATTGTTCATGTTATTTACTCCAACCCAAACTGTCGAATATTTATACATGCACGCGGTCGTGGCCGATTTGGTGTACTCATCCTAGCATCTTTGTATTGTGGAACACCATGAAAATCACCATCAGTATCGAGAATTTTTTGAAAATGTTCCTACTTTGTTGCAAGGTGTTCAATATTATTGCCTTTCGAAGTTCAATGCAAACATTCGGTTGTATACCAATTTGATACTGTCACGTAGCGTCGCTCTAGTGTAATTGCGCGTAGGCCGAACTATTATCGTTTACATGCCTGGTTTCAGGTGAGGGTGCGTATAGTGAACACGTTGTAAGGCTATTGACCTTCCAGCCTGGAAAGATACTGTTCCACGTTAAGTGCACAAATGAGCTGTTTTATCAGGCCGGGAAGTACATCGCGAACTTGGATCAAGTGCTCAAGGTTTGTATTGTAATTAATTATCACGGATTTTGGGTTCTAACACTTCTAGAATACTCATACAATAATATATACGTATACGTGACTCACTTTTATTCAAATCAGGCGATGTGGTGGGTAGCGGTCGAAGAGTCATTGGTCTTGTAAACGTTCCAGTTTCGAATCCTTGCTGGAGCGTGGATGTCATGAGGCGTTTTTTCATCTTCACTCATTCACTCATCGTTTCGATTAGCATCCTTGGCAAAACGTGAGACGTAATGCAAAAATATCATTATATTCGATCAAATTACATGTGGTATTGTAGCTTTACACATGGTCGGTCCAAAACAATACTGTTCTTCTATTTTATCATAAAACATTGTATGCTGGTCACATTTATATTAATATTGCATACGTTCAAGATACAGACTATTCTGCGAGTCTGAACTGTGCAAACCGAGCAAAATTAAAGTTTTTTATTAGGTTAATTTCTTAAAAACTACACACTATAATTAATAGTGATAATATTTAGTTTCATAAAACTAAAAACTGAATTAACAACATTCAAAGTATTGTAATCATTCCGAATGTCGTTTTGGAAACCATAAATTATGAATAACTGATTTGTCAACAGCAACCATACAAATACCTAGAGCTTTTTAAATCCAGTGTTTAGCTCTTATGATGATATTTGGGGTTTTACGACCCATATTTTTGCAACGAGGCTAATCGAGACAATTTAGCTCTTACGAAACCACATTATTATATTGATTGTTTTTCACTTTTTCAATATTATTGTATAACGTTCTCAAGATATTCCTATACACAATAATTTCGCCTGATCAACCCGAATACGAAGTTCTTTAAATGTCCATTGCCATCAGGGGTTTCACCACCCTGCCTACGACACCCGTACATCGTTGTGGACGCTTGACTCAATACCGGAGCTCAGGAAGTTCATGTTTGCCATCACGGACGAGACTCGCCTTCAGCTGGTGACGCAGACGCTGGAAGCCTTCGAGACCGACGTGGTGCCTCAAATACCCTCCCTTGAGCGAGGGGTGCTTCACGGAGACTTCAACGAGCAGAACATTCTGGTCGAGGAGGGCGCGGATAAAAGAACGAATGAGATCACCGCCATCTTGGACTTTGGAGACACTCACGTGTCATGCTACGTGTTCGAGCTTGCCATCACCATGTGTTACATGATGATCATGTGCAAGCAGGGAGACGCGCTTGATGCGGGGGGACATGTGCTTGCTGGGTACAGCACAGTTAGAGCCGTGCCAGAGCAAGAGTTTCACCTGTTGAAGGTAAGTGGTAGATCAGCGGTCTTCGAACTTTTTCAGCAATGTCCCAATTGTTATTGGAGGGAATCTTTCCGGGCCAGCAACTTCCCCCCTAACATTTTAGAACGCGTATGGACACAAAATATCGACTTCTTTCAATTTGAGTTTGCCTTCGATGGAAGAACAAGTATTGTTCCGCGCTTTTAAAGATGGATTTAAAAAATAGTACAATTTTGTACAAGACATTCAAATAATATTTTAACAAAAATATATTTTTGAAACCACTATGGTAGATGATATTGTGAGGGCACTAGAAAGTTTATTGTGATTTGGTGGCTCGTTCGCCTACCACGGGTTTATTCCTGCTTCCAATGCAGAAGGCCCAAGGCTGGATTCCCGGTTCAAGCTGGGTGTTTTAGCTGCAAGTGAACATTTATTTTATCTGAAATTAGGTCGAGCTTGTTTGTTTGAAAGATGTGCAGTGTGCACGTTCCTCGGAACTCTGCCCGCTTGATAAACGTAGTCTATTATAAGTGCATGTTGTAATCAAGATCAAGATATTGCCGTTGTTTTTCGAGGTCATTCCAATGAACAAAAATAAGCATCGATAGTGTGTGAGCGCGTGTACGACTGTTTAAATGTCTACTCTTATAAATGCTCATTTAGGTTTGCATTGCATGCTATACTAGAAGAGAATACATTCTGTTCTGATATAAGTTTCCTTAACTTACGTTTTACTAAAATTATTGTCCTCGCGTTCATTAAAATTGACTGTTTGACATGAGTGTGAATTACGCGTGAAGAAATTTTCAAATATTAGACACGCACTGATTTTGAACGAATAGTTTTTGCAGCAAATTATGTCTGCGTATGCTTATTGGTCCTGTGGGTTTATTCCTGCTTCATATTACTTTATCTTTTCGTTAGATTATAGGCCTAAGTATCACTTCTTATAACACTGTTTATAAAAATATATTGCATACTAGTCTATTTGTGTTCAACAATTGAAATAACGGATTGTTTGGTTTGATCTTGGCTCTGTAGTCGTCGACTTTGTAGTCATCATTTCAACGAGGTCATCATAAATGGTATAATGTTCCGCATCGAAAAACAGTCCTTATAACTAAGTGGGTCAACAACATATTAATGTTTTTATTATCATGAACTCCCCTTATGACGACCCCCGCGATGTATAATGGGTCAGATTCGAAAGACGTCATATGACCTAAGCATGTCGAGTACGTCGTTAAACACCAAGTAATCAATTCAATATTTATTTCCAGACGTGCGTGAGCAGCCGTCTGTGCCAGAGTGTGGTCCTGGGGGCCTACTCGCACCTCCAGGACCCCAACAACGATTACCTGCTGACATCACAGGAGGAGGGTTGGCGCCTGCTAGCTCGCCTCGCCGCCACGCCCCAAGACGAGCTGGAGCAGCGCTGGAGGAGCATCATGGCGACGTACCAGTCCTAGGACCTGCGCTCCGCTACGCGTATTCGGCGCCGAATTTAAATTTACGCGATTTAGCGATGGACAGAACTATCGCAATTTCGTGGATGAAATTTAAAAAGAAAATGAATTTAATTGAAAAATTGGAATTGATATCTTACGATTATCGCAATATGAGGTATGAAATCGATTTTAAATCGACTAACGATAATCGGCCGCATTCCTAGTAATAATAGTATGCGAAAGCAAAAGATGTAGAAGAATGAAGAGTAGGTCTACTATATGCAATAAGACGTGAATCAAGGATCTAGGCAACACAACTTATTTACTATAACCACTCCTAGGAACGTACTGTGTTGCAGGATGGGGGTTAAATGCATGTTCTGGCCGACCCTTGATTTACTTATGTCGGCGAGTGCATATCTTCGTGGTCGTGGTAATAAACCACTCATTGAGTTATGAAAGATCAATGCTTTGGGTGTGTATTGCGAAATATATCTATCCAAGACATTTGATTTTGCATCACATTTGTTGCGCAAGATGTATGTTACTAATGTTGATTTCCAATGGCTGCATTTGGTGGGGTACCTACCTCTTCTAATGCTAATAGGATTATGAAAGTGTGCATCAATTGTTAGTTGTTTGTATTGCAATAAATATATTATACTTATATAATATATATATATATATATATATATATATATATATATATATATATATATATATATATATATATATATATAAATGATACATTATAAGTTTTTACCTATAATAATATATAATATACACTTATAAATCCTGGATCTTTCCCATTGGAAGCAGGTAAAACTGTAAAACACGACTTTAGTGCAGTTTTATCATACCGGACTTGTACTCCAAATATGACGTCACAATGGACGATTTATTTTATGAACCTAGTCAGGGACCTCAGTTAAGAAATTGCTGGAAATATTATACTGGCGCAAATAAAATTATAAAACAATATGTAAAATGTAGTTAAACTGTAGATTTGAAACATATCAGTGTTAACACTCCCCCCTCCCTCCCGTTACAAGATTACGCAGGTCGTCATATTATATACTGGTTTAGTATTTTGTAAAATATAAATAGTCAAACAATGGATTTGTCTAGTCTACATTTAATGGTTCGATGGAAAACTGAAGAGGGAGGACTTTCGTATATTCATTCATAAACCATGTTTTGGAAAGGACTAGGAGTAAATTATGGGATAGTATCAATTAAACATGTTATAATTATATGTATTATAATCAACAATATTAATGTCAGATTTACAGCACATATATTATAATTTATATTATATAATTTTATATAATATTGCAATATCACACTCCACAGAAGTGCTCAAGGGTTTAAAGACATCATTATACACTGGAGGTAAGCATTGCGATTAACATTGTGTTCCTCTGCACGTTAACGAGTATGTATAGTTTACATTGAAGTGCATGTTGTGTTTGTTGTGTTGTGTGGACTCTATATACTTGTTGAGTGAGAGGGGAGCGCAAGTCCCAGCCTTGATATTATCTCTCAGATCATAGTTTATTAGAGGATTCTTTAAAAGTTGGGATGTGCAAACAAATAATGTGTTACAAATATTTATATTAACATGACACTATTTAAATCAGCATGAACCAATATTTGGTTAATTCTATAATGTGATATCTTAAATATGGCAGAGATGAAGTAATACTGATCTGTTTCGACATAAAAATAAAATTATCGTTACAATACAATATTGATAAAGTTTAAAATGCAGATAAATTAAATAATTTGAGCACTAATAGGCTTAAAAATTATGAATCTAGATTTTTAAGTGTAAGATTCAATGTTCTTAAAGCTCCCATTAAAGATTTTCTCTCTTAGAAAGAATTAGAACGATATATCATAAATACAAAAATCGTATTTACAGGTACACTACTATTTTCATACAATCTACAATATGTACAGCTTAACAGACATAAATCTGTGCTCTCAACATTCATCGGATGCATTCTGAGAACTTTTAGTGGCTTGGTTCACAATAAACTAAAAACTACTACTTTGATAAGGGCCTTCACACTTTTAACATCAACGGGCTAAAGCTGGCCAACAATGGATGAACAGAAATGGAAGCAATAAATCCAGAAATACAAAGCCAGATAAGTCGGTTATGGAAAACCTTAACCATACACTACATAACACATATATTCTTTTGTTCGACGCTCAGGTCGTAAACCTGAACATTAATAAACAATGGTGATGCTCTTTCATTAAAATATATGACATAGTTCTCCATACAATCATGTTATAGTTATAGTTTGAAAACTATCTACTGAGAATTGTATACACAACAAGTCCTACCTCGTTAGTCGGTGATGGTGGATTGTTGTTTTGTACACTGGAATGTTGTGAAAGATGAGTTGGAATGGAGGTTATCATTATAAACAATACAGAGCAGCAGCAAACAAATGCACAAACAGACGAAAGTAAGGTTCTGTTCACTGTAATTATTTATCTTCAGTCTTAATATGTCTTCCCGGTCACTCACGCAAGTTCAATCAGACGTAGTTTCTTCTGGAGTTCCTACGACCACATTTCGTATAATAATAAAGCAACAGCAGCGAAAAAATATCTGTTTTTTCTTTAGGTAGGATATTTGTGTTTATATTCGATGCAAATATTTATGACAAATTTTTCCGTACCATCATGGATGCTAGATCTTTTCACATTCACGCTCATTGGTCAACAAATTGATATAGATTTATATAACTATAACATTATCTCTTCCTAGACATTAAAATTATGTTCTTAATTTTCTCATACGAGCATCCGTAGTGTCCGTCTTCATCTTCCCTAGTAATAAATAAAAGAATTATGTCTATTGCGTTGGTGGGATTAACCTTTGTTGCGGCAAGATTGGCAACACTGGTATTGATATCGGTGCACACGACACATGTTCATCGCCTTTACGTTCTGGCAGTATTTCGACTGGTCTTTGCACTCAAGCACTGAAACATATTAACATGAAAATGTCAATATCCATTGCATCAGCGTGATTTTGGAGGACTTGCAATTATTTCTGGGCAAGTTCTGACCCATTGTCGTTACTTTGGTGTGTATAAATATAAATGGTTGTATTTTATAAACATCTGTCAATGGAAGTAATACACATCTTTACATTTTATAATATAATTCATTGGATGATGTTGATTGTGGTTTTGAAATAAAAAGAAAGCTAACTAGTTACCAAACAACGTGGTTCATTTATAGCTTATTGTCTTTTCAGTTTGCACAATAATTGATAAATAAATCACGTGTTAATAATACTAAAGATAATTAAACAATATTGTATAATAGAGTAATTAATATAAAATTTAAGTTCACTAAAACGCTGTACAGTATATGAAGAACTTTGATTGGACGTTACAGATGTAAACACATCTTATATCATTATCAATGAATGTTGTCTCGTTGTAAAAGGTAATGAAGGTTTGATTTCCATTCTCCATTCTTGGGACGCAAAGTCCAATAACAATCTTTAATACACGTCTAATTATAAATTTGACAGAGTGAAACATACACAGCGAGTTATCAAGTACCGGTACACTAAAACTAAAACACACTTATAAGTAAAAAATTGTTCGGACAAACACGGTTAAAAACATTCACTCACTACTTACCGCGCTATATTTCGGCAACATCCGTCGCCATCCTCAGACGCAGACACAGTTGCCTCGCGTCTGAGGATGGCGACGGATGTTGTGCCGAATTATAACGCGGTAAGTAGTGAGTGAATGTTTGTAACCGTGTTTGTCCGAACAATTTTTTACTTATAATATCATCTTCCGGTTAATGAGTCCTGGTGTGTGTTATTAAAACACACTTCATTAAACAATAGTATTTGGATACTTTACTATTTATGTAGGCTTAATGCCTAAGAGGGCTGGATAATTACACATCCTTATGGATGAGGTTATTTCAATGGAGAACTTATGCAATTATGTACATTCGGACCTCAAAACATGTGAATCAAAATGAGACATTGCAACAAAAGACGAGCAATGAAATGATATGGTTGGGATAAATATTGAAAAGCGACTGGGTGGTAATATTTGAACTTGCTGTCATACATCGTTGACTGATGGGGGATTCACGACCTGGAAATCGAACCAATCAGAATGAATCTGCGTTCGGCAGCACAGAATCCGATTGGTTCGTTGATGTGCGTTCGACGTTCCAAGGTCGAGAATCCCCTATGAGTGTATATCGTAAATGACACGTCACGTATTGTGATAAAACAAAACGCGAAAGACTTACTGTGTGAGCAGGGCGGGCCTTTGCAAACCTTCATTACGGATGGCCTTGGCTGGTCGCGGCAAGCGTTCCCGGCCGGCTTCTTAGTGCCGTACCACACACACTGCAGGATGCGGTACTTGATGCCCTGGGCCTCGCACACGGCCGCACACTGCGCACATCAACAACACACGTCATGCTTAAGGTTTCACTCAAGGAATTGCATGGAAATAGAATATTCATAAATACAAATTTATGGCCGGTTCTCACGGTGCGAGTTACTGGCATGCCAGTAAGCCAGTTGCTGGCCCTCTAACTGAGGGGCAAGCTACTGGGCTCAGACTCAACTGGCCCTAGTTGTTTACACGGTGCGAGTTACTGGCATGCCAGTAAGCCAGTGGCTGGCCTTCTGCTCGGACTTGAACTGACCCTGTCAGTTGCAAGAATGTCTGAAGATCGTATTATAGAGTGCTAGCATGGAAAGTAATAAGATCATTTTCGTTGATACTGTACGAGGAATTATTATTTTTATATCCAGGTCCAAAAACGTTCCACCAATTTTCTTGTTCTCTGTACAAATGCACAAAGTTTGCCGTCTGTTCGTCACTCCACCTTCCCGACATATTCCAAAACAAAAATTATGATGATAATAATAATAATATATCAGCACAAAAAACATACACAAAATAACGTGCTCTACCGTCTACTGACGCTCAGTTACTGACCTGTGCGTTCACATGGCGCCAGCGGCTGGCCGATCCAAACATCCCCGTGGTGGGGGAAGGCCAGTGGCCAATCGAAACAAAAATATTTGAAGTAGCTCGCCAGGCGAGCTACTGACCAACTCGCACAGTCATTAACTCGGCCGACCTGTTTACACGAAGCAAGTAGCTGGCCCCCAGCTACTGGCTCTATCAACTCGCACGCCAACTCGCACCGTGAGAACCGGCCATAACAAAAGGAATTTATTACGGTCTATTTACAATAAGACAACAATTTTATTTTTAGTTCTCAATTCCTATTGTTAACGTATATTGTTTATGTTGTTAAAGTGTTTATCGTTGTTGGGTTTATTATCGGACTCGGCTTAGATGAATATGGTGAAACGTTTTGGAAAAATATAAGAAAAATCACTTCCGATCATAACAACATTCTGAAAAAATATTTACCTGATCTGTACGGAAGACAAGCTAGAAAACAATGTTTTAGAAATTTTAACTACAAAACTAAGGACAATTAGTGAAATAGTTTTCTTGTTAAATACATACATCTGACCACTCGCCCACTTTCCAGGTGCCCTTGCACTTGTCGTTATAGCACTCTTGCCTCTGTGGAGGCTTCTCAACATCTCCGCAGAACTGCAGGTCAACTTCCGTCCCGTTGCTCAGCTGACAGGCCACATCCCGGCGCTGCATTGCTGCACAAAACACATTAATATCACCCTCAATACTCAATAATTACGACCATCATGAACCAAATACTTCAGAATGCTTTCAGATTGTCTATAAACTTGATTGGGGATGATGAATGATGATGAAAGGGTTATACCTGCGTTCCACGTGAAACAGCGCGAGTCCTCACACTGTGACCAGGGACTCGAGACCCACCGAGGACAATCTTCTACCCCGCACTTCTGGATGGTTGGGGGCGTGGCCAGACCCGCCTCCTCACACAAGTTGGCGTCCACACTTTGCGTGTTGTTGTGGAGACGCACCATACAGTGGGCCGCACGCATCTACGCAAGGAAACAAACACATAACAAGACATATAACTATAAGGCTTACGTATGGTAATGAGTCTCGTTCTAGTTGCTGCTATTAATCAGCACGTATCACCAACATAAGTAACGTATGATGTGTATTTACCTGAAACCCGCTGCCTCCACAAAACTGAGAACATTTTGACCACTCAGTGATCATCCAGTCGAATTTCAAATCACCTGGAGAACCTGGAAACAAAATGTTGTATCAGAAGAACATTAAGTAGAATGGTGTAATTGAATAGAACCGAGTTGCAATCTGAACAAAACAACGGATGGTTGATATAGCCATACTTTTACGTAGCTGACAAAGCAGTAAAAAAGTACCACGGTAATTATTTCACCTGAACAAAATTAAGAGGCAGGTACCAGAGGAAATTTTTGAAGTCACAATTACTACCGAATGTGTTGACAACGCATAGAACGCAAAAAACGAGGAGAACTTTATCTGTGCCACGATAATCTCTGACACTTCCCAACTCTGCCACTTACCTTTCCCAACTGTGCTACAGCCCCAAGTGTGGCACAACCAACGCTGCCACGTTAATCTATGACACTTCCCAACTCTGCCAATTACCTTTCCCAACTGTACTACAGCCCCAAGTGTGGCACAACCAACGCTCCCACTTATCTTTCCCAACTGTGCTACAGCCCCAAGTGTGGCACAACCAACGCTGCCACTTATCTTTCCCAACTGTGCTACAGCCCCAAGTGTGGCACAACCAACGCTCCCACTTATCTTTCCCAACTGCGCTACAGTCCCAAGTGTGGCACAACCAACGCTGCCACTTATCTTTCCCAACTGTGCTACAGTCCCAAGTGTGGCACAACCAACGCTGCCACGATAATCTCTGACACTTCCCAACGCTGCCACTTATCTTTCCCAACTGTGCTACAGCCCCAAGTGTGGCACAACCAACGCTGCCACGTTAATCTATGACACTTCCCAACGCTGCCACTTATCTTTCCCAACTGTGCTACAGTCTCAAGTGTGGCACAACGAACTCTGCCACAGAACCAAGAGAGACCTGTTCCAACTTTGCCACTTCTCAACTGTGACACGACCAATCCAATGGTCGTGGTTAGGTAAGGTTATGTTGGCTATGCGTTGTTAGTCTTAGCACAGTTGAGAACGTGGGTCTGTGCCAGAGTTGGTCATATCACACTACACTTGGGACTGTAGCACAGTAGGAAAAGGTAAGTGGCAGAATTGGTATATGTAGCTCATTCTGAACGTTTGTTTATGACGTTAGGAAAATGTATTTTTATAATATATGAATTGACATTGAGAATTGAGACATTGCCAAGCAGAGTTGGAGTTGGCGCAGTTGGTGGAGGCGCCGGGTAAGGTAAACAATCACACGGACGAGTAAGAGGAGGGAAACGGAAACACGATTTTGATTGCTATTCTTTGAAATAATAAAGATCATTTATTTTAATTATTTATATTTATACGCGTGAGTATTTCATCTGCGTATTGCTTTCTAAATTGTGTTTGCACACTGGTGTCTGATACGTCTCACAGCTATACAGGTTGCAAGTTTTTTTGCAACTGTATAGTTAGTTGAAAAATCACAAATATACTAATGTTATAAATAGGTATAGCAAGAGGTAATAGGTGACACTGAATATACTCTACTATGAGAAAGAAGAGAACCCCGGTAACGAGGTCGGTATTGTTATACTCATCCTTCCCCAGGACAACAAACAACTGGACCAAGGCCTCCG
This sequence comes from Isoperla grammatica, assembly GCA_945910005.1. Taxonomy (NCBI): domain Eukaryota; kingdom Metazoa; phylum Arthropoda; class Insecta; order Plecoptera; family Perlodidae; genus Isoperla; species Isoperla grammatica. The sequence goes on along the minus strand of OX246738.1, from coordinate 11,517,099 downwards.
TCTGTCGACGAGGTAGTAAACTAAGACATATTGTTATACTCATCATTCCCCAGGACAACAAACAACTTGACCAAGGCCTCCGTCTGTCGACGAGGTAGTAAACTAAGACATATTGTTATACTCACCCTTCCCCAGGACAACAACTGGACCCAGGCCTCCATCTGTCGACGAGGTAGTTAACTAAGACAATATTGTTATACTCACCCTTCCCCAGGACAACAACTGGACCCAGGCCTCCGTCTGTCGTTGAGTCGTGTTCGTCTTGGTCCGTCTGTCTCTCTTCGTCCATTGTCTGCGTCACCATCCGATGCCCGCGGGAGTTGCCGAACGTCTGAAACGGCCAAAGATTCTGTGCTCCTTGTTATTGTTGATCTCGCTCTTGCACATATATACACTATACATACAAGCTTAGATGCAAAATGGCGCCTGTTTCTACTGAAATATTTAACCGTTTGGGAAAGATCTTAGGAACTTTTAGCCACGTTAAAAATACGCTTGAAGCGCCATCTATGGACAGAACGGAGTGAACACTTACTAATAGAAGTATTGCCAACGACAATAAAACGTATTTGAAAACTAAACTGCAAATTTTGATTTAACTAATATATTATTTATTTTATTAGAAAGCATCCCACATGCCTTGTATTTCCAATCTACGAATATTTAAAATGTACACACATAAATAGTTAAAGAATTAAGCTCCATTTCTGTTTTTAAAAAACAAATATATTGAATCAAACGCATGATTATGAATGTCACCTTCCATGTTTGGTGCGTTTAGTTATAGTTCTAGTTTAAGAAACTTGTCATAGTCTAATGCACCTAGCACGCTGTCCAAGTTGACACTGTTGATAAGTCAAACTATATGGTCACTTCAACACAAACTCAGTTAAATTATCCCTGACAGAATGCACATTAAATTTTACTGTAATAACCTCTTGCATTAGTTCCATTATCATTACGCCTGAATTAGTTATTGTTTTCAAATGTTTCATCATTTAACTTAATACTTGACCACTCTCTCGATTCAAATTCCATGTTTACATAATTAGTTCATGAACACTTAGTAAATTATATAACTTATATATTAAATATAGGGCCGCATTCAATCGACATAAGATACCAGCACGTTACAGCATTTACATGACAGTAGGCGAGTGTTACCATTTATAGTAGCTTATATGTTTCAACATTTTTACCTATAGATTGTCATCGTTTTGACAGTAGCACCATCAGCTCTGTTGATTGCAAGCGGCCCATTACACATATACGCACATTAACTTACAATGCAGTACAGTGCAGTTAAGATATGTGAAGGATTACGAGAATGTGCAATACAAGTGGACGGTGCATTCGTGTAGAAATTATTACAACGGGGTAAGAGTGCTTTCAAAATTTGTTTGAGTGCAATATCTTGAAGTACTGTGGTATCTTGTGGAACATTCCAAAAACAAAGGGATACTTTACACAACAAAACGTTAAATGAGTTTCAACTCGAAACGATGTAACATAGGATGTTTCCAATACTTGTTTGAACTAAATGCCTATTTCTGAATACTGGTACGTGTATAGTAGTAATCACAATGACATGCTCATTCAACATGTACTCAAATAAAGCATAGTTAAACAAGTGCATGTCCTAACACAAATGATATTGTTTTCAAAATCTTCACATTGTCATTTTAATAATTGTAATATTTATTCTGACTGTATAAAAATGTAGTTTTACTAACGGAATGGTGACAACGAACATAAAGTACTCAATTTTTGTCTAACATGTTGGTAGATTTTAAAATATTCTCTCTTAGCCTTATCTAATATTGGATACAATACCCTAAAGTGAAAAACAAAACTTCTCGACTTCATATTAAATAAAAATGTTCCATCTCTACTCTCTGGACAATGGAACACTCATTTGTATAAAAGCGCTATAGCCTGAAATCACGTCAACCTTATTTGATATGCTACATCATCAGTGCATCCTAGTAACAATGTGGAAAATAAAATATACACCCGTAAGTGTAACCATAGTTGCTGTTATAAGTCAAAACCTTTCTCATTTACGATATTAAAAATGTGCGCATATGTAATTATTATATCACTGGACTAACGGAATCTGTATAATCAGTTTGCTTACTATTACTCGTGCTAATAAACCACTATTGAGCAGGTTCATTTATCCACAGACAGGGACGTAACAATACCGATACAATGGGCTACATCCGGTTTTGCACTTACGACACACTGTAGACTTTTTCTGAAAATGTTCACGTAGTTTCGCATTTCATCACCAGTAAACTTTCGTCAAAACGTGAAAGGAAATGATAGAAAAGAAAAGAAACCAAAGATCATGCAAAGCAAGAAACCGTGCGAGTGCGTCATAGTCAGCCTACGAGGGCGGTGTGTTTGGCCACGTGTCCTTGGCTCACCTGCAGGCTCGCCAGAAGCTGCTGGAAGTGGGGCATGGGTCTGGAGCTCCCGGAACTCGAAGTGGGGGGTCCACCGAACGTGTCTGAGATACGAGGGGGCGAAAGGGAGTCGGGGGTACCCTCGAAATGGGGCCGGCCCGTATCGAGGCCGGGCATGAAGGAGGGAAAGGGGGGTGCTTCCTGTGTGGAGAGAAGAGCAGAAAACACACAAGTGAAGGCAAGAAAGACACACAAGGAGAAAACACCCATTTAAAGATCGGTCAACTTTGACACATGATTGGTTGGTTGGTTGGTTGGTCTGTACAAAAATAATAATAAAAAAACGTAATATTAAATATGATGCGGTTATATGGCATTAACCATGGGTAGCACTTTTGCGCACCGAGAGCGGGTTGCACGTTCCACGGTTACTTTGAGTGCACACCGGTGCAAGAGATACGCGTCCCGAACGCACCACATTGCTCCCAGTGTGGTAGAAAAGAATGAGCAGTAGTTTAAGTGCAAATATGGTGGCCGGGCTGAACTCATTGATTCATGTACCACTCACTATTGCACTACGCGCGAGTTCATGCTGCCTCTGTGTGAACCGGGAGTAAACCTGGTGCACACCAGTGGGAAATATTATTAGTTACAGTATTTGAACAATTGCGATTCCTATAATAGCTTATCATTTTGAGTACTAATCAAAAAATAGTTTCATTTAGAAGTAAACGAAAATGTATCTTAGGAAAACATTTTTAAGTTGCACGACCTTATTGTATTTACATAAGAATATTAACATAGATTATTTAAAGATATCAGTGAGGATATTTTTATTTCATTATCTCTCAGAGTCAGTCATGTGCCAAAGTTGTTCTCGTGAAGAAAATACCACCACACAAAGCAGAATTTAAAACAATGATGCTACTCGGACAACATTTGTTCTCACATGTTGAACAACAGACTTCCCAAATGTTGAACTACGTTCCCAGCAGATTTAAGTCATGCATGTTAAACAGTTAAACCATTACTAAACTTCACATTGTTGAACATTTAACAGCACACGTTGGAAACATTGTGTTTACACAAGATACACAGGGATAGCAAAACACTCATTCATTCATTCCAATACTTTAAAATGTATTTTAACTTCTTGTTTCAGTGCTAGATACACAAAGAAGTGTTCATATTGTGCTGCAGTACAATACATGCAAACAGAATACTCCTACGGTTAGGACTTCTTTACCCACGTTTCTCAAGCAAGCATATTGTATTAAACCAAACACATACTTTTGAACGGCAGAAAGATTACGTACAATAGAAGCATACAGTATAGTCTTGATAGCGACGAATTTAATAATCATTCTAATAAGTAAGATAGACTGGTAAGTAATCAAGTCCCACCGTCTTAGAAAAGCCAAAATGGAAACAAGCTGCTTCGGAATTTAGAAAGCGCCTTGAAAACATCGTACCATTGAACCTGTGTCCCTGTGCGAGATATTTAATACAGTAAGAATATTCTATGTAACCTATGCATCGTTGAAACCACCATAGTCCCTATTAGTCATCAATAGAATTAACGCTCAGTGTGAACAGTCCTGACATGAGATTTCACTTATAAATATGTTAACAGGGAGGGGAGCCAGTTCAAATGGCACGATCATAAATTGTTATCCGAAAAATATTGCTGTATGATTATAGTGTAGTTATATAAACTAATTTGTAAAAAAAACTTTCTGATCAAGTTGCTAAGCAATAACTCTCAATGGAATAACCGGCACCTCCACCACATTTGTACCTTACCAAGGAAAACCTTGAAATTCATCTAAGACCGTTTGTATCGAGAATTAAAAATAACTGATTTTATGTGAAGGGTAATATACAAAATGCATGATAGCAGCTTTTAATGGAAACATATTATTAGGCGTATAAATCTAAGTATCGATACGTCACTGACAAATCTCAACTAAAGCATTTGTGAAATATTTCGAAAGGGGTTTCTCTTGTCCTTTTCACGAATGTGCGTATCAGGACAGCGTTCAAAATATAGCCGAAAGCAGTTTGCTTTTCTGGACTAGTGCAGTACCTTTGTTTAAATCATGCCGCTTTAATAATGCTTTCTGATCTTAAAGATTTGGTAAACAATATAATGTTGTAAACAGGCGAGAAGAATATCGTTCATAGCAACGCGGTTTACAAAGATTATTCTAAGATATGTATATAAATACATCAGACACTACCATAAGTGGATGAATGAAATTGAAGTGTTTTTAATTGAGAATAAAAACTTAAAACTTAGCTCATTCCACGGGTAAGTGCACATGTTCCACCATCCCTTAAATAGGAACGATATGTTTCTGAACTAAACAGAATTGAAAACCGAAGAGGTAGAAAATTAAAAGGGTGTTTAATTTTTAGAACTAACACATGAAGTAATAGTAATAGTAACTTGGCAACATATTAACACACGTAAAACAACAATTAGTTGACGACACGTTTACAAAAGCACACTGAAGGTTGCAGACACTAAGGATTCTTTACTTGATACACTTACCATTTTGCCAAGAATGAAATTAGTATACTAAACAAATTAAAGCACACACTGAATTTGAGAACTTCACTTCACTTGGTAACGTAAAAGTAAATTGTGTTTTCTTTGTTTGGTATTTTTTTCATTTGATAAAATAAATTAAGAATGTTTATGTGGCAAAATTAAAAGTTGTTTCGCTAGAGTGTGGAGCGGTTCAATGTGATGATAATAACTGTAATATTCATGTAAATAGCATTTTATTGGTTTGTCTTGAGCGTCTGGGAAATTTCCTGTTAGTATCCCGCTGTGTACTGTTGTGTCTTGTTATGCCTTGTTTTGTCCTGTTGTGTCCGGCAATGTACTGTTGTGTCCTGCTGTGTCCTGTTGTATTCTATTATCTTGTTATGCCCTGTTGTGTCCTGTTGTGTCCTGTTGCATGATGTTCGGTAGTCAAAACATAAGTGAGCGAGCACAGATGGTCAAGATCACTCTGACGATGTGGGCTTACTGCCGTTCATGTTTGCGCACTCATTAGGGCACGTGTCAGAAAGGAAATTGCACAATTTGTTCAAATGTCTTAAGTCCGTTTGGCTTAGTATATTCCACTCTACTTATATTACTTACAATGTCAACATTATTAAAAACACAAACACTGTTATAAGGGACCCTTTTCTTCCTCAGACCTAAGAACAATGCGTAATATTCTTGTTAGTATACTATAATATTGGTTAGTTGGAAAGTAGGCCTAAATAACCCAGTAAATAATCCACGATATGCAGAGTAGAAACATTAAACTTCGGGCCCCTAATCGATGAAAATGATTTATTATAATATCTACACATTATAACACTCATATACACTAAGTTAACTTATATAAACACAATATGATACAATCCTACTATTCGAAAGATAATGAAGGCAATTATCATCTATCTCTACATTTTCATTTTCAATAAAATAATGTCCGACGATTTTCTGTAAATGTATTGCTTCCAAGTAATTTCAATTATGCATTTATAAAATAACCCTCAGCCCCTCTCCACTGGGAAACTGCTTCGCATAAGGAAGGTACATGCATACCTTGTCCTCAGCTTTCATCTTCTCATTGTTAGTATCGATGTATACCCATGGTGCAAGCGGGCGTCGCATGAGCTGTTTACAAAGGGCATCGGCCTTTTGATTTGACCTAACTAATATACCACACATAATGTATAACGACGTATTGTCTGGGATTATTATAATGTGATTCCCTAATTTTGGCTTTGTGTACACATATTTGTAAAGAAACAAGTATAAAACAATAAACAAATAATATTTTGTCAGTAAAATTAAAAACACAACAGGTTGTTCCGCCACGTTGGCAACACTCACCAAACATGACATTTGGTGAGTGTTATACTGACGTGGCGGAACATTGTGTTATTAACATAAACCGGGCCACGAAAGCCTTCGTATTTTAATAAATGATAACGTAAAGAGGCAATGGCCGTGGCCTGCAAGCGTCAAGTAGCATGAGATCCTTAGTACCTGCTCCTTCGTGGAGGTGTGGGTAGCGCTCAGACCGGGCCAGACGTCGACGCGGTTCACATTTACCTCGTCGTCGTCGTCGTCGTCGTCGTTAGCGGGGGGCTGCGTGGGGCGCGGGGGCTGCCGCCCTCTGTTGCCGGACGGGAGCTGCTTCAGAGGGATCTTGCCCGGGGGGCTGCTTTCGTGGCTCATGTCGTCACCGGGGGGGATGAACGGACGTCGGCCATCGCTCGCTGCTCCTGGACATAAACCATGCCCGCACTCAAGATACATTCAACACTTTATTAGTATACCATACCTTGCTTGTTGCAGGATCATAATCACATGCCCGCACTCAAGATACATTCGACACTTTGTTAGTATACCTTGCTTGTTGCAGGATCATAATCACATGCCCGTACTCAAGATACATTCAACACTTTGTTAGTATTTGATTGTTGCAGGATCATAATCACATGCCCGTACTCAAGATACATTCAACACTTTGTTAGTATTTGATTGTTGCAGGATCATAATCACATGCCCGTACTCAAGATACATTCAACACTTTGTTAGTATTTGATTGTTGCAGGATCATAATCACATGCTCGTACTCAAGATACATTCAACACTTTGTTTGTATTTGATTGTTGCAGGATCATAATCACATGCCCGTACTCAAGATACATTCAACACTTTGTTAGTATTTGATTGTTGCAGGATCATAATCACATGCCCGTACTCAAGATACATTCAACATTTTGTCAGTATACCTTGCTTGTTGCAGGATCATAATCACATGCCCGTACTCATTTACTTTCAACACTTTGTTAATTCATCTTGAATGGAGCAGGATTATTACCACATGGTTAGTTAGTACCATATAGTACCAACATACAGCTTATTATGCAAGCATTTACCACAGTTAATTTTTAGTTTGTAATTGGTACATCAGGGAAGGATACATGCAATGTATACATGTAATAGTGGGATGATGGTACGTATTATGTCGTACATTCGTAGGACATCTAATAAATAAGATACAAATTTCAAAGTGATTCGAGTTTCGTAATCGTAATGAAACCAGGGGCGTCGGAAGTCTATTTTTCCAGGGGGGGGGGCGAACTTTCCAGCTGACTTTGCAACATTTTGTAAAAAAAATTCCGTAAGTTACCATGCAGCCAGCCTCTGAAATCGCTTGAAGGAATAAGCGGAATCTGTACTCTAAAATGCATTTAATTTATATTGGCCATTTTTTCAGGGGGGGGGCGAGATGATACTCTCGCCCCCCCTGTGCAAGCACAGGGGGTCGACTGACCACCCTGCCCCCCCGGTTCCGACGCCCCTGAATGAAACATTCTTGTTCTAAAAAATGGCAAACACAACGTCATTGTGGGGGGGGGGGGGGGCAAGGGGGGGGGGGATTAGCAGTATGGCCAATATCACGATCCCTAACGAAAAAACTAAACTTTTGTTTACCCCAGAATACTCACCGCTGTTTGCCAAATAAGAGTGATCTAACATCGTTTGATCTGGAAGTCGATTAGCGCTGTGTTGTCGGTCTAAGCCGTGGATCTCTTCGGAACTGATCGTGCCAAACTCTCCGGGTCGTGGCTTAACCGATAACACTAGCTCAGCCGAGGACCTACCAGCTGAAATCAAACAGTAGAAGTTGCATGTTATGTCTTTTGTCTTGACAGTTGAGTTGACACTTGGCCTTGCGTTATTCGAAATACAATTGAAAGCCTTATTGGAATATATCTAATCTAATACAATGTGCTAATCGCGCGATATCAAAATGTAAAAAAATAAATAATAATAAATAAATATACAAAATGGAAATAAAATGCAAACAACAATTCACAACAACACATAACCTCAGTTAAATATTATGCTGACTGCAAAGAGCAGAGTCTCTCTCTCTCTCTCTCTCCTCTCTCCTCTCGTTCCAACACATCCGACATGACTGTAATGCAATACTTACCGACACACGTGTAAACTCCACTATCTCGTTGCGTCACTGACTGAATGCGCAGTGCTCCCTTTTTAGAGATTTTGTATTTCTTGGAGTTGGCAATATAGTTGTGATCCTTGGCCCATTGGATTTTCGTCCTTTAGAAGAAGAAACCATGCGTTTAATGGGATAAAGTTCTATTCGTTTGTTTGTATGTATAGGTGAATTAGTTTGACCAACCAAGAGAAAATTTCTGTTTTGTTACTGTGCTGTCTAGTGAAAATATATGGGTTTATCAATATATCTATGAGTGTCGGTGTTCAAAGTAAGTTAGTGAAAGGAATAAAGAAGCCTTACAACAATAACACAATACCACAATCTAGTAACTAGTTACTACATATCTCAAGACAAATTTGCATCTAGAGTCGATATTTCTGAATTATTGTTGGACATTTGATAATTTGAGTTGAGAATATTAATAATATGGAAACATTAAATATTAAAAAACAACTATTAAAACACGAATTATTTCTTACACGTTTAACAGGTATTTTGAGAAATGATTGCATAAAATTAAAATTTATTTCCAATAATGTTCGCAATCACAATTACTTGCTAATTTTTGTGCTAATTTACTTTCATTTAATTTTCTTTTATAGTATACAGATACTGAAGAGATATCTAGTATTAATCTCTTAGTTTTTATTTTTGTAAATTACAACAACCGACTCTAAATAATTAGTAGAGGAGCAAAAGGTATCTCGTGCGCCTTTCGTGGAAGAGTATTGCGGTAAACGGTATTCTGTTACGGCATACCATACGAGTATTTTGCACCTTTCTGGCAGATCCTGGCACGCTGCAGAGGGCGCCAGGAGCGTCGTGACGTCATAGACACGTTTTAATTAATTACTTTTGAACGGTTTATGTCACAGAAAATATCAAGAGGACAATTTTATGATGTCATACTAGATGAGAATTTATAACCTATCTGCCACATTCTGGCGGGCTGCAGAGGGCGCCAGGAGCGTCGTGACGTCATATACACGTTTGAACTAATAACGTTTGAACGGTTCATGTCACAGAAAATATGTAGGGTTCAATTCTTCTATAAAATACTATACGAGTATTTTGCACCTACCTGGCACATTCTGGCACGCTGAAGAGGGCGCCAGGAGCGTCATGACGTCATAAACACGTTTTAATTAATAACGTTTGAACGGTTCATGTCACAGAAAATGTCAAGGAAACAATTCTATTACGAAATGCTTTTTGAGTATTTTGCATCTACTTGGCACATCGTGGCACGCTGCAGAGGGCGCCAGGAGCGTCGTGACGTCATACACGTTTTCATTAATAACTTTTGAACGGTTCATATCACAGAAAATATCAAGAAGGCAATATTATAGAGAATTTAAATACAAATCGATTGATATGTACCAATAGGGTAATCATGTAATATTTAAGGGAGAAATTGCTAACAAATAATAATAATTAGATGTGTATATGAAATGCAGGGCATCCCTTATCGTAATATCTATTTATTACTATTTCCGAGTTATAATTGTATCACTGTGAAGGACTTAATAATCGTAGTCATCCCAACATACCCATGGGTATCTGTTGTTTAACAATAATAATAATAATTATTATTGTATACTAGTTACTATTCATAGACTGATTAGTAAAACTCACGTTTGCTAGAAGTTCTCTTCATCTTCATCATCGTCGTCTTCATCCTCATCTCCCGTGTTGTCGGTATTCAAGCACTCTTGTTCCTCGTCTTCAGTAGAACAGCCACAAAGCTCGGTGCACCTCATGTTATTTGCTTTGCAGCTGCATCTTGACGCACACCTTGATTTTAAGCAAATGCATTTAACTAGTTGAATGACGGCAGCCGGTGCAGGTTTGAGGGTTATCATGACTGCCACATACTCGTTGCTCTCAAGTAGCCATCCGTAGTCTTCGGGTAATAAGTTGATAGGGTTGGCAACCTGGTAATTATGCCACACCCAGCATTGATGGTGAGCACCTAGTATGGCTTGGAGATATGCGGCTTTGCTGGGTGGAAGCTTTTGGTGGGTGCTTGGCAAGACTTTTTGTGAAACATGCGCCATCGAAGGTCAGACACTGATCTCAGTTTAGTGAATGGACAGTACAGTTTGCAAACAAACTTCTCTAGACCACTTATCACGGAGTCTTTTAGAGCAACAGTTTAACCTAGTTCTTTAAATGCTGAAAATATTTCATAGTCGGATTCTTCCACACACCAGCACTTGTGAGGATCTAGCCAAACTTCTTGTCATGCGCATTGACAACAGTTATAGTGAGTTTTCAGAGGTCCACGTGGTATTTGATAGATATGACATTCCTGTTTCATTAAAATCGGCTACTCGAAAGACTTGCAAGGAGGTAAAGCTGCTGTAGCTTATCGCATTACAGACAACACGCCAATCGGGCACTTGAGCATGTCACAACTACTTGGTCACACCAAAACCAAGTATGAGCGGACAGAATATTTTTCACAGAAGATAATTCGAGCCTCACAGGCCATGGAGCGACAACCAGTTGTCGCATGGAGTAACAAGACTATAAGTACAAAAACACTTCTATCACACTTAAATAGTGAACAGGAAGAAACCGATACTAAGATGTTGCTTCATGCATTAGATGCGACAAAACGAGGAGCTACTCAAATATCTATTTTTTCCCCAGATACAGATGTCCTTATCCTGGTACTGCGACGTTACACCGATCTCTGTAAAAATACTGTGTTCATTACAGGTAAAGGGGAAAATAATAGAAGGATAGCACTTGGGTCACTATACAACACACTTGGGCAAAATCAAGTTTCAGGACTAACTGGATTTCACGCTTTCAGTGGTTCCGACAACACTGGGGGATTTTCAGGAAAGGGGAAGCTTTCGTGCTGGAAAGCTTTCAGAGAATCCGACTATGAAATATTTTCAGCATTTAAAGAACTAGGTTTAACTGTTGCTCTAAAAGACTCCGTGATAAGTGGTCTAGAGAAGTTTGTTTGCAAACTGTACTGTCCATTCACTAAACTGAGATCAGTGTCTGACCTTCGATGGCGCATGTTTCACAAAAAGTCTTGCCAAGCACCCACCAAAAGCTTCCACCCAGCAAAGCCGCATATCTCCAAGCCATACTAGGTGCTCACCATCAATGCTGGGTGTGGCATAATTACCAGGTTGCCAACCCTATCAACTTATTACCCGAAGACTACGGATGGCTACTTGAGAGCAACGAGTATGTGGCAGTCATGATAACCCTCAAACCTGCACCGGCTGCCGTCATTCAACTAGTTAAATGCAACTGCTTAAAATCAAGGTGTGCGTCAAGATGCAGCTGCAAAGCAAATAACATGAGGTGCACCGAGCTTTGTGGCTGTTCTACTGAAGACGAGGAACAAGAGTGCTTGAATACCGACAACACGGGAGATGAGGATGAAGACGACGATGATGAAGATGAAGAGAACTTCTAGCAAACGTGAGTTTTACTAATCAGTCTATGAATAGTAACTAGTATACAATAATAATAATTATTATTATTGTTAAACAACAGATACCCATGGGTATGTTGGGATGACTACGATTATTAAGTCCTTCACAGTGATACAATTATAACTCCGAAATAGTAATAAATAGATATTACGATGAGGGATGCCCTGCATTTCATATACACATCTAATTATTATTATTTGTTAGCAATTTCTCCCTTAAATATTACATGATTACCCTATTGGTACATATCAATCGATTTGTATTTAAAGTCTCTATAATATTGTGTTCTTGATATTTTCTGTGATATGAACCGTTCAAAAGTTATTAATGAAAAAGTGTATGACGTCACGACGCTCCTGGCGCCCTCTGCAGCGTGCCACGATGTGCCAAGTAGATGCAAAATACTCAAAAAACATTTCGTAATAGAATTGTTTCCTTGACATTTTCTGTGACATGAACCGTTCAAACGTTATTAATTAAAACGTGTTTATGACGTCATGACGCTCCTGGCGCCCTCTTCAGCGTGCCAGGATGTGCCAAGTAGGTGCAAAATACTCGTATAGTATTTTATAGAAGAATTGTACCCTACATATTTTCTGTGACATGAACCGTTCAAACGTTATTAGTTCAAACGTGTATATGACGTCACGACGCTCCTGGCGCCCTCTGCAGCCAGCCAGAATGTGGCAGATAGGTTATAAATTCTCATCTAGTATGACATCATAAAATTGTCCTCTTGATATTTTCTGTGACATAAACCGTTCAAAAGTAATTAATTAAAACGTGTCTATGACGTCACGACGCTCCTGGCGCCCTCTGCAGCGTGCCAGGATCTGCCAGGTAGGTGCAAAATACTCGTATGGTATGCCGTAACAGAATACCGTTTACCGCAATACTCTTCCACGAAAGGCGCACGAGAACTTAAATGTTACCTTTTGCTCCTCTACTAAATGGCAATGCTCTGTGCTTATCTAAATGTTGTGTTCTGTTAATAAATTACCTTGCTATCATTTAGTTATATTACAAAAATATTGTGACATATTAATATATAACATTACAAAAAAATACATCTTATTGAATTGATTGACATAAAAAGAAACACATTTTAAATATTATCTTTCAGCCAGCAAGCACTTAAAAACACAAACAATGTTCGTGTTATATCAATATGTGTACTGACTCCTCACCTGTTAAATCTCTTGACTGGGCACTTGATGCGCACCTGAGTGCCAAAGAACACCACCGCCTGTCCTCCTATCTTGAGCGACAGTTTCTTCTTGGATGGGTTAGTCTGAACGAACGTGTGATTCAGGGCCGGAATGAAGGGCCGATCCGACTCCAGCACGCAACTCTTAGTGTTACACGGCTTCTTGTCTTGAGGTTTGCCCGACGGACACTTCGAGGCTGGCCGAGCCATCACGTGGTTCTGAGCCATCACCTGTTTGCATTCTACCTGCCGCGTTTTCAGTCCGCCGCCGCACGACTTTGAGCACTGGGATAAACAAAAATACCAATTAACATGCAAGCCCTTCTTGCATTTCATAACACTTAAGCCTCACAACGAGCGCAAGTTAGAGAGCAACCCTAGGCTCTTTGCATTTCGTAACACTTTAGCGTCACAACGAGCGCAAGTAAGAGAGCAACTCTAAGTTCTTTGCATTTCGTAACACTTTAGCCTCACAACGAGCGCAAGTAAGAGAGCAACCCTAAGCTTTTTGCATTTCGTAACACTTTAGCGTCACAACGAGCGCACGTAAGAGAGCAACTCTAAGCTCTTTACATTTCGTAACACTTTAGCTTCACAACGAGCGTAAGTAAGAGAACAACACTAAGCTCTTTTGTATTTCATAACACTTTAGCTTCACAACGAACGCAAATAAGAGAGAAACACTAAGCTCTTTGTATTTCATAACACTTTAGCCTCACAACGAACGTAAGAGAGCAACTCTAAGCTCTTTGCATTTCATAACACTTTAGCCTCACAACGAGCGCAAGTAACATAGAATCACGGAATATACTATAAGCTCTTTTCTTTTAATAACACTTGAGCATTACAACGAGCGCAAGTAACATATCATCGCCACAGATAGTAAGCTCTTTTATTTTGATAGTACTTTAACATTACAAGGAGCGCAAGTTATAAGTTATAGCATCACCAAAGATACTTAGCTGTTTGACATCTATTTCATTCTTGCTTTCTTAAGAACGACTTTGCCCACTCAAGCACGAAAGATCGAAACTAAATTTCACCATCTCAAGCGTCTTGCAATCGACATTATTCTAGTCGAATTATGAGTATTATAGCCACAAGAAAAAGATCAACCCCATAGTTATTACACCCTGTAATCTATTTTAGCCTACTACTGCTCACATAAGCAAAGTAAGTACGAACGTCTTTTTACAATACTTAGAAATCTAGTGCAAGAACGAGCATTTTACAAACATTCTTGCTCTACAAGCTCTTCAAAATTGAAACCAGCCTTGTAGGCCCAGTTTTTCAATCGGTTAACAGGTCCTTAAAGGGGCCGTTAGCTGATGGTCCGTAATCTGTAACCCAACAAACCCTTTGCAGTAACGGACCGTCAGCTAACGGCCCCGTTAATGACTGATTGAAAAACCGGGCCTATTAATACACAAACAACATAAAAACTAGCAAAAAACAACTCTAAAGATCTCGAGCTCTTTCGTATCCATACCACCAAAAGATATTATTGCAATTCACAACCTTTTTTTTAATCTACACATTCTAGAGGAACTGTCTACTCTGTACAATTACGGTTTTTGATGTTTTTATTTTCCAATGGAGAATGTAAAACTTTTCAAAACCACATAAAATGTTTGGAACAATATCAAAAGCCGTGTCTGACATCTTATACGGTTTAAACGGAATGAACATATTTAAATTATTCTCTTACTAAAAATGTAAGTTAAGGGATATTTGAAAATTAACATTTTTAAAGTTTCACGAACTTCAATGTAATTTACCTACTCTTTTGAACTTATGGTTGTTGTAGACTATGTTTGGATACACTTTATTTATTTAAATGACAATAAATTAATTTTTTAATTATTATTATAGATGTATAGACATTTAAGGAACATGTCAATCAATTAAATGTGTAATAGGCTGCTCACATGTTGAAAACATATTTTGGTGAAAGAAAACCTAGAAGACTACGCCGAGAAAGACACGGACGTTCGAATGTATTGCTATTGAATTGGAATTGCATAATATGCAAGATATAAAAAATTAGTGTATTGGTATTAGTAGTTGAATGCCATAACATAAAAATTCACATAAATAGTGAAGTAAACACAATCGGGTCCAAGGAAAGATCTTGTACTTCAATGATTGTGCTCGGTTGAAGAATATTTGAACTACACATTTAAAACGTGTTAATTTAAAAGTGTCAATACTGTTTGTTTTCATGTATTTTCTTGACTATTGGAAGCAAAAATGACTAATGAATGCACTGCTTTTTAAATTGTGTAATAAAGAACAAGCCTGACCCTACATTACTAATGTTCATTAAACCGTCACTGGTTTTATGACTGTACCAAAGTATATTGTAGACTCAATACGCCAAACCCTCCACGTAAAAAAGTAAGCTCAGTCCTAAAAGTCGAGTAGTTTATGCTAACGCTTCATCCAATTGTTGTCACGTATAGCCTAAGGTACGCTTGGCATATCTTGAAACTACTTCCAACAAAATAAGAAAATAATCCGCAATTTATTGCAAGAATGTTAAAAGGGAGTTAAGGATGGGGACACATTTATTGTGTTGTGTTGATTGATTGGTTTGTTTGTTCATAAGACACACGTACACTTAGATGTTTATAGATTCATATTTATTAGAAGAGTATTATGTACTATGTAGGTCGTAATATAAGGCTACAGCGACATCTCCAGCTGAACTAATCTTTATTACCTACTTAATTAGGCACAGCATGACATGACAAAGTAGGCTACACAACGATCTGTATAATATTGTAATGTTCAGGGTGCAACTTGTGTTTTTTTCACATTTTTGTTAGTTTATGTGCGTGATTTATGCTATTTGATCCAAGACATGATGAAGCAATACTCATAACATTTTCTGTTTTGTGTTTGTACTGCTCAATGCTGAGATTGCTATTGTGTCACCACCAATCTAGGGCAACAACAATAACATTCGAACTACTGACACTTGCATAATAATCATAATAATAGCTTGGTAATTATGCTGTGTCAGGGGTTGTTCGGGGGTCCCAGACTTGATTATTGTTGATTGTTGATAGCTTTGGGGCTTGGGTTTGTGTGGTGACCAACGTCATGTGGCGGGGAAAAGGCTAGAGAGAGCAGGAGGGGGGTATATAAGATGGGCACATTGCTCAAACCGGGGTCGTAACATCTGAAGTGCACAAGGAGGTCCTGGGAGTCGGCGGTGAAGGACAGGAAAACGGACGTACGTGGAAGCTATACAAGGGAGCCGCAAGAGAGCTGTACAGCCGTCGACAAAGGAGAACCTCCGGAATGACAAGGTAGTGCACAAACGGGGAATAGGGTCGTATGTAGTAGTATAAGCTAGTCAAACCTACACAGGGTCGCCACATCGTTGTCTATTGGTTAAATTATCACTATTCATTAAATAAATACGGTTCCTCATTGTTGTCTGAACCTAGTCTAATTAATTCACACCCTGAAATCCAGCTTCCTCAGGCATTGTACCGATCCCTTGTTGTACTAATTCACCAGAATTGAGAGTTGCGCCCCTGCAAGCTCTACCTGTGAATCCTGGTACACAACAATATTATACTTATCGCTGAAGCTACACTTGAATCTATCGATAAATTATGTGTACACAGGCCATCTCCATTTTAAAATTTATCTCTGTAGTATTAGTTCTTGATTCACTTTGACTGATCCATAGTGATGATACATAAGTTATAACTCTGAGAGAAAGTGAATGGTAGTATTAATAATAATATAAAATATAAAAGGTACATTGAAGTAAACTAATGTATTTATGCAACATTGACACATTATTTACTAGTTAGGAAGGTAGCATGTACATTTTCATTTAATGCTAAATAAATTATTGTTATCTCGATTATTGTGCTCAATCTCAATCATCTTCTCAAATGTATACTGGCTGAAATAATTTAGCTGCTATATTCTCGCACGTGACTGTCGACTAAGGCCAGTCTCTCTTCAGTTCAGGATCGCGATATCAGGATCCAACGTGGTACTTATCATGATCAGGTTTCTGAAGGTGGGCTTGCAGATTGTCGGATTGCGGCATTCCTATACTACTTGTTGACAAACTGTCTTCTTTTTATCACAACAATGTACTATCAGTACCACATTCGTGCTCGTGCAAGTTCACATGACTGTAAATTACCATCCTGATCGTAATATCTTAACACGAGGCGTTCACACATAAATTTATCTGGTTTTACTACACGCTAATAATTGTCACGTTTGGAAGGTTCTTGCGAAGACTTTGGCCAACTACCAACTAGGGGTTGTGCCAGAGGTTTGTTTCAGGCAAATCATTTGATTTGAATGATGTGATTGAGAGATATTATCACTGGATAGCTCAATATTGTCTTTGTTTCTCACTTAATTGGTTTTAGATAATTGTCACTTATCACAGCTTCATGAGTATCTTGAACACGAAACTTTCTGAAGGTGCTTCTTCCAATAACTTAACCGTCTAATGAACGTTAAACAGTACAATTTTATTCTTGCAAATTTCGTGGGCTTGTTCCGTCGCTGGGCATCGATACCAATGTGAGGTTTCAGCGTGTTTTGAAATATTTAGTTTTGCAAGTTCAAGATGTAACCAAAGTTTTTGTTAATTTCGTAATATTTCCTCTATATTTGTTGAGTTCGATGGTCAGAGAAGACTTTAAACAATTAACTACTTGCTTCAATACACAACTTTACAACTTTAGCTGGTGTTTAATCTATTATAACTTCAAAACCCGTATTCGTTCATTGAGCAGATTTTTACACATTATATCACTGTCTATTCAAAATAATGTCAATTATTTATTATTTCTTCAATTACTTTTTTGTAATGGGGGGGGGGGGGGGGGGTTCCATCTACTACACCCCCAGGATATTTTATTAAGCCATGAATTGATCCTCCTTACTTCAGAAAGATACACCAGCACATGATTTTGTCTTCAAGTTTTAGTTTTGAATCAACTAGGTTTTGTTATGCGCAATCGCACTGCATAGTGCATACTGGTTTCGTGTGTAGACTTGTAAAGGTATGCATTTTTCTGCACTGCATTACGTATGCGTATTTGTCCTTATCAGCTTTTGACTTGTTCAGATCTTGCAAGAATTTTACTCTAAATACTTTCTCTAAACTAACGTCATCCACAAAATCGTTTAAGAATCCTCTTGCTTCTTGCTTCCAATCTCACGTTATTTCGTCTAATTAATCTGTTACACTGTTGTTCTCTGGTTTAAGCTCTCAAAGATCCAAGCAATTTCTTGGTTTCATCTACGACATTTATTTGACATAACATCTTGGGAAGATCAAATGGTTGAACCGTTTCAACAACAACACTCAAGTATCCATCCCTATTGAATACAAGTGAACTTATTACAGTTATCAGCATCCTATTCACCTATAACACGTTCTTGAGCTTTGCTGCCTTGTAATGTAAAATCTAAATGGATTTTCCATCCCTTATATTGAAATTTAAATGTCTTCTAATTTAAAACACATTTGGCTTGTTGAAGTCAATCGCTTTGCTTAGACTTTATTGCCCCGAGATTTACTATGTCAAGTCAGTATTTCCTGTCCCCCAACATAACAATAATACTGTGTTACCTTTTCACATGCCATCATACATTGGTATTCAACATATATACATCCTATATCTCATTAAGTTCCTATGTAAAACTCTGCGACCATCTTGCAAATGCATAGTTCATATAACAACACATGAAGACTTGGATGCACCGTGCATGCACTATGGAGGCAAAGATGGCCACTGTGACATCCACCACCAAATCGAATAAGGTTATAACTCTAACTTTATACTTCAATTAACAGCTAGAGGTCTATGCTAGATGTAGGCTAGAGATTTACATATCTACATAGAATCTACAAATCAAGTAGACTAGATAAAAAAAAATCGAATTTAAATTCGAAACATGTACTAATATGAAACCGATTTAAATTTGTACATTGGTAAACTTCATACCAACAATTGGTTCGATTAAACCAGTATATTATTACTTGTGCTCAAATCCGGCACGTCTAGATTCAAGCACATGTTTACTTCCCCATAGCTTTCCCTGACAAAGAATATCCTGGCAAATCATCACGGAACTACTGTGACAAGGTCCGTGAAGTGGGCATCCCCTGGTCTCCAATCCTCTTACTAATAATGCCATTGATTAGTGCTAATTAGTTACAGAGCAATAAACGTTGGGGGTGCCTACTAAACGCAGCACCCCCTTTAATTCGATCTCTCTCAAACTCCACAAAGATTTAGTGGTATATTACTGTTAATTAGTGCCGTTTATTTTAGAATTAGTACTGGTTTATTGCAAGAGTTATTCATAAAACCTATGAAGGGTGCTCCCTCCTTTCATCCGATCTCTTTCAAAGACCACAAATCTTTAGTGCTGAATTAGTGCTAATTAGTAACGTTCATTCCAGAGTGATTGCTGCTTTACTTCAAGAATTATTTACGAAAAAAACCATGGATGAAGCGCAGAAACGAAGCACCACTAATTCTGAAATGAACGGTACTAATTATTAACAATAATTCAGCACTAAATATTTGTCGCGTTTGAATGAAACCGTATGAGAGAGTGTTGCTGCGTGAAGTTGCCCCCCCCCCCATAAACATTGGTCTTTAACTTAAATAAGTCATCACTTACTATAAAAACAACGAGCACTAAATACTGCGTGAGTTTCATACATTATGGAATGAAGGGTGTTGCTATATACCTCCATGTTTCTTTTTATGAATAACTCTGGATATAAAACATCACTAATTCTGGAATGAGTGGCACTAATTAGCACGAATCCAGCCCTAAATATTTATAAAGTTTGGGAGAGATCGGATAAAAGGGGGTGCTGCACCCCCAAATTTTGTTAATGGATATCTCTTGAAATAAAGCAGCACTAATTCTGGAATAATTGGCACTAATTATCACTATATCAGCACTAAATATTTGTGAAGTTTGAGAGAGATCGGATGAAAGAAAGGTGGGTGGTACGTCTCACAGATATTTCGCAATAATTTCACAAATACGGCAGAATGAATTCTGAAATAAATGGCACTAATTAGCATAATTATATCACTAATTAATGGGATGATATGTGGGATGCGAGCTTCACGGACCTATTGTGGCCATTACTTTATAGTTCAACATTGCACCCAACGTTACTAGCTAGATAGCAGCAGCCGGCTCTAGTTGGTAAGAATGAAAGTAAAATCTTGCAGCTAAACTTGGTGCATATAACAGCCTAGCTTTTCTAGCTACTATATTATGTGTGCTCGAACTCTAGGGCGGATCATTTTCAAGCACATTTTGGTGATGGTATTTTTGGTCTGAAGAGTATATCGAAAGTATACTATGGAAGCATGTTTATACGCATCAGAGATAAAATATTCAAATTAGGAGAATTCGTATTCCGGGTTTTTACATTCCGTTTGATGCAAGTAACACATTTGACCTGAATAACACACTATGACACCAGTAACATAATTATGTCACTGTATTCAGACAATTTTAGTTGATCAATACTGTTGTGTAGCACCAGTTTTGGAAAATGTTTTCTGTATTTGGTGGGTGAAGGGTGGTGGAGGGGGGGAGGCTATATACCCGTTCAATGTTATTGAATTTATCTCTGGATTGTATACTCGACCGTGCATTCATTTCAAAATGTGAATTTTTAAACAAAAATGTGAACGCCACGTAGTTTGGCTATACGTACGTATGTATTACGATTGAGAACTCAGTTTCTGCAAACTACGAACATTTATCGATGTAGTTACTAGTTTGGTCCCCTCTGCATTTAATAACTATGCTTTAAGGCTATTACACCAGTACCCGGTATCCTGAGGGCAGCAACATTTAAATCCGTTTGTTGGTTATAAATGAAAATTTGGACATGTTCAAAAGTTAATTAGAAAATGTGAACATGCCTACAAAATTGACGCGTTTTTGTCCACCTCATACATTTAGACAGAACTACCCTACTTTTATAATCTTTAGAAGTATGATTTGTATTATAAAAACCGAGTTGTCATTTAAACATGATTTCACATTTATTATTCTATTGCATTAGTCTATTGGCAAAGTCCATGTAGGAGCCAAACTTAGAAATGATGCACGTTATTTAAAAATGAAAATAAAAAATAAATTGGACGAGTAAAAGTAGATCCTGAAATACTTGTGTCTCGATGAGCGCTCCAAAGTAACCCAAAGTTACTTAGTTTGTATGTGTATTTTATGTGTAAAACACACTATGCTATTTTGGATCTATGGATCAATATTTGAGCATAGTTGTCTCTTACCGCGAATACTTCTGACTGTGTTTTGGATTTGTTTACACACATCTTCTCGTGATAGCTAAGCTTGGGAAAAAGCATGTATTACTATAAATTAGAGAACTGACCCGACCCAGAGCCACGACTGACAATTTCCACGAACAAAATGCTCGTTCATAACGTCAGGTGTTCGTGTGAAACCCGACCTATAATCACAGAATTATGATTGTATTCCGTTACAATTACAACGACAAATAAATCCCCGTGCCACGTAACGAACCAGTCAAATTTCAAATAGACAGCGTTCGAATTTTCCCGCTCTTTTCGCACCGTTTGGCCAATCAGAGCTCGGGTCGATTCCCTAACTTGTGGCGCGTGCGCACCTTGGTCCACTCGGACGTGTGCCATCTAATGGGGCAGTCGAGCACGTTGCAGTACTGCCTGTCGGGCGGCGGTGGCTGCGGACAGAGGTTGTTGGGCACCGTGATGGTATTGGCGCCACCACGCGTCACCTCGTGGATGCAGCTGACGTCACGCGTCTGGATGCCGATGCCGCACGACTTGGTGCACGGCTGGAAGTCAGAGTAGTTCCAACGAGGCGGACAAGGATGGTCGTTGCATGTCTGGATCAGTCCTGAAGGAACAACAGAGGGTTTCGGTCATGTTTGACGTTCTCTATTGAGCATTTCGATAAATCGGGAAGAACAAAGAACTAGAGGTCTGCATGGGCTTAAATGTACAAGCCTGGACCCTTAGTAAGGATTCGTAAGCTAATAAGTCCGGGCTCAATTGAAGTGTAAATTGAAATCTGCCAATACGTAACAAATCAAGATTTTACGTTTACGTATCAGATGTTGTTTGTTGTTAGTAAGCATATTCACAAGAACATTCCCATCAAAACCAATGACCCAAGCTATAGCCAAGTAGAATAACAACACAACAAGCACGTTGTGACAGTATGTTAAATACTATTTCGGGAAACTAAAGGTTTCTTCATTCACAGGAATGTTGGCAAAGTAAAATTTCTTTGATTGCAAATACCGATTAGAAATGACGGGGAAAAATAAAAAAGTCCCCTGCCTCTAACAAACATATCAAGGCCCGGATCTGCCCGCGGGTCAAGCCCGTGCCCGTGCAGACCTCTACAGATAACTCACGTGATGGGTAAGGCATCAGTTGGAAGAATAATTCATAATACAACAAACACAACAACGAAACTACCCCCACTACACCCACGCAGTGACCAATGACAGCGTCTCTTTCTGTGACAGGCTATTCTCGCGCGAGGGGCGCTATTTTAGTTGTGTTTGTTGTATTCGTCAAACCGATTTTTCTTTTCGAATTATAGGTTGCTCACGAGAAATTACATCACAAATTGCTCAAGTTGGTTAGTTACTGCACAAGTGAGAGTGTAGTGCATGTGTACCTACCTTCAGGACGATCCTGTTGCTTGCACAGGTACGGGCTGACTGGCTTCTGTGTGTCCTCTCTTATGCACTGGATCAACACTTCTTGTACCCCGCCCAGACAGGACGCGCTACAGTGTGTGAAGCCTTGCTTGCGCCAGGTGTATCTACCCGTGCTGGGGAAGCCGGGTACTACCTTTATACCCGGCTGCGTAGAGTCCGCTGGATCCGGCAAGTCGTACCTTAAACATAACCGAGTAACTCTCATGTAATACATTTCTTTTGTTTGAAATTCTGTAATTTGAAACTAATTTGCAATTATTGGTTAGCGGACATAACGTCCAATACTTTTGGTCCAATAAATAATTCGTCCAATAAATATGGTCCATTCCAAGTGGTCCAGGGGAAATGATCCATTTCATAAGGTCCAATCATGGATATGGTCCAATCATGAATATGGTCCATTACATTTCGCCAAGAGAATCACCGTGGATGTGGCACATCAATAAGCTACCTAAATTCAAAAACAGTTGCAAGTTGCTTAATTACAGGTGGTTTAAGAATTTTTCAGTATTTGTCAACGAAATTTCCTTAGGGGCAAATATTTTAAATTATGGGTGAATATATATATATATGGGGTATATATGGGTGAAATAGTTACTCCCAAAATGGAAAACCTATGCTTTTACTTGATCAGTTTTCCCATCATTTTAATTCATTTAGTAGACAGGCAAACACGGTACTGGAGGTGCGAGGAGCGGCTGACGTGCAATGCACGATGCACAACCAAGGCAGACCTAAACAATATTACAGTTTTGAAGAACGGATAAGAAAGTCACCAGCACACAGCCAACGTTGTAGGTGAAGTAAGGAAGGTCTCAAATGCTTTAAAACGCACAGCAGAATAAACAGAACTACAGAAGACAGAACTACCCTGGACCGATTCTACTCCGGTCCCAGAATGAATCGTAGGAAGAACACAACCAAAATATGTACCTCAGTACCGTACACGGCCCATGTGCGATACCGGTAGTGACGTTATTGCATACTCCCCTAACGATAGTGGTTTACCTACGCGCTGTTACGCGAGTCCCTCTCGTATAACTTTACTCTCCTCACTCTACTGAACATACTTTTAATTTCCACTCGGTCACCCACTTGATCGGGCAAGTCGCCCTCAAACAGCTTCCTCGCTCTGGTGACCCCGGTGACCAGCGGTTCGGACGATTGACCCATTTCCTCGGACCTTTGTTTGTATCGGGTTGATCAATACTCAATAGGGTGATTAATGCGGTACCAAAATGGTTCACGATGTTTAACATACTGATTGAACATACAGTGTATGAAAATGTTGCATGGTGTCGGTTCTGTGTTCGGATTCACTGATTCAATTTCAATGCGGACATATTCAAAAAACTAAAGCTCTACCATTTTTGCAAATAAATGAGATAAACCTGTAGGCTAACGGTGTGATATGATCGATCTTGATTTGTGTAACTCATTCAACGTATTAGCGATCTAAAAGAAAACGGCTTGTTACAACATAACGACAAAATCGTGTTTTGTTTTCAACTGTAGTTCAATAAATTAAGGTCATGTTAGTTATCTAGGAAACTCATAAAAATGTGCATTTTCATCGGAATTGGACTCTTATGAAAAATTTGAAGAAAATGGGACGATATAAGTGGGTAAAAAATTCGATTGCAAAATTGGACGTCAGAGATTGCGACTTGACAAATAAAATCCCACAAGAGATCGTGCACCCACCCCCTACCACTATTAAAACGCCTTAAAAAAAATCTAATGGAAACAGAGTGTAGGAATTGGAATAGGATGCAAAATTTTAAGGAAATCGGTATGATGGAAGTGGGTCAAAAATCGATTGCAAGATTTGAAGACAGAGATTCCAAATTAATAAAATCATGTAAAACGGGTAACAAATGATCGAGGAAATGTTATAATGAGCGCGATAACAATCAATTATCTGTTAAGGTTAATCATGAAACTACATTTTTTATGAGTGTTTTCCCCCTTCCCTAATAATTATATAATATGAATATATAATTGAATAACATTTGTTTACAACAACAACAACAACAATACTTATAATAATTTTTTTCTTCATGAAATGGGTCAAAAGAATATAATAATATGTGCATGCTTACTTGTGGTGAGTTGCCGCGCACGTCGGTAGAATGCAGCGTTCCCACTCGGGCGGCTTGGGTCCGTGGCACTTGAAGTCTGGCACCGTAATGACGGTCTTTGAGAAGTCCAAGAAGATGCGACACTCCACAGCCCGGTGTCGAACTCCGATCCCACACGATACGTTGCAAGGGCCCCAGTCATCGGCAATGAAACTGTCACGAATATGCTTCGTTAGTATAGGCCTATTCTCGTGCGTGGTATCCAATACGCTTGTGTCAAAACTGGGGTTGTGAATATTTGAATATGTGGAAAGTAAAAGTTCGAACGTCGCTACTGTTAACACTTTTTGGTGTATCAAAGGTTTTGCCTAAATACTAAATTGTATAAGTTATATAATATGTATACTCTCCATTAATTTCAACCTTTTGACATTATATGTATTGTTTCGAAATGTTTATAATATGACGATAATAGTGCTTTGTACGCCCCGTATTTTGATAGCGGTGGTAATCTCAGCGATGAGTGGATAATACACGTATGTAAAAAACAAATGCCATATGACGTCCAAGCCAGGATTCGAATCTGGAACTCAGGATCCATGGTTACCAAACCTTCACCCTTCGACCACGTCCCTAAAGAAGACATTACACAAATCTGTATAGTGTGATATCTTTGAAGTATGTTGAATAATGACTCAGTACACGTGCGTAAGGTAGGCCTACATTTAGCTGTTTGCCATTTCTAGATTACTTACTAACATTTTTTTCAACAACCGCATGCACATTTTGATAAACTGAATTGAAGGTTTCAGAATGTAAAAAAGAAATAGTACAATTAAACAAGTTTGTAATGAAGTAATCCAGTGGAACATGATGTGTGTTGAGATTTGCTTTGCGTTCTGGAGGTGGCAATTGACAAGCACACACATACTTCTTAAATCTCAGTCTGAGCAAACGGTACTATACAAAGCTAACTAATTTTATTCTCGTAATAAATCATTCACAGTAATTGAAAGTTACTTATTAAAACTCACATACACTGAATAGGCTCAACTCTTCCGAGTCTAGCTAAGTATTCCACTAGAAAAAGAAAACTCCAAATGTTTGACAAGAAGAAAGCCAACCACGTTATGGAAGGTCACGTATTCTGTAGCTCGATGACGTCACATTATTCAGGGTTCAAGATGTCACCTTTAGGGGTAGGGGTGCAGTGTCCCTATGTATCACTAACACGTTCATGGAAGTCGCCTTGCGGGAATTGTGTGCATGGTTTCAAGGGAACGGAACTTGCCTTCATCAAATTGACAGTCAAATTCAAAACTATTTTGTTTCGTCAGTGTCGAAACAGTTGTCGATGTAAGTTAAATACGACGTCATTCATTTGTTTGTAGCTCAAGAGGAGAAGAAAATACTGAAGTTTGGGCTGCAACAACTGGCTTAGGACCGCTCACAGAAATAGGTATTTCTCTGCCACCAAGTACTACCAAAGCATTGGACATACGATCAGTAACAGAGGGTGATAAAGGCCAAACACCGGGAGAAATAAAACAATCTTTTCGAAACGCAACGTCGATACAACACATTATTTACAGGTGTTGAAGTTGACACAAAGTTAAAGGTTAGAAGAGAACCCGAAGCAGAAGAAATGTCCAGGCTACCGTGACTCTGAAATCCGTAAAAGCTAAAGCAACTCTACCCCTCAAGATGCGCGCATGTTGGTTCTGTGAGCTAACTTACCACGGTCGAAATAATGGTGCATCAGTATATAAGTATACGAATAGAGATTTACGTAAAGGCTATATAGGTTCGTATACTTCTACTAGGAGATATGTTATAACACACTGTAAGGTCTTTAAATACGGCTATGCCACTAGTGTTTCCATTTTCTTAAATATATACATGATAATGGACTTTTGAGGAGTGATATACAAGATAAATAATTATACAATTTGACAGAAGAAGACAACAGGCTGGCGCATTCATAAAAAGGGACACAGGCACACACAAAATACCGCCAAGGACTTGAAAAATACGAAAAATACGCAAAATACGCCAAGGACAACAATATTGGGGAGGTATCTTGTCCATGACGCGTTTCGTCCTACTGGGTTTCTCAGACAGATGACGAATAAACATGAAACTAATCATTTCTCACAAACAACGGTTACTGACTATAACTGATAATGCAACCATATGACAGGTCCATACTGAAAGTCGCAGACATGTGTAGAGAAAGGACACTCTACTCAAATACCATCATGTCATGGCTTGCCAGTAACAAATGCTGGGTGCACCACTGCCCACTGGCCATTGTATCAGGATTTCAGGACGAAGGATATTCGTAACAACACCATCACATTCGTAACCACAAAACCACGCAACTGCATTGCATTGCATTGCGCCTTTCATTGCATCACATTAGACACAGCCAGATTAGAATGCTAGATTTAAAACTGAGGAGGGGCATATCGCTTTTCTTTACCTTGTATTCAAATATGAATAGTCAAATGTTCACATGCATCAATTTAATTTATCTCCAATGAAAAACAATAAAAAATAATGATATCTACAATTTGTTACTGTATCAATCAATCAATGGACGACTCAATCCATCAATGAATAGGTTCACATTTATTATAATCTTAACGAAACAGAACCACATAAAACGTGTCTTTAACAACATAGGTAAGTTTTAAATTAATCTTATATTAGAAATAGTAGGTAATTTAGAAAAGGCAAACATCTTGGGTTTGGATTAATAGAAATTCAATTATAACCATTACTCTCCGACGTCACTACAATTACTTTCCAGGAAGGCATGAGTTCAGGGGCGGACTAGGTTACAGTTACACGTTCATGTATGGGGAACTCGTTCACATTCCGGCCGATAACAAACTTAAGACTGTCTGTAATGAGATGACTTCGTCTAGACTATCGTTAGATCAGTTTCAGTTCGTATCTGAGTTTGAAATAAATCTACTCTATCCGCCCCCGAGGTACATTTCAAATATTCACAGGCCCAGTTTTGAGGTGGCGGTGCCTGCGACTCTGCTGTGTGCTGCCACATGCTTTCTAGGGAGGCACCAGCATGCCTCACTTGAAGTCCACGCAAGTGTCAGCGAAGTAAGGTCTTACTTCCATAACAGCTAGGAATCAGATTACACTGGTTGTTTGAGTACAATATGCAGGTTTGTTGATGGGAACGTGCCTCATTCCGCTAGTAGAAATAATAATGTAGACATAACATTGTCGTGGTACAACTATTCTATTAGAACTGAGTAAATCTAGAATTATAGTATCATGTAGGTATTGGCAAATAATAACACATTATTATATAGTCACCATTGAGTAAAAGTAATTGGTATAATTGACAAAATAAAGTTATTTCGCATCTAATAATGTGCATCGCATTCACATATATAAAAGTGTAATGATGAATACAAACCATCAAAAATGACGTGTTTATAACTAAAACCCATCCACGCAAAGAGAAAAAAAAAAATAGAATAAAGTGAGCGAATCACCATTCAATACGTAGTCGTAGTCCGTTACATCTAGGTATAATTATGTAGGGGCGTCCAACGCGTTGTTTGCTTTATACAATTTTAAACGCTTAATTTCACGTTATTTGGTTTCAATCTGATGTTCATAGAAACATTCTATCGTAAATAGAATGATTTTAACTAAGTTTTAGTTTGTTTACCGCGTGGAGTTTAGCTGGCTATTATTTCATTGAAATTTCAACTTAATTCTGATTTTCAGCCAAAAACATTTTAAACACATACTCCAGACGTTTACACTTAATAATCAAAAGCATACTTTAATTTAATATTTAGATAATTCGTTAATAATCTTGAGTCTGTCCATACGAAAATAGCACGATTGAAATGGGGGCAAAGGGGTTAGATGGTGAGCTTCTACCCCACGCGCTCCTTAGCACTCAAGGGCCAAGTCGCGAGTCTTTGAATGCAAATCAATAAAGTATTGATTCTAGTTCTGAAATAATAATTGAGTTATCCTTAGCGAGCGAGATAACAGGATCCGCCATTCATCAATAAATATCACTTTGCCAGTTTAGAATCACTCGAACGGAGGAAGCGCCATCTCACTCAACTCAAGAACCGGTATCATATAGACAACGTTTGATCTGTCGTCTGCAATCACTGGAAGTAAGTTCTACTCTGCCCCTTCCACGCGTTTAGATGCAAAGTCTAAAAGCTTTTAAAATTGTATAAAGTGAGCATTTTTTATAGGAATAGGAGAATCAATTGCTCTTTTTGTGGCTTGAGATTTGACGAGTCGTGACGACTGACTTGAGTCTAATCCAGCTGGGTCGGTACTTTATTGAAACATGCGGCTTGATACTGAAACAAGAGCCGAATTCCATAATTCAACAAACATTCAACGCAGTTTTAGATTAATTCGAATATGTAAGTGATTAGTCAACGCACTTGTGCCAGAAATCGACGGTGATTCTTTGTTGACCTTCAAGAGCCAGCGTTAATTTCTGGTCCAAATCCGTTGAATAATCACGTACTAAAACAAACAATCTACAACTGCGTTGAATTCTGGAATCCCCTTAGAAGTCGGTTTTTAATGCTCGCGATCTACAGTTGCCGGTAATACAGATATATCTAAGTGGTAACATTCTTGTCGGTCTCTCACGAAACTAGATGAGACAGAAAACATCTCACCCTGTGGAGCAATAACCGTCATTGGGTTAGGACCGGGGATCGTAATGAAAAGAACGAGTATGGTTCGACGTTGCTGCAAACGAATGGGCTGAAACGTCACCCGAAACACTTGACGTGAGCAAACCCGACAGCGAAAGAATAATATCTAACTAAAGTGTTACCCAAGTAAAATTATCACTATACCCATATTAAACAGAAAACACAGTATTAACAATTTAAAGTGTGCTGAAGTTGTTATGTGATGTATTTAAATTACTAAATCAGTTGCCAAGCATTCATTTTTAAGATCTTGAATATAACTAGCAGATTTCCTTTCCATGCTATTACTGTGTATTATCATTATTAGATAATTATAAGATGAGTTTAATTGATTATTTAATCATAATTTCCATGCGAATTATTTAATTATTTATCAATTTATATTTCGGTTGTTTAAAAGCAAGCAATTCGGGCGTAGGTCATGCATGTGGATATATAAACAGTGTTGTATGCACTCGTACACCTGAGCAATACTGAGCCTCAAATCTTATATTGAGGTAAACGAATTAAATTAATCGAATGCCATTTTATGAACTAGCCCATTTACTTTCCTTATGCCAATGTCTACCACAGCCTCATCCATGGCCACTGGAATTGGAACCCGAGATTAATGGGACGAATCACAAGACTTTGCAATATACATCAGACATACGCTAGCTCGGAGTAGAATC
This sequence comes from Isoperla grammatica, assembly GCA_945910005.1. Taxonomy (NCBI): domain Eukaryota; kingdom Metazoa; phylum Arthropoda; class Insecta; order Plecoptera; family Perlodidae; genus Isoperla; species Isoperla grammatica. The sequence goes on along the minus strand of OX246738.1, from coordinate 11,486,716 downwards.
GACAAGCAACATGAAATTAAAATAAATAGAAAGTGTAAATATAAGATACTGGGCTGAAGTGGCAATTGTGCTTGTGGCCAAATGATTTATAATTATTGTCATAGTTATTATATTCGACTAAGCATGCAATCATGACGTAGACACATTAACCTTCTTTCCACCTTTTCCAACGTATTTTATTCTGCGAAAAATATTGCTGACACAGTAACTTGGGATCGATATTTATCAATTATGAACGGCTGTGATAGGCAGCTACAGTGACAATATACATTCACACTTGTAGGGTTCATATTTTTGTTAGCTGCAACGTTTGAAGAAATGTCCAAAAGCTGTAGCACTGATCGAGCTACTACCGGCGTTCACGGCGGGACCAGAAGCCAGAAGTGGCACTCGAAGACTACCTGGCCTGAGCCCAGCAATATCTAAGTTATAGCAATAACGTAGTTATAATGTTAGTATCTTTGATCTATAGCACTCCAGCGGGGAGCAAATTTACCACACTTACAAGTCGTCCTCTAACGATTCAGAGAAATATGAAGACACCAATTTCGACTCCGGCGTTAAAGGGTTTCCTACAAATGCGTAATTATGTGGAACGAATCTTTCTCCGTCGAGCGCAGTATAACTTGACGGCCGGGCGATTTGCTTCCCGCAAAATAGTATCATTCCAAATCTAAGTCGTGTTTGGATTTATTTTATCGTTTCACTTTTCTACAATAAATGTTGCGTTAGTTGGTTTATTTTGAGCAGTTGTCTCGCATGAACATAGTAGGTCTAATTCAATGTGTAAGTAATGGCACTCAAACTCTAAAAGGTCTTGATCTAGTCTAATGCATCCACCGACTGAAATGTATTCCATTGGATTGATTAGTAACAAATATATTTTAGTTTCAGATTGGGTGAGCTAATGGCTACACATATATAAAAGAAAGTATATCGACTTAGCATGTTAGCCATAACGCACTACTGTCGTTAACTTTCGCGCTAGGTCAACTTTTAAATAAACACCAATACACAATTCTCATCGTTGAATTTCCAGCTTACTTCAAATGGATATTTATTGGAGAAACACTCTCGTGGTTGTGAAAACCAGAAATTGAAAAATGAGCTATTTTGTTATTATACTATTTGATCATCCTTCTGAGTTCTGACTGAGTAGAACACTAAGTGTCGGTGTCTTAAAGTGGTGGTAACCAAAACCATACATTCAATGAAGCGCCATTTCAACTGCAATATCTATGTCGGCAAAGAATCCTAGAAGATCAGTTGTGTTTTAAATTCAATTTCAACTAACACGAGGTGGAGACTGGAGAATAATAAAAGAGCGGCTTGAACTAGGTGCAACATAGCGTTGCGTGGACGCCGGTGAATCAGCGCACATTTGGCGCAGCGTATGAGGTCAGTAGGGCTCCCAACTGATATCTTTGTGCTAAATGTAATTACTTATTAATTATTATTTACTCTTCAACGAAAGTTAATTTAATTCCTCCCGCAAGGATAACCTCATGTTCCACCAATTCAGTTGACAGAAACGGATGGCTTTTGCGAAACGAGTTTCCTATTAGCCAATACAAATAATGTAGCCGATCATTAATTGAATTGTGAATAGCTCTGTTCTCCCAAGTAAAGTTTTGCAGGAAGCGTCGTGGATATGCATTTTACTTTGTGGTCTGTGGTCTTTGGTATGCTAAGGCCTATGTTATATACCTGTAAGTTTTATTTATATTTTTTTATATGTTGAACTTGGGGGAAGAATAACCCAAAAGTGACATTTCGGAATAGTTGAAGCTTGGAGGAGAAATGATCACAGACAGCCTACTCGATCAAGATCTCCTGTGGTTATTAGTGACAGGGGTCTTCTCGAAGTTTTTGGTCTGAAGATGGACTGTGTAGCTATAAAGCAAAATTCAGAATTTTCAATTAAATATGCTCCACGTTTTACCTCTACCATAGCTTTGAAAGAGAATTTAGTTCAAAATGATGATTATTATACTCAATATTTTTAATAAAAGTAATGAAGATTATAATGTTTTTACTATTTATTTATGTACTACAATTATTAAGTACAGTAAAACTCACTCGAAAAACTATCACAAACATAATACATAGAGGGTGTTAAGGTAACTTCATGGCATCAAAGCACGGACATGTACACAGTAACTGGCAACCAACTATTTAAACTGTTCAATATATTACAGAATATGTTATCTAAATGATACTGTCGGGAAAATGATAACGTAATAAACCAATGTGACAAACAAACACTCATGGATAAAAGTACAAAAGATATGCTCAGCTCCAGATCTGTGAATTAAGTTAAATCGTTTATTTTCATAATGCCATCAAAGCGGTTGATCATTCTAGCTCCAAAAGTATAAAAAAAATTTAAGTTTTTATTCTTCTGAGATCGACTCTTACACATGTTTTTTTTGTTGCCGTTTTATTTTATAAACATTTCAGAGAAAAGTTTCTTTCGCAACTAATTAAATACTCATACTGCTATAGAAACATTTTATAACACGATTCATTCATATAGTGGGATTCACTAAGATTATAGGATTCTGCAAAATAATTCCATTATTTGGCTAAAGGAGTCAGTTGATGACAGTTTAGCCAGAACACATGCTAACGATAGATGGGGTAAGAGCGACATTATGCATATAACTCAAGCATATATGCTAGAAGAAGAAAAGAAGAAGAAGAGAAGAAGAAGAAGAAGAAGAAGAAGAGAAGAATAAGGGTGCTCAGGTGATAGTGTGGTCTACGCTAAGTGACGAGACCTATGTCCACAGACGGAACGTGGGCTGCACTGCGTGGCTGGCAGTGTTACACGGTGCATTCTTAGTTGGTTGTGAGTCTGAGTGCTTGTTGGCTTTGTCCATATAGAAACTTCCAGGTAGATGTGCACAGAACTTACTCGCTTACTGAGAGCGCTTCTCCGTCTAACTGTGGCAATCATCAACCCTGCACTGGGTTGTATGTGCACAATAGACTCATTGATTAAAAAAACCGTATTGTAAAAAACGGTAATGTACCAAACTTGTGCAAAAAATTCACCGCTTTGTTACGGCATAATACGAGTTTCTATATGTATTTTTAAATTGCAGTTTTATATGCTTCGTACTAGAGTTAATGTAGCGTGGGTGAAAAGAGAGAAAATGATTAAACGCTTTTGTGTGGGTGAACGAGGAAAAATAAACGGTTAAATGATTTTGTGGGACATTTAGTTGCATTTGCAAACAACAAATGAAATTGTTTTTATTTGGCTGCTAAAACGTTTCACGTTCAATAGACACACGAGATCGGGGATAAATGTGTAATACACCCGTAAACAGTGTGTTTTATATCATTGATGGTTTGAAGAAATACCGTCCAATGTATTTGCTCATCGTTGTCTATACCAGTGGCTAGCGTTGCTTCTAAAATAAGTCGCATTGAAACATAAAGCAACAGTGTTGTAGACACTGCTGGAAGCAGAAGATATTTCATTATATATTTTTTTCAAATTGCTTAAATTGTAAGTTCTATTTCAGTCGTAAAGTATAATATTGATATATTTCAACTGTACCTATGAAGTTCATGTTTAGCAACATTCTATTTAGTAGGGGTGGCGAGCCGATGGTATGCAGCACTTTGTGACTGTACCAAGCAAATGTATTTATAACATAATTTTATGTATCAGTTACAAATTAGGATACAAACTGACCACATTTAAAACTAAAAGTCACTTTCCGGGCTTTTAGAGAATTATGGACACAAAAATCTCCACTCTGGCGATAAGGGGGTTTGCCCACAATGCTACATTACGTAGAACACTATTCATGCTTTTGTGTTAAGAATTGATTAACTGACACCCCATAAAACCGTACACTACAAATCCAAGTTTGGAGTTATTAATTTCTGGTTTCATTCTTCAAAAATCTACAGTAAATGTGGCGTTAAATAAGCGTAACTGGGTATGTTTTCAGAAGTTAGCACGCTTGGTAAATTTGTAAATAAGGCCACTCAAATTAAAAAACATTCGCTATCCTTGCTTTATCACAATAGTTCTTAATTTGCATTATCCTCCACTACGAGCATATTAGCTATTAATGGATCAACCCTCCCCCAGAATGATATATAACAAATGTCACACAATTACAAAAAATAAAAGTTAAGTCAAGCCAAATAGTTCCACAAAAATGTATAAACTATGCATCCATGTTAATATTATTCTAATTTGAAAGACTGTTATCTTTATAAACAATTTGTATTTAAACTTTTAGTTTTAATTTTATTATGAAACAGTTGAAGTGATCCAAATATCTTAACTAACAATTCAGTCATAGCAATCTAAAGATAATTTCTTGTTGTTTAATGAGTGTAGTCTCAGTGTAGTGTAGTGTAGCTCAATGCGTGCAGACAGACTTATGCTTATTTGCAAATAACAATCAAAGTAGAACACATGAGAACTGGTTAGTGTTTTTTTTTTTTTTTAAGTACGCACTCAGTATAGGGAGTATGCAATAACGTCATTTCCGGTATCGCATGGTGGCCATACTGAGGTACTCTGTAAACATTTGTTTACGTTCTTCCGACACTTCATTGTTGCAATATTGCAGATGTCCTTTGACTGACATATCAACTGTTTTCAAACAAAGGTTCCGTATTATAACTGAAAACAAAATAAGAACGCGTAAACTCTGTTTGAAGACAATCATTTACATGTTTTATCATTTGTTATCATTGTTGTTATCATTTTCTTGAACTTTTACCTGCACACATATATCTATACGGCTTAAAACTGTGATTTTTCCTGGATAACCTATGTGTTTTCTACTGACAGAACAAATGTAAACAAGCAATGTGTACCTCATAATGGCCGCCACGTGACGTCTATTGAATACGCCCTATACGTGAAATCAATATTAATATTATATTTATTAGATGTCCTAACGCGTCATAATATACTCACATGAGTTCGTTCAGTTGTAACGAGATACCACGAAAAGTAATCTAATTGTTTGCCTACTCTGCATTCTTCAACATGGTATATCAACGAAACAGGAAATCAGTAAAGAATATCAATCTTACATTTTGTTATTCGTTCTGGTAATCACCATACTCGTCAAAGTACGGTTGAAAGCCAATGAATCACAAACATCCAAGAAAAACATTTGTTTTGAGTGATATGAAAAGAAACCATATTAATCTTACGTTTTGTCTAATGTCTTACCGATAACCAATCGAAATTGATCGTCTACCTGGAAGTTTCCACGCAGGACATGGGTTGAAAGTAGGAGAAAGAGTATTGTTTGGTGCTTCGTGTCACATCACATAGCATTGGGTGATCGAGCGAAGAATATGGCCAAGGATTGACCAATGAGTTGTATTTGTTATATACTATACCTCAAATACAACCAGCCGCACGCAAAGAACATTTCGATGTGGCTGAAAACCACAACCGAAACAAGGTTTCAGGTTAGAGGTGTGTGCGAGACATGGGATCTTTAATACACAGAGTAACATCAAGTGATACAATCTCGGAAATTAACGCATGTCTACGTAAGCAAAATAAAAAAAGCAACGAGGAAATAAAACACACAATTTATCGTTTCAACCGTTGGGAAAATAAGTAACTAACAGCTTACTAACTAGCACAACACGTTACAGGGCTCAATACTACAACAGTTAAAAATTGCAAATTTATCCGCTGATGAATTGTTCATGTTGTACCTAGTTGCAGTGAATTTTAATGAGTGAACATTGAATTTCGTACGGTAAATTCCTGAGGGGCTTGCTAATGCCACGAAACGACCGTGGTAGAGCTCTATAAAGCACGACTACATTCATTATGCAAAGGCAATTACTGGAACCAATGCGGACTCGCGCCCAAGCTATGTTTTCACTCAAGTGTGCGACGAACATGTTATATTCTAGAAAAATGAAAATATTTCTATACTAGATGGACCTCCATAAACAGCACATGTGTGTGTCAACACAATCCACTGCTATCACAACAACGATATTTAACGTATTTACCGAGCACCGTGCACACTAACTTATACATCAACTCATTTCATATCCATTCTCCCAAAAGAAACGCATTAATGTATTGTTCATTTCAATTTAACATAATAATATGAAGTATATTACATCAAAAACAAGTATTCCCCAGGAAAACAAAACTAATAACCTATAATCCATCTATAAAATACATTTCTCCTTCGTTGCCACTATTAAACTCCTGCACACACTGAGCAATATTCCAACACGTTAAAGCCGTATGGCGTATAGGGTATAACCCATGTATGAAACAGCTATTGTTGGCAACTCACGTGAACTCCGAGGGTACGATCTGTTCTCCCACCAGCCTCTCCGCCGTAGCGCTTTGTGACGTCAGTGGCGGGTACGGTTGCACCAGAGGCTGAGTGTGGTCGCCCCCGAGGGGTCCGGTCTGAGCGGGGGGTCCGCGGGGCCCGAAGAAGCTCAGACGATGGACGGGGCAAGGAATGCCCGTCTGACAGGCGCGGGTATCCGGGGGCCGTGTAGCGTCATCACACAGGTCATTGGGCCCGTCTTGGGCGTCGCGACACTCCACAGTACGGCCCTGTAGGCCCTGGCCGCACGACACAGAGCACTGTGGACATAACAGACGCATCAAGGGCCGCAACACACTCCACGCGGTGCGGCCCTGTAGGCCCTGGCCGCACGACACAGAGCACTGTGGACATAACAGACGCATCAAGGGCCGCCACACACTCCACGGTGCGGCCCTGTAGGCCCTGGCACGACACAGAGCACTGTGGACATCAAGGGCCGCAACACACTCCACGGTGCGGCCCTGTAGGCCCTGGCCGCACGACACAGAGCACTGTGGACATAACAGACGCATCAAGGGCCGCCACACACTCCACGGTGCGGCCCTGTAGGCCCTGGCACGACACAGAGCACTGTGGACATCAAGGGCCGCAACACACTCCACGGTGCGGCCCTGTAGGCCCTGGCCGCACGACACAGAGCACTGTGGACATAACAGACGCATCAAGGGCCGAAACACACTCCACGGTGCGGCCCTGTAGGCCCTGGCACGACACAGAGCACTGTGGACATCAAGGGCCGCAACACACTCCACAGAATCGACATCTGAGATATCATTAAAACAAGGGACACCGCTAACAATTGCCTTCTCTTCGAGTTGAAGAACGTGATGGGTTGGTGAAAACATCCCTTTTTACAGAAATACAATACACTTACTTACTTTCGCTCGGTTGGCAGTCAAAAGAATCGACGGCAGATCTTAAATAACACGAGCAAAGTGTTCGTAACGTGATGGAAGAGAAGAAAATTGAAAACTTAATCAAAGCACTTTCGCGATTTTTTCTTTGAATTCTTTGAAGCACAAAACGTGCCTCACAAACGAAATGCTTCCTTCCTGGCATCGGAGAACGATGGAGGTAAAAATGAAAAATTCAAACACGGGAACGTCTACTTGCGTGTGTATTTGTGCGTGTTGTTTACGCAACTCCTTTTGTGTGCGTGTGTACGCAATGTGGCCATAGTAAACGTGCGTATACTTGAATGTGTGCGTGATATAGTATTTTATTATGTTCATCCTGTTCTGCTACGAAACTAATGTACAAAGTAGGACAATACCCTGTGTTGGATCCTCTGTACAATATCACTCATTTACATGAATTTATGAACCTAGGATTGTAAACTATAATGGCAGTGACGGCACTTGAGTCGTGATATGGGGCAATCTCTCTACCATCCACCACCATGTTTACCATCAGTGTGTTCTGACTGATTGTATCACTTATATTACATATTCCGTGTAAACATGTTGAAAATAAATAATCACATATCATCTGTGTGTGTGTGAGTGTGTATGTCATGTGGGTATACAGTGTAGGTAGATGATGAGTGCGTGTGGTGTGTGTATGTGCGTGTGCATGCGCGCGTATATTTGGCGAGGGGGTGGGGGTTCGTGGTTTTGTGAGAGAGAGGTTAAAACGAAGAGAAAACGGAAACAATCTGACATGTTTTCACATCAAAGAGGGGTGTGGGATTAAAATTTCCACTCGCACAAAACGAAGCGTGTGATGGTTATTGTTGATCAAAGACGGGTCTGAACTGAACCTAATGTATCGATATCGAATAAGGCGAAGCTGTCTGCCGAGGTGACGTGAGTTGATGGAAGCAGATGTTTTCGACGGCGACGTGTTTCAGTTGCTTTGAGCGGGAAATACTGGCGAGGGTTTTTGTTTCCCACCAATCATCCTTTGAGCTTTCAACTAAAGTAAAGAAAATTTCAGAATTTTCTAGAATGTTCATTCTATACACCTTTAGAAAATGATCACACCGCAGGTGTTTCGTATACCTTAAACTAGCGAACTTAATTGATTATGTATTATTTCATCGATGACGTTAACTACCTGATTTAAAACCTATTGCCGCAGTATCCGTATTCCCACTAGTTGTCGCCCTCCGGACATGGGAGGCATTTCTTGTTGGAAATCTTCTAGTGACGCAACTTAAACTCACTCCTCGGTTATATATAAGATACTCTAACTTATGGTTACACCACCTGATGACATGGTTGACTTATCCCTGACCAGCATTCTCACTGACTCCCCTCCTCCCATCGTCCAAGACGATTTTTACAACTGGTTACACTAGAGAACTACGTGGTTGACTAACTCCTGACCACCCCCCCATCGTCCAAGAGGGACATTTCAACTGGTTACAATAGGACACGACGTGGCTGACTTACCCCTGACCCCCCCCCCCCCATCGTCCAAAAGGGACAATTCAACTGGTTACAATAGGACACGACGTGGCTGACTTACGCCTGACCCCCCCCCATCGTCCAAGAGGGACATTTCAACTGGTTGCAATAGGACACGACGTGGCTGACTTACCCCTGACCAGCCTCCCATCGTCCAAGAGGGACACTCCAACTGGTTACACGATTCTTGGTGCCGCGGTTTCACACCGTGGCAGAACTGCTCCGGAACCTGCAAAAATAGTTATTACTTCATTATTGCTATGGCATTTAAAGCATTTTTTTTCATGTTTAGCATCAACAGCATCACTAATAGTTTGAAGATAATGTATTGCATGTATTGATTGATTAGTATATTGGGACGGAACACGACCTGCAAATCAATAGACATTGCAATTATACACGTTTTGAGGCTGACGCCAAACTAATGGTCCTAGAAACTTCGTTACGTATCTCATTATTGAGAGCTTCTCGTATTGAACTAACTACACACAAAACGGAGCAATTAACAATCTACACAGACACGTTGGATTTAACTCGGGTTGAAATTAAGGGTGATTCTACGGTTTCCTGCGATTAAGGGAGTAATAGTGCGTGTTTGTTCCATGATAACTTCTCTGCCTAGTTGCAAGGACTGTTGATGACACATTTATGTAAGGGCAATGATTGGATGTCGTTGTGTGTCACCCCCTCCCTCCTCCTTCCCGCGAGTCAAACCTGAATAGTAATTGGATAAGCGCAAGGAATGGAATAGGATTTGGTAAATTCTCCCCATTCTTAAGGCAAGGCAGAGTTCTACTCAAAATGTTTCATTTGAGGTAAACTAGATTTGTGGATCTTAGCACAAACGTTTTATTGGTCCCAATTCCATCGTTTGCTCTGGCTGCGTCCACAGGGAGTAAATTAGGAGCATTGAAAGAAGGTGAGCAGAAGAAATCTGGCAGTAGGTGAAGCGAGTCAGCACAATCGGGGTGCCCGGTGACGAGCTTTGCGGGGGTCACTCACACACACGAGCGCGCGGACGAGGGAGCCCGTTCACGTCACGCTATCGCCGACCGACGGTGAATAAACCAAGACCATTGTTTTTTAATTTATTCAAGACTTCTGCCAATTTCAATTATTCTTGCAATTTATACGCCCTCCTGGATAAACCCACAATGTAGGAATGGTTGTTAGGCGCATGCAAGCTTGACGAAACAGTGTTGGGTCAGGCGATGCAAACAATTTTCCCACGTAAATTGTGTGGTTTTATTTATTTTTCGGAGTCTTTGTGTGGTTGGTTTAACATTTTATTTATGTACAAAGGCTACACCACAAGAGAGCGCGATTGTTGTAGGTGGTGACGATGCAAAACGTAGAGGATATGGAGGGTACGGTGGCATGGAATCCACTTCACTGAAGTATGATAGGCTAAATATTACACCGCCAACTTGAATGCAAGGTGTGCGAAGAGGCAGGTCATCCACTTACTTTCTCTCCAGTAAGTTTGGCGTTTACGGGGATCGACTAAACCAAGCCGGCACGACTTTGGGATTGAGATGGGAGATGAATTTCAGAGTAACAAAATATCGGCTAAAAAGTTTTCATCGGCGTCTCCGACGTAGATCGGGAACCTTCCCCAAAACACGCTCGAAGCCCATCCATCGATTTATCTTGTGTCAAGGTCACTTACCGGTAAAAGGAAAACAATTTGCGTCTAAAGCCAGCCAGCCAGCGGCTTGGAGAGTACAGCTTTTTAAAACATACCTTGTTCGAGATAACACATTAAAACGAGTAAAGAGCTAAGAATTGAAACTGACGTAGAAATATTAAAGTAAAATCCAACTATATTGACGACGATTACGACAGAAGCACCATTTATTATTAGCATAATACTAAAGCAATTTTTTCGTTTTTAATAAAAAGATGTAAATAAATAATGATCTGGATAATTCGGTGTTTAACGACGTACTCAACCGTTGGCCCATGAGGTCGGGAGTTGTGTGGAGGACTTTAAGAGGACCTAAATGGGGTTACCGGAAGGAAAGGGGAAAAAGGATGACCTCATTTTGACGCCTCTTACGACTGACAGAGCCACCCTGGTTCAAATTATACCCTGGACCAAGACAGGGAATATTAACTATTTTATCAACGCTTAGATATGTTGATGATTTATGGATTATTGAGACACAAGTGAAGAGTTTCTACTTCAAATTTGTCTTTTTTTTTTACTATTTACTATTCAATAATGCAAAATGTAAGTTCGTTTTCAATGGTTTGATCGAGGGTTTGATCAGTATATTCCCAAAAATGTTCAAAAGTGTTTTTTTGGTATCGTGAGTAGTATTTTATCATGTAATGTTATGGTTTATTATTTTAGTATGAAAAATTTATTTTTTTGAACTTTGTCGAAACCTTACGTGATTGGTACATACAGCAAAACACCTTGTTTCATATAACATAATATAATTGAAATACAATTTACTGAATGACATCATATCACATGATGAACACGCGTACGAATTTACTTTGCCACGTGTTCCGTATTTTTTTCGTTTTACCGCGGGGCATAAGCAGTAACAATATACATGCAAGACATGCACAGACGCGATTCATTGCTGACAAAACAAATACCAGATCTCGGTGTGATTATTTGAAACGACATCACAGATTAAAGCTAAAGCGGAGACCTAGAGCAAAGTCTCTTTTTGCACGCGGGAAATAAAATTTGAACTATAAGCAGTTTTCTGATTCAAGAATAACATTGTGCCAATTCATGTTAGGTTTCACCTACACTTTGCTTGTGAGTAAAGCTTTTTCCATTTATAGTAGAAGAGAGTAAAGTTTGGTATGAATACATATTTCATTATTATAATGCTTTGAATGAGTCAAAGTCCCAACATGCGCAATAAACACGAGTTAGGGTTTAATTGTAGCCCAACATGACGCACTTAAAAGAACATTTTACATTTACACTGTTTTCCAAGACGATTGTTAGTATTTGCCCAAAATGTCTTGAAACATGTTTATATTCCAACATATTTAATACAGAGTGAGAGCAACTACTCTGTGAGAGTTTTATACACACTAATATTCAGGTGAAATATCGCCCAAGCGTTTACGAAAAACTATCTTGGAAGAAACAAAAATTAAAGCATTTGGAGAACGAAAACGTAACTTTCTTTAGAGGATTTATAATTGAAACGAAAATAACAAAAAACTCATAAAACAAATTATAAAATCATAATATGTAATTTCCGTATGACTGGAATGTGTTCCGTACAAAAATAAACAACACAAGTGGAATAAAATAAGATAAGTTATACTCTGATAACAACATACCTATCAAATATGTATACGTTATATTGCCGATTAATTTTTTTGGCACGGATTGTGATAGGCTAGGTAACAAAAAATAAAAATGACTGCTACTAAAAGAAGTTGTTTCAAGGTATAATTGCACAACTTTAAATACTTTCAAGACATTTCAAGTACAATATGCAAAAAAACAAATAAAAAAGTACCACATAGGGACCAGAAAACTCAACAATATCTTAAAACTTTAACGATAGGTATTCCGTAAATCATATGACTGTCAAAGACTACTCACAGCTAGTTCACTAGTATTAATAAACTTTCTGAACTCTGGGAAAGTAGTTTTCTGTTGTAAAATTTAAAAGTGCAAAACGAATTAAATTAATCAATATTATCTCGGTTCTTATCAGTCATCAAGATTTAACCATTATAATATTAATATGTTAATTTTTTATAACAAAAAGTATGGCTGCAAATGTTACCGGAAACGACTAAAATGTATCATATTGTTGATGTATTTGTTTATAGTTAGTATCTTTATTATTAGTAATTAAATATTCCCCCATGGCAAGTATATGTAATGAGAACTGGCCATACACACGGTAGTAAATAGCAATTATTTAAAGGCACACAACCTCATTAGTCTCCCCCCCCCCCCCCCCCCCCCCTCCACGCAAAAATTGAACCATGTTGGTGGAGGTGCCGGGTCGTGAAATACATTCCATATTAGTAGGGAAAACGTGATCTAATTCGGAATATGTTCGTTTTTTAATCATAAATCGTGTATTTACACCGTATACAGCATACACAATATATAATATGAATGCATTTTTAACATTTTCGGGGTGCCACTTTACTTCGACACATTACTTGCGCACGTACTAAGCGTCTTTCGACACCACTCTGGATCCCTTCGTCAACCTGCACAGAGGCCTATCAACGAGTTAACATGATTGTGTTTACTTAAAATAAACGGGGAATAACAATTCCAAACGTTCATTTACAAGTTATTGAAATCAGCCAATGCGTACATATTGTAGTAAACGTACTATGTGTATATAATTCGTTTGATAAATAAATATATTATTAATTTTCAATCACAAAATGTAAATTATCTTTGTGAGTATTCTCACAATTGTTTATTATTTATTAAAATATAGTTGATATCATTATTCCATGCCCATTGGTTACTAAGACATATACGTTAAATATCATTATTGAATAACGAGAGTTTGCAATTTAGTCTACACAATAATATAGGCCTACCAACGAATTTCCGGTTAGACAAATATGTTTATATGTAATATGTGAAATATGTATAGTGAAGATTGGTCTTTTTTACTCTATCTGGAATAGCAACGTCTATAGAGAGTCTTTTGTTCCAAGGTATCTCTCTCTAGCAAGGTCAACGTGTTGCGCATGTAATAAAAAGTAAGATGACTGTGGGACGTTTAAAATCCCCACCTCCCCCTCGTCCGTCATACCACTAATCCACGGTCGTGTAGTCACCTCGTACAACAGGCACGGACAATCCTGGCCTTACCGCATACGCAGAAAGGGAGTAGATTATAACAAAGACTCCAATACAATATCACTTCAGAAAGGGAAGTCTTTATATAAACACACGAGTGAATGCCATGGAGCTAATCTTAGCTTGGTCCCACTATGTAGGGCGGTGAAAAAGGGAACGAGTCTTCAAAGAACTCTCCTTAAAAATGAAAACAGAGTCCTTGAACATTCGAGCTTCTCCGGTCGTTTCTTTACCGCAGTTCGGGTTTTAATCAGAGCTCTTTGCATGCATGCTGAGCTGTCGTGAGCCAAAATCGGATAAACTACTGTACTTGACCAAAATAAAAATGTTAATTTTTAGTTTCGTAGCGAAAAAACACACACCATGATTTCACTCCAATTTATCTAAAATATTAAATAACTGTCGGCGAGAGTGCATACATGAGTCGTTAAGCCCACCATACAACAGCGTTCGCCACAGTAGGCTTTATTGCGAAGATTTTTTTTATCTTAACACGACTTTGCATTTCTATTACTTTTCTTCCCTTATCTCTTGGCCGATGTGAAGGCGACACAAATCCAGAGCCCACGGGTCGATCTTTATTTTAGCGTTGCCCGAAATGTGTGGCGTATCTTGTTGGATTACAATTATCTGAAAGTGGCCAGTGGCATCTGCTCTACTGGTTCTTGTCAATTATTCATTAGGACGAGCAAGCAGAACAGAACGTAGTAAGATTGCACTAGGCCGGGCCGAGGCTAGGACGGGCGGTGTAGGCGGGGGATGGGCCGGGACGCGACTCACTGGAGCCACCAAGTAGGGGAGGGGGAGGGGGGGGGGGGGATGATTGGCACGACGCCAGAACTCTCGCGGCATCGCACTCACTGCAGCGCCCCTCCGATCAGAGTCGTCCTGATTTACTACATCACCAGGATGCAAATGGTTTAGTTGTCAGCCCTTCCTTCGCAGATGCAACTTGTCATGTGCAGAATCAACGTCGGTGGATGAGCCAGTCAAAATCACGACAGTATATATCGAATTATACCGCAAGTCATTTTATAGATTTAAATTTCTACTTCTTCGAAACTTTGTGTTTAAAAAAAACAACCTACCCGATATAATAGCAACCAAATCAAGAGACTGAATAATTGTTTCATTCCGTTCGTTATTACTGGTCACCACGTCTACAAATAGCGCAATGAAACATTTCGCAACAAGACAAAATGTTCACACTATTAGCTGTTGATACAACAGTGCATTAGCAGGCATTAGGGTAGATTCGTAGGTTATAAAATATAGTTATTTAGAATTAAAAACACGGAATTTGTTTAAGTTTATTATTTACCCCACATTTCATAGAAAACGTTGAGTTTAAACTGGGTTGTAACAAAACCGGCATTTTGCATATGATTGAATGTGATATAAATAAGAATACAACTTCCCCGTGAATGTGAGAATGTGACCCTTCATTATCAGCCGGAGCCGTTATACGTCCAATGTTGATTTTAATCATTTAATACCCATCTTTAACAGCTGTAAAACAGATTTAGAAAGAAGGGCAGTAATTAATTTATTACTAAACACTTTACAAGAAAACAATAACAATATATAACAGCTTTAATAATGCAATGTAGCAAAAAAACAGTGTGTGTGTCAATAAATAATAATATTTTATTTTGGAGACAAAAATATTTATGAAAAAACAACATTGCTTGAAATTTGTTAGCGACGTTTGAGTGTGATATGTTGGTGTTTTATTGCTCACGTAGCCTATTTCTTGTTCCAATTCGCGTAGGTGGAGCGTTTCGTGTTTGACGTGTTCCTGCTTTTTTGCCCTCATAACAATCCAGTGCATTTACAATGTAAAATTCATTACCATGTTTGAGATCCGTATATACTTGATTCAAGTTTATCAAAATATTTTCCTAGCAAACATTTGTAAACATATAAAAATTTAGAGGTGGACTTTCAAATACAATTGTCATTAGTTTCTCACATAAAATGGTGTAATAAACATTCGTCACTATTCGTATTCGCACATATTCGTACATATTCGTAACTATTAAATTGAAAAATATCTAGTTAGATTCTCGTTTCAAACTAAGGATTTTACTTAACGGAGTTGAGTTTAAACAATCAGTAGGGCATAACGAAACATGACAAAGATCTCATTATCTTGTAAATGCGAGGATAGACGATTATTTACACATATTCGTATTTTTTATTTTCTATAGCTTTATATCCCTCAAATGGTGAATGTGCTTTAATGGCTAATTTTATTATATTGTCATTCTTCATACATTATCAACAAGAATAATAATAAAAAAACAATGGTAATTCGATGGCTAAAAATTATATCGTTCATACATTACTTATTAATTACTATATATTACTAATGAACATACTTTTATAAACTGAGCTAGAAGTCGTGTCCCTAAACATTCGCTGTTACACACCGCTTATAAAATAGTGTTGAACTGCCACAGCTGATTGCAGCATGATTGAAGGGTCTTACTAGTTGTTAGTTTTGTCGATCAGCTCAAATAGTCCAAGACAAATCGTAAATCAATTCTACATCAATTCGTCTCGTTCTATTATTCCTCTGCTAATGGCTCAACTCACTGATCTCGACTCAGCCAGCGGAGCGGGTGGGATCATAACTTTCCGAATGCCGTATACGACATTACCCATCTTGAAGACGCTATTTTCAGGAGGTAAGGTTTCGAAGTGAACTCTGACCTAACGAGTCACCGAGTTAACAAAAGAACAACACTTGGTTGCTTATTAGAGTTTGATATTGAATAGATCCGGCTATAGTGGCTCTTATTGAAATTCACTCTGTAAACCACACAGAAGCAACGCGAAGCCAATTAATTACTGTCAACACAATAAAGCAGGCGGGCTCTTGTTCACTTCATCTTGTAGACGGTGTAGGCCTACTTGAGGTTCCCACCATAGCTATCTCAGTCTGCATGTCTAAACCCATTAACTGGCGGTGGCATTAATCTTGGCGTCCATTACGCGACCGCATCGGCCATGGCTATACTTCTTACCTTTGCGCTGTCTCGCGTAAACAATAAAACGAACATTGCGCCAAGGGTTCTTAATCACAAATACCTTCACTCGTATTTTTTTGTTGAAATTAGGGCAATGATAAATGTTTTTATATTCAAGTTCAAAGTTTCGTCGTTTAATTCGAAGTCGTAATTAATGTGTTGAAATCGGAAACTTGAGTTAGCACTTTAAAACGTTTGGAAGTAAGCATTTTGTTTGGTATGAAATTTAGTAATTGCATTTTTGGAACAATAGACTGCAATAATATCCTATTGGAATTTTGCATTATAGTTAAGCTCGGTTTACACACTTATTTAAGGTTTAAGGTTTTATTTTCCTAACTGTTTTACTTGGATCGCTACCATTGGCCGGATTTATAAAACGTCGCCATTCATTGGCTGGGCTGAGAATTTCAGGTATAAGAGCTAACGGTGCTAGATTTCCTTAAATCTTAAATCCTAGGAAAGTGTGTAAGCGCCATACTGCTTTTGGCTTGATTTGATTTTCTTCGACCATAAATCTTCTTATTTTGTTTGGTATGAAATTTATAAATTGTATTTTAAGGACAATATACTGCTATAATAGCCTATTGGAATTTTGCATTATAGTTATCTACAACGGAATTGTTTATCCTCAATTAATAGTCTTGTTTAAAGATTCATTGCGGCGGCAAAATATTGTACTAGTATACCTACCTACTATATTTTACAACTTTAAGCTGCTATTTCAACTTATATATATATATATATAAAGAAAGGATACATTTTACGGTTAAACCAATCTAAATTTTATTTTTAATGATAAGTCAACGTTTCGACGACTTTAGCGTCGTCTTTTTCAAGACATACAAATATACAAAAACAAATAAATAAAAAACCACAACAACCAAAAAACACTTGCATATAAAAACGAAAACACTGCCACAGCGATACATCACTGGGTAGCTGCTCTAGCAAGCTCCTCTAGCAGCTACCCAGTGATGTATCGCTGTGGCAGTGTTTTCGTTTTTATATGCAAGTGTTTTTTGGTTGTTGTGGTTTTTTATTTATTTGTTTTTGTATATTTGTATGTCTTGAAAAAGACGACGCTAAAGTCGTCGAAACGTTGACTTATCATTAAAAATAAAATTTAGATTGGTTTAACCGTAAAATGTATCCTTTCTTTACATATTGCAACCAACAAAATCTGAGAAATCATATATATATATATATATATATACCATGAACATGTTTAGCTACGCTTTAGCATGCAGATACGCGTCACTTAAGTATGTGCAAGCTGAAGCAAGTGTTAAACATAAAACACATTTAGAATTGTATGATGTAATAAAGTATGATCGTTATGTGTTATTAGTATTACGTATACAAGGCTTTTTCTTGGTATACTGAAAGTCTTTGGTTAGCTTATCGGTTTCGAAAATGTATTTAAAGACACAAAATGTGACACGTTTTCTAAGATGTAAAAACTAGCTATGTTATCAGTAGATTTATAGCTATCACAGTGACTAAACACTACTATTTAATTCAGTCTTCAACAGAAAAATAATAACTATAACACTTATTTTATGGAAACACAATATTATTAAGATATGTGTTACAATACGTCACCTTTTTTCGACCCAGCTATTGTGGGTGGCCAATGGTCTTGGGTATGGTCAAGGCTTTCCTTAACACTAAAACACATTCCACGAACACTTTAGCGTCTTAGCCACGTAAAACCTTGCTCGCGTCATCTCGTCTCAAAACGTACGCAAAGAACGGTAATGAATGACTTTATGGTGTAAACTGTTTCGGTTTTAATTAGTTTGGGAAGTGAAATTTAAGCACAGTAAAGTAAGCCTCTCAGGCTTATGTTTCCCCTTAAGTAGACTGACGAGGCAACCAAACAACCCCTATTTAGAGGAATATTAGTTAACACCTTAACACAAAAAGAAGCAAGAATAATATAAGTGTGAACTTATGTAACATGTTTAGAAAAGTTAAATAAAACAATGATGATAACTTGTGTAATATTTTACACACTACGTGGTTACCACGTTATCTGTTTTAAGTGCGAGGAGCCACCTAAATAATCTGGTTACGCTGTTAAAAATCACATTAAGCTACACGGTTACAGATATGTTATTATTTGAAAAATGTGCACTTGCCCTTCACAACCATACATTTTTATTTCTTCTCAGGCGGTCAACATTCTGATAATACTCACAGCTTACAAGTTAGTTCTTTTATTATTTTAAGAAAACTGATTGACAAAGGATTAATTGATATTAACACATTTCATTCATATTATTGCCCTTGATTGTACAAGCTTACTACTTTAGCTGCATCCTAGTGAAACTGTTCTGTCAAGTACATTTTGAAAACAATTCTGGTACTGATTATTTTGGTTTTACCATCGAGATAAGAATTACGTTTTATTTCAATGAAGCTCTGTAATAAAATTTTAGGTATAAGTATCATGATCACGTTGGGATTTTAAAATCTCAGGGAGTAGACACCAATTTTGAATGGATTGTCTTACAAATCGTCAAACGCAGCTCAGTTCTAACGTATATGTTTTACATTTTCTCATATTTAGATCATAATCATATTGCAACTTTTGCCTAATTTATATCATTCATTTTTTCTCTTGAATACTACTGGTGTATCAACGCATCGCAGTAATTTTGCTGGAAGATCGATATTTCTATATTATTATCAGTTTTTGAATACACAGTATATAAGTAGGCTTAGAGAAGAAGTGCGTGAAGTGATAACTTGAGTGGCGGCCTTGTGAGCGACACACACTCAACTGGTCACTGGTCTAGTCTTCGAATACTTGACCTCATGGGATGACGACAAGCAGACCTTAATTTGCAATTGAAAAGAAACCGGAACGAATACTTTGTTTGTCACATAATTTGGCACCAACCCCGCCCACATTTATACATTGTGAGCACAGATAATATGCAGTTATTAATTAGTTATCTGTTTAGTGTCAGTAGTCAGTCAGAAAGTTATTGCCTATGAATTTGGGTCTGGCTATCTAGGGGTAATTCATAAACTTGAATAACTTGCATTCATACCAAAAAATAAAGAAATTTATTTGTGAAATTTCCAGAGGTACGAATTAATTCACGATAAGGAGTAACCTACGTTACGAAATAATACCGGAACGCGCGTTCTGGTTTCGGAAAAGGAATCGGAACTGCGTTCTGGTGCGTTCCGGCTCAGATTAACCCCTGACGACAAGAGTCCAGTGACAAGCGAGGGACATCCCCAGTCTCAATGCTGACCACAGCTGGCGGCCAAACGTCCCGCGGTTGATAATACAGCTGGGGTATTACTCGCACTGTGGTTTGCGTTGTGATTCAAGGCAGGCACCAAACATATACATACAACTACATTTCAGCGAAGAGTGTCCGACACATACAGCTTGATATCGTACAAATTTGCGGCTTTTGTTCGATATCCAATGTCCAACATTTTGGAATGACGCGTGCTAGATATTATCAATCTATAGTTATCCAAACGAAATGCGTTTTAAATCATTTTTATGGTAATATTTGTATAATATGATAATATAGCCCCACATCATTCTAAGATGTTTATATTTAACAACATTTAAAAAATATGATCAAAGAACTTAAATTCTCCCGCATTTCAAGCTACTTGTGTCGAAACATAAAATAAGTAGTGTTTCAAAACTAAACTTACCTTTGACCTTGTGTTGTTTCCGTCCTCTGCGCAGAAGACTTCTCTGTTTCTGAATCCAGACCCGCAGCTGAGAGAGCAGGGCCCCCACTCGTCAGCCACCCACCTGAAAAAGAGTTTAATCGTTCAAAAAAGTCAAAACTCAATGCTAACATGACACTCTTGTAGCAGCTTTCAGGTTGACACACCTTCAGTGGCGTAAAGGAATGAAGACCAGCGTGGCTAGGATAAAGACACGATATACCAAAGAATGAATAAATGATGTTACAATCTTCCAACAACGAGATTTTAAATATTTATATTTACAATCAATGCATAAGAACATTATATTATTAATAAATTACCTGTTTAGATATACGATATGATTCTTCTTAATCATTTTTCGAAATTCAATCAAGTTTTGCTTATATTTTAGCATTAAAATGTACAATAAATCAATCAAAAATACTGTCTAGTTGTGAAAACACGGTACATGTATATCGTCTGTGATACTAGGGACATCTAATATTAGGCTATGCCCTAACCTTAATGTGTTTGAAGCAATTGAAAATGTAAGTTGTGTGAGATCCAAATTTAGTCTATTTAATCTTAATCAAATATTGTAAGTGTGATATTGTAATTGGGAGTGTGTTGTATCAATGTCATTTGTATCTGAATGTAAAAAAATGGCTAAATGAGCCAACAAACAAACCTTTCTATTGTTCCTCTTATGTCATCACATACATACATACATACATACATACATACATACATACATACATACATACATACATACATACATACATACATACATACATACATACATACATACATACATACATACATACATACATACATACATACATACATACATACATACATACATACATACATACATACATACATACATACATACATACATACATACATACATACATACATCTGAGCGGCAAAGTGTTATAAGGAGACGAAGGGTAATTTAGTTACGGTGGAGAGGAGGAGCGAAAAAAGTTGTCTGAATTTGGTTCCCGCATCTTTAAAATCTTCCTTTGAGTGTGAATGAATTTTCACGATACTTCTGAAAGAATTATTCTTGTTGAAATTTACAATGTAGATTTGTCTAAAAGTTCCTTAAATGTGCATTTTATTTTTACCAACTGAATACAAAAAACATCGTTCCTTTCTATTGTTTCTCTTATGTCATCACATTCACATTCTTCTTAACCTCATTGTATGAATGTTTATTCGCAATATGAAAGCATCACTTTTTAATGTTAGTACTTTTTTGACGTTGATAAATATTTCAGGTCTCGTTCACGCATCTATTTTACAAACTGTTGAGTTATATTTTGAAACTCTACATGCCAGGCAAGCGGTATTATTTTAATTTTTAATTTTCTAATAATTCATCTAAAACTCCAACCTCACTAGTTATGTTCATGTTTGTTAACACTATGTTAGTGGGATGATGAGGATTGCAAATTATGTCCCTAAACACGACACTTTGTTGTTAGTTCTTATCTTTACACCTCTTGAGGGGAGTTATTATAATATTGAATTCTGTCTTTAATTTAAGTAAAACATACCAATGACAACATATATCTTCTTGTAAATCGAAATGGCAATACAACTTATCTAAGGGGAAAATAGAACTAGGATTCATACAAATTTAAGTTACACACAGATTTTTGGATTGAACAGAGAAACTTTACATGTAAGAAGATGGTTTGTCAGATGATCGAGATGGAGAGAATGATGAAGAGTCTCATGATAACTGGAAAACCATTTATTCGTTTACTAGTAAGAATGATGATAAGAGAAATAAGGCTGCGTAATATTCTCCGAGTTGTTTGTTGATTCCCGGGCCCCAAAGAAACCCTAGTCCCAATATTTGTACCGTTAAAAACACAGCTTTGGTTTGTAATATCCCCAGAACGCATCAACATCCTTGCAAAGTAGATCGCATTTCATTATGGTTTCGCAAGAACTACAAGATTAATAACAATCATGTATAGGCCTACAGCATTTGTATCATTAAAAAGGGTTCTTATTTTGATTTTATTTTAGAACAAAGTAATTAAAAATGACAGTTATTTATATTATTCTACAAGTTGTTAGGGAATTTAAATTTACTGTATAAAATGAAGAAAAATCAACCTTTATTAAGAAAAGCTGATAACTGACAATGAAAATTGGATTACCACAGGGGTTCTTCGTACTAATCAATAATATAATGCATTATTCTATACAAAAAAATGTAACTATTAAATTAATATTACGTCTATAAAACTAAATTACAACTTAAAACTAAAATGTTAGAATGTTGTATAGCGTTCTTGCGGTATTGGTTTGAATTACTGAGATGGTTTAGGTAATATTAACATTACTATGTGTACAAATGTGATTTTTGTTCGTTTTATCGTGATTCTCTAGCGGATCCTTTCATTTCCCTCTCAAATAAATACCGTACTCGTGTTCATTCATTGTGTAAGTTCACAACCTCAGTTGGAGTGTACACTACATTGTAATACTAACACTTATCAAACGGCTCGCCGCAGATGACAGGCGACCATACTTAACCCGTGTCACCCCCTGATGTCAGGTCCGCCCCAGCAGGTGTGTCGGGGGCGGGGGCGGTTGACAAACATCCTGCCGCTCCCACGTAAGGGTCGCGTGATTGATATAGCACTGCTGTATGCAGGCGAAACGCTTACAACACGCGGAAACTTTTATTATTTTCTCAACTAATTTATGAAGTAGCTTGACCTATATCGCGTGGGACACTTTCTCGGCTGTCGATAAAGTTGAGCGGAGAAAATAAAACAAACTTTGAACCGTCGAACAAAATATGTAACATTAAGACGTGGGACATTTGTTTGTCCAAAATATGGGATAATTTGGTTGTTTGTTTAGTGTACACAACAAAATTAAAAACCGACCAGCTCCATTGGAAAATCGAACCCAGGTATCCAGTGAGATATTTGGTTACTCTGTCCACTGACCGTTCAATGTGTCTACATACGGTTTATGATTGCAATTGTGAGGTAAAAAACTCGTTGTGTACGGACGATTGTTTGAATACAACTCTACTAACTGGATATTCCAACATTCTTCAGTAGAAAATTCGATGTCTTCTTAACACAGTTCTTTTGAGTGGCATTTCATTTTTATGCCGTTGACTTTTATATTTCCAGTGAGGATAACTGGGATGATTTTATACCTTCGAGAAGTTTATGATAGCGATAACGCTAGTGTATTCCGTACCCCGTATACTTTATTTATTGAAATCCCAATATAAGTTGTACTTCGATATAGGTCGGACTCCGATTCCTGGATGAATATTTCAAAACAGCTGCTTTGCTTCAGGCGACCAAAAAACTTCACTAAAGTTGTTTGACTTGTTTGAGAAAAATAAATAATAATAAATATACACTTACGCATTTATTGGAATATCTCACAGAACGCAGACTATAATATTATGTTACTGACGGAATGACGAAAGAGAGCTAGATGCAATTATTTCAACCTAGTCGACATCTTCACCTAAATGAGTAATCGAATACCTGACAATCGAGTTATATTCCTTTGCCCGGCCCCTACACCAAATTTCGAAATGTTGAAAAACAATATCAACTTTTGAACAAATACGATTTTTAAGCCGACTCAAGTGAATTTGTTACATGTTACAAAACGTATACAACCAGTAGCGTAACTAAGGGACCGCGGGGGGCCCAAAAATTATTTCTGAGCCAGGTATGTATGTATGTGCATTGTGCGTATATATAAGCTATCAACGAAAATGGATGTCGTAGTAATGGACCGGTTTGCAAATTTGAAATCTCGCAAGAAGGATCTGCGTTAAAGGTAAACAAAATATGACAAAAATCAGACGATGGTGAAGGGGGGGCCTTAAGCATTTTTGCCAGGGGGCTCTGGAGTTATCGTTACGCCACTGTATACAACAACACCAAGTGTCTGCAATATTTGTACCCATTAGACGGGACTAACACATAGTAACCGTGCATACAATATGGGCTTTTTCATCCATTCCTTGTCTTTAAAATATGTTAATCATTCTTCTTTGTATACGGTTGTTAATGGAAGTTTCTTGTGATCTATTTTGTTCTATTAAAAGAAACATTCGGTACAAAATACGGTGAAATTTCTTGTAAATATATAGGAAGCGTACTACAATCCTCGAGGAGTTCCACTCAGTGCCAGCGTTGACTTCGAAACACAGAGAACTACAAAATCAAGATTGTTATAAAAGGAAAGTAAAACTCGACGGTCTACGTGCTCTAACTACGCAGTGTGCCAAAGTTATAGCTCTAAATCACAGAAAGGCAGACACTGAAATATATCGACCGAAAGAACGCAATAAATTCGGATATGAAATGTGTGGGAAAGTAAATTGAACTGAAATGAGTGCACCAACTTTCGTCTGACGACCAATGCGACGCGTCAAGGTTGTGTCGTGAGGGTGGAAATCATGCAGCGAACCAGCGACGTAAGACAGACGAGCGTACAAGGGGGTGAATGCAAGCAGTGTCTGACGACCAATGCGACGCGTCAAGGTTGTGTCGTGAGGGTGGAAATCATGCAGCGAACCAGCGACGTAAGACAGACGAGCGTACAAGGGGGTGAATGCAAGCAGTGTCTGACGACCAATGCGACGCGTCAAGGTTCTGTCGTGGGGGTGGAAATCATGCAGCGAACCAGCGACGTAAGACAGACGAGCGTACAAGGGGGTGAATGCAAGCGGTGTCTGACGACCAATGCGGCGCGTCAAGGTTGTGTCGTGGGGTGGAAATCATGCAGTGAACCAGCGACGTAAGACAGACGAGCGTACAAGGGGGTGAATACAAGCAGTGTCTGACGACCAATACGGCGCGTCAAGGTTGTGTCGTGGGGGTGGAAATCATGCAGCGAACCGGCGACGTAAGACAGACGAGCTGTTAGACCGATGTGCTGAGTGCTTTTGATTTCTTGTTATTTTATGATGTTTACATTATTAATTGTACTTGTACAGTTATATTTATTGGTCCTACTTGTAAATCCGTTTTATAATTGAATAGGATATACATAAAAAGAGAGAAATAAAACTGTCTGACGATGTAGGTTTAATTAAAATAATAAATCTAACGTGATCTTCTTCGTATACAGACAATTTATGGAGACTAGCGAGCTGTGTCTTATACACTATAATGTAGCGCGTTTCGTTTCGACCAATGTTTTGTACGCTTCGTATCTCCCAGTATGATTTCATATTACCTTAATGTATAACCCGTGCAGCTTTCCTTTGTGGAGCCCGTATTGGAAAAACATATCCCTCAACCACTACCGGCAATTCGGCAATTCAAAGGCTGTCGTGGTACCCCTTGTCAATAAGCTAGCCAGGTTACGGGGTGGTTGTGAAGGAACGTTGGTCACATTCACACGTTGGTCACAGTCATATTGGTCACAGTGAACATAAATACGTAACATCAATACAGTATAACTACTAAATACAACGAGGTGATTAAAAACTCCTCAACGTCTACCCACGACCCTCTAATACCCCTGGCGCGATCTCGTTGAACTCCAAAATCAGGTCATCGAAACCATTCCCAAAATATAATACATTTTATGTTCTTCACATGGGAGAATCATTGAGGGAAACAAATTAATTGAATTTTCTAACAAATGATATCCCAAAAAGACAAAATTAAAACATGTAAACAGTTTCTGCTTGCATTTTATGTATAATATATTTTTGAAGGAGATATTTTAAGTGGTATTTCATTTCGAAATGGTGTTTTGGGATTTGCGAATCTGCCAGTGACGATTTAATGGGCCTTGGGTGGGACGTAACGTCACAGTGGTTGCATACGTACTTGGCGGGACAACGGTGGGTGTTACACTCGGTGACCTTGGAGTCCGGTCTCTGGGAGGCGTTGCAAAGGGGTTCGTCCACCTCGGAGCCGGTGACTCTATTGCGGCACACTGGCCGTGACATCTTGTAGCCGCCTCCACACGTGGCCGAGCAGAGGGAGAGCGCTGCCTCCTCCCAGTGGTACATGGGCTGGGCGCACGACGAGCCATCCCCCCCGCACACCCCGCACACGTCCACTCTTCTCAGCGAGCCGATGCGGAGGTCGCAGCCCACTCGCTTGCACGAACCCTCGATGCACATATCCAGGCTGCCGGGCCGGCAACGCGTCCCGTCTTGGACCTGTAACGTTCACAACCATCTAGACTGGGGGTCCAAGAACATAACAAAAGGGGTGCGCGAAGTTCGGTACACATAAATGAATTAAAACACCATTTGCACAGGTAGGTCTATATTAATAAGTCATAAGTTCAATTTTGTGGGGTTCACTATGTCTTGTAAAGAACAACGGTAACCAATAAATAGTGTTATGCGCCCCGTCTTATGACTTCCAAATTAATTTTTTTAGTGTTAGCAGACTCGATTTTAAAGCTTCTGATTGGTGGTTGCCATGGTGAAAACAAGTTAGCAGAAAAAAATATTTAGTTGAAAGTCATAAGACCACTAGTTGTTATGGGGAGAGCTGGTAGGGGTAGAGGAGGAACGAGGTATTTTCTCTTTTTTTAAATATACATAGGCCCACTAAAATGGTTGAAAACTGATAGCGGGGTCCACAGTTAACAAAGGTCAAAGGTTTGGGAAGGTCAAAGGTTTTGGGGTGTTCTAGAGCCTTGCAATCTACTAACAAGGCAACCGTCAATTAGTAGCAATTGAGTATAGAAGTATCTCTAGAGCGCATTCTTCGACAGCATTATATACGGATTGTACGCATACTTCAATTTGTAAACAAGGGATCTTTGCCATCTAAGAGGCACAGCGTGACACACCATGTCTCCAATGATATCATAAGCCGGAGTAAAACAATGATCATTACCATCTTCATTACTCAAACAAACCAATCAAAGTCAAAATCAATATTTTCAACGTAGTTAGTAAAAGCATAAGCCAAACATAATGTATGACCGTGGTAGTGAAAAGAACTGTCGTCACTTCAAGAGTACATAAGAGGTGTACACATTTGAGATTGATTTAAAAGAAAAGCCTCTTCGTTTTCAATTCTTCTATAGGCCTACATACATTACTGATTTACCCAAACATAATTGAGAGTTCTTTGTTTAATTTTGGTGTTTCGCGGTTTTGTACTTGAATGGTGACAACAGGAATAAGAATGTTTAGTTAGATTGATAAGATTACGTGTATTTTTACTCGGCACCTCCACCAAGGGTGAAGGCTTGTGGGTAAATGCATTCAAAGCACGTTACAGTTTCATTTTCATCCCGTCAGATGTGTTGCTAACATATATTTGCAGTATTTTATGCACAATATTTTCAGTGTAGGTCAATAAAAGTGAACACGCGATGAATGGAATCTTTCTAATTAAAACCAAAATTGAAATATATTGAATTTTCATATCGTACATCAGTGTAAAAATGAATCCATACACCACATTGCGTTGAAATCGTGGACCCTAACGGATTATTCAACCGCTGCTTTTTATATTGACGTGTTTGCAAAGTGGTTGTTGAAGCGGAAGCCTTTTTCAAACAAATCGTATTTCACTAGAATTTGATGTGATGTTATCTATCTGAGTGTGTTATGGTTTCACTATAATAAATGGTTGCAAGCTTCAGTTTCATGTGCTATGATCTGATATGATATGAACTAATGTGCAAAACGCGTCATGTGTCTTTAAGGTATCCTCGTCTTATCGCTTCGTTCAACTGTATCAAAATCAGACTGCACGGTACCGAATCTTACCAAAAATCCAAAATAAAAAGTACTTTGAAGTTGAACTCGGCACGCTTGCAAAGCTTCACAGGCAATGTACGCTTAAAAAATGCTCTTGACTTTTTATTGGTTAACAGCAAAATCGGTCGTATAGTTTGTGTATAGGTGCACGCCAACGTTGCAAGACGACTTTACTTGAAACGCGAGAAAAAAAAGGTGTTCACCGTAAAACTTTTTCAAAGTAAGATTCCACGAACTTTTTCGCTTACGTTAGATTGTTGCAGTTTTAAAGTTTCATACTCAAAGCGTAAATTAAACGATCGTTGATGTGATTAAATCTCAAAACTTGAATCCATAAGCACGTGAATCTAGAAGCACGTGCGGGGTTTGGTTGATTATGAAATAGTAGGCTTAAGCTACTGTATTGTTTTCACTATGGCAACCAGGCTTCCCATTTGTTGTTGCCATGGTGAATATTACCTTAGGGCAAATTACTTTCAGTATACATATGAAGCATTGAGAGCATTTACCATTCAACGTACGAGATAATATATTTGATCCTGTTTTGTTTCCAAATATAAGTCTACGTTTTATTGTTAGTAATGCATGGTCACATTTTGGGCTAGTAATCGTGACTCACTTTTAAACGCTGTTCCGGTTTATTTAAAAAATGCAGCTATAAGCAAAGAAAACTTCCAATTCCACACTAAGGCACCGGACACAGGACTAATAGCACAGGACCCAATTCCAAAAATAGCCATGTTGCCGTGTTTTGTTTCGGACAAACATTGAATGTGCACTAATCAAAGAAATATACAACAATGGAGTTGCCTAGCAACACGTTGTTGGTCTATAGTATAGAACCGCGGATTGAACCGACGTTCAAGATGGCTGTGCCTCAATGTAACCCGGCAAAACATTGGAATTACGAATTATCGTCGAGAAGGTTGTGCATTCAAGAGTGGTTGCAATGGCGGCTGGAAGTTAAAAGATGGCGAGAATATAATACCCTATACTATTAAAGATTCGGTTGTTGTAACATATGTTGTGTATAACTAGAGCAGGCTTTTCTTGTCCTATTCTACTCAACTCTCGACGACACTGTGGCCTGTTATTGCTTGCATGAGAAGACAACGCGATGGAACCGCATAGATCACGGAATTAAGGTTTGCATGTTGAACGGCAGCGTGGTGATAAGGGGGAAGATTCCGTTACTTGCTCTTCAATAGTGTATTGTTCCTTATAAATAGTATTGCGAAGTTTGAAACAGACCAGAGCCGATAAAGTAGCTGTGTTACAGTCTCGGACAGCCATGAATACACATGCGCGCGACCTTTGGACAATCATGGCAGGCATTTGCGCTAAAATGCGATATGTTCCATCAATCATTATGATCTCGTATGCTACTGACGGAAGTTCTGTTTTCGAAAGAATGATCCATGTGTACAGATAGCTTCGTGTGTTACTAGATAACAGAGTCCATCCACCAATATTGACAATTGAATTGATTTGATTCGCTGATTTCAATCAACGCGTTCGGTCATACTGCTATGTGGTCTATTTACACTCTTGCCAAATAACGTTTATTTTAGCCGCTTGTTCACCAATCATTATTGTATTAGTATTTATTTTTAAAACTAAATTACTGTCAAACCATTGGTCTATGATGCCGTAGTATAATAAAAATACTTTGTTCTTTTTTCATAACAACTTGAAACGAGATTACGGTTATAACACCAGACATGACTTTAAAACCAAATTAGAAAGAAAAAAATGTTTGGCTTACTCTTTTGAGATTACATATATTTTTGGGTTTAAACTTTAAAGTCTTCTTCTTTTCCTATGCCTGGATTTTTAGCTTTTTTGGGGCATTTTTGGCATCATGCATTTTCTGGTTTTCCAGTAGACACGGGCTTCCTTTTCCTCATAGCTCATGGCGGGTGTATAAGCAAAATTATTGTTTTGCCGTTGAAGAAAACAGTTTGCACATATTCAAACTTCAAGTTAAAGCTTTCTTCGCGACTGATCGGGATAAGGTAGTCACAAGTTATTCCACCAAAATCGCAATTGAAAACGTGTTCAGCACAGAAAAAACAGAATATATTCCGGAAATATATGCTCGTTTTAGACAACCCTTACTAGATTTCATTTGTTTCATCAAACATTCCCTAATTATGATTGAAATGTGAGATAATTGAAGCAGCTAGAGATAATGAGATAATTGAAGCAGTCTAGACCTCGAATTTCTTTAAAAGAGTTAAGTTTCTTTGCTAATGTTTACACTCGCAAATCTCGTTCTTTTCGTCATAGGAAAACAAATTAAAAACCGGCATTTTTATAATTTCAAGCTCGTTACAGCATACAAATATTCATGTAATTGCCGAAAAGGTGTTGTGTACTGAAGATGACATTTGTTTTGAGAGGTCATATCCTTACAATAAACATATGAGCTAGCGCATCCGCTGGCAATCCCCCCGTACCCTTCACAGCAGCTCTACAAAAAATTCAAACAGCAAAATATACGAGCTGCAGAGTTAAGCCCGGTTTCTGTGACTAGATATGTGTAAACGTCAGATGGAACCAAGATGGTAATGAGCTGCGTGCACAGAATTTATACAAGATAACAATCTCTAAATTAGCTCTGCCCGCTAAAAGGAGAGTACCGTGAAACAAAAGCGTCTGATTGGCCTACCTTAGGGGCCAGCTGCACGACGATTGGCTCGTCTTCAGTGTCCTTCTGCTCGCCAGCCGGTAGACCTCTGCAGGTGAGGGCGCAGGTCTGAGAGTCGTCGTAGTGAGGCGTCCACTCGAGCCTCACCCCGTCGTAGGGGACGTCGTTGTACGAGGCGCATTGCTGCAGGCGGAAGTCGCCGGACTCTGGGCAGGGCTGAGGGGCAAGGAAACATTGTACAATACAGGTACTCTGCAGGTGAGGGCGCACGTCTGAGAGTCGTCGTAGTGGGGCGTCCACTCGAGCCTCACCCCGTCGTAGGGGACGTCGTTGTACGAGGCGCATTGCTGCAGGCGGAAGTCGCCGGACTCCGGGCAGGGCTGAGGGGCAAGGAAACATTGTACATCTGCAGGTGAGGGCGCACGTCTGAGAGTCCCCCCCCCCCCCTCCTACCCCGCCAACAACAGTCGATACTGAAGTATGAAGTCACCGTATCAGTTGTCTTCTGGAAACTGCGAAATAGGCTAACTTGGAACGTTATGATGCGTGGCTAGTGTGTTTGTTACTCGGTACAAACTGTGGTAGAACCATTCACGATCACGTGGTATGCGGTGAGCTTGACTGTTTGGTATAGCCATAGTTAAATAAACTGTATCATGTTATCCCTTTAAGAAGAATAAGTTACTTGACTCTCTCCAAGTGTCGTAGTATTCAATATATCACGTGATTATTCCCGCTGATCTGGATATTGAAGATATGATATACCAAAGATATGAATCTATCCGCAAGAACGCGAGGTTTGTTGTAGAAAAGAAATTATTTCTCGATGTTCTCGATGTCCCCTAGCGATGATAAAGACGGCGGTGGAAGGGAAGAAGATAGCGGACGATAAACATCACCGCTCGTGGCTAGAGTTGCGTGAAGGCGATCACTTGGGCGAGACAAGGACAGAGACAACAACAACAACATCGGAGCAAGTGAAACGGATAATATAATCTAGGCTCCTGGCATAAAAAAATTACAGCCCAACAGTAAAGTCAGCTCTAAACGAGATATTGCAGCATGAAGAAGGAAAACTTCGTCTTTCCACTCAGTTTTGATTGCTTGACATCTTTTTGTGTGTCGTGAAATGACCAGTTCATCGCTCGAGGCAATCCGCGTCAATTGCCGACTATCCGGGACCGTTGTACGGGGATAATATGTGAACACATTGAAGGAGTCTCCTGAGGAACATTCATGTTGGAACCAACCGCTCTAAGTTCCGACTGTTAGTTCGACTTTAAAAGTAGTCTCCGTGAGAAGTTAGACGTATGTTTTTCTCTCCCTAGCTTGTTAAAACTTAGAAGAGCAATATTCAAAGCACTTGAACAAGTTTGACATATTAAAAAAGGATATGGGAAATACGAAAATATTTATCTGAGACCTGAAAAAGTAGTGACGGAACGAAAAAAATATTACGTTTCTCTTCTGATATCGTTTGAAACGTCAGAGCGTGATTGAGACTATTACCGTGCGGTACAAGACATTTCTCCGCGACGGAGACGGAGGGCGACATTTGGACGGCAAACTACTGCTTATGTGTAGCACAAACTGACACTATAAATCATTCTTACAGTATAAGTTTCGATTCTTTCCAAACATACTTGTTCGCGAGACGTTTCGCCGTTCGTGCCGCCGATATCAATTTCCATTCCATCACTCGGTCGGGCGGGAAGACGCACGCAGACGACGAACTAGTCAACATAAATCAATCCATTCTTCTCCTCGTCTCTGCAGTTTTCTGGAGGGGGAAAGTCAATTAGGGAGTTTCGCGGCTGAAATAATTCATGCACTGACGAGTGAGTGCTGAATGGAGGGTTTCAAAAGGTTTCCGTCGAATGAAAGGAAACAGAATGTTGATAGAATGGAGCCCAGCAACTTTATTATTCACACGGAAACGCAAATGACCATATTTCCTAAAAGCGCTCATTAGAAGAATTATTACGGAGATAAATCTGAAGTAGTTTTGTAACAAGTTGAGTGATTACTTGAACAATGGAAATGTATTTTACGGCTTATTCAGTGACGTGTGTAGGTGGCATTGAGATGCCGTGGTCGCTGAACGCATTCTATCTCTGTAGCCAATAGGGTTAGTGACGTGTGTAGGTGGCATTGAGATGCCGTGGTCGCTGAACGCATTCTACCTCTGTAGCCAATAGGGTTAGTGACGTGTGTAGGTGGCATTGAGATGCCGTGGTCGCTGAACGCATTCTACATCTGTAGCCAATAGGGGCTGATATACATATTATAAAAAGTCGAACAGTTGACCGAGTGGTATCGAGCTTTAGGTCTTCTGATTGTTTACTAAATCTTCTGAGGTATAGCCTAAGATCTGCAATATGCCGTAGTAGTGAAGGTTTGTGTAAAATATATACACATACATTGTATTTATTATCTACCTTTATAGCTGCAAAGGTTCATTTATTGTGAAAATAAAATAACAATGCAGAAGACACAAGATCATATTATAGTTCAACATTATATTCATAGTGTTACTGCTGGGACAACTGAAAAGTCAGCTTTTCAAAGTAAAATTGTGTTGTACAACTTGTACTTATTGTGAATAATATAGTGACATCTGCTTTTCCCAATTCCGCTGTGAAACACTGGTGCCGTAATGTGTGTTGGTAACAAGCAACACTCATACCACTCGACTGTATAGAACTTTGTAATTTGTAATTAAAGTTACTAGTGAACAACTAACTTGTTGGAATAGAATAACCCAACATTGCATTGTTGATTTCTAGTTCCAATAAATTGTAACGATCGGTTTACCACTTAGATCGATAACTAATAATTCGGATAACTTATAGAGTACTGTATTTTTCTTTGAAAAAATCTTCTTGATCACCGCAGTAATTTATATGAAGACGCCACTGAAACTTTCATCGTAATTTAATTGGTTCATATAAACTTGGAATTTTAATTATTTTCTTTGAATGTGAGAAAACGCACAAAGAGCATAGTAAGGAAAAACAAATGTTTGGTTGTGTCAAAGCTTTGATGCAGCTTTATTTTTCTAATTTTTTTTTTTTTTTTTTGTTAATATTTGATTCTTCTTTGTTTCACAGAAACGAAAGATAAACTGGAATTACTCGAGACTAAAGTCAAGATCTGGATCCGAACGCGACTGGTGAATTATGAAGCGCAGCGAGCGGATCTCAATGTTTTATTGACTCTTCAATAAACCGTTAGCTACAAGCGGACGCTGTCGGGCTTCAGTAGAACACTATGTTTAAACCGATGGAATGTATAGCACGCTGTTGAAGTTTTTATGAGCATATCAAAGTATTTTCTTAAAATTTATTTGAAAACAAAAGTGAAAGAAAGATCACACAATAGTATTTCGAAATGGAACAGGTTTATCAAGCAAGAACAGGCCGCTATACGAGCTGTAGCAAACAGTTACAGGTAGAGTGAGCACTTGCATATAAGATATTCGGGCGGCAGCAGCAAGAGGCAAATTCAATCGCCAATCTCATCGTTTTCAGGCTCGGACTTTTATGTGTTTCCAAAAACGCACTATTCGGTCGTGTAAACAATGTTCTACTTATCTTTATGGATATTGGTTTCACCTTCATAGAAACTTAGCGAGATTAACTACTTTATTTTCTAATGTGTGTATTTGTCGATTTTTTGCTGTAAAACAGTGAAAATATTTGGTAGAACCAACAAAAAGGGGGGCGGCCCGCGTAACATACCAGAGCGGCAAGTGTGTTAGAGCTCTATGATTAGGATTTAAAAAATACAATTCAATAATATTTTCGTTATCAATTATTGATTTTTTTAAGATCGATTAAAATGGGCATCTTTACCAATAATTAGTAATTATTAAAAAGTAGGGATATGAAAATAGCCTAGTATCTATAGTAAACATAGATAAGAATTCAGTGACTGTTTCAATTTCATTTCATTCAATTCAATTCCTTCCAAGTATTCATATAATTTTGTCATCAAAATGGAAGACAATAATTTGAGTAATTTTGTTTTCTAGAGATTCAACATTATCATTAATTGTACGAACACAAATTCAAATTTCGAATCTAGTAAGACAAAATTATCTTTCACAGAATTCCACAGCGAAAACATGACTTTAGCCCATACCTATCAAATATCTCATAAAATATCATAAATACGTACAAAGTAACGTGATACCAAATCGAGACGATAAAATAGTGTAGTGTAGTTATTATCAAAAAAAAGAACAAAACTTGAACCCCTGTGGGGGTCAAGCAAATATAAGTCAAATAAAGTTTTCGTGAATAACTCAAAACCAGCTTGGGAGACACAATGCAAATACCATCCTTAGCCTCCTATCTCGCTCAAGTTCCTCGTTTTCTCGACGCCAATAAATCTTACCAGAAGTGATCATATGTTGTGCTTAGATGTACAATGTTACTTGCGAAAACCTTATTATAATTAAAATAGTCGTACAAGTTCTAAAGGGTGGTATGCGCCACCACAAAACTTAACACATCAGTTAATTAATTCATACGGCCAGTGCCTACATGCAGATATAGCAAACTATTTCAGTGGGTAGACAATAAGATAAAAACCATGGACGAAGGACCTCCGATAAGGAAATAGTCAAATACTGTAATAGGCGCTATCGCTATGGCGTCTATTAATGTATTTGCTATAGTTGTTGTGTAACTACATTTATATGTTAGTATTTAGAGTATTTATTTAGTATTTTCAGTATGTAGACTGTCTACACGTCTACACTGAAGATGAGTGCGTCGTCAGTGTAACATCAAGACTAATGATGACGTCATATCTCACAACTCCCTAGACAAGTGAGTATATTTAGAAGCGTACAATACAGTAATACAATAATACACACCTGCATGTTGCAAATCTTGTATCTGACGGCTTCGCCGCTGCATCCGGATGGTGCGCTACACTTCCGCAGCTGGTGTGCAGCGCCACCATCGCACGACCTTGAGCAGAGACTCCACTCAGACCAGGGTGACCAACCAGAAGCCTTGTTGCCAGATCGCCGCTCCTCGGGTATCCTCTACACCAACAGACAGAAACATTCGATTGTTAGACGTGATGCTTTCGTCATCAATCAATGACGTGTTTACGCTTTCGGCCAACCCGAGCAGGTATCTGAATTAGCCACTGCCGCTGGTTGGCTGCCGCTCACCCACCCGTGACGGAAGCAATACAGAAGTTGTACGACAACTTTAAGTACAAAGATCTGCAATCACCTACAAACGTCAAAAGTTCTTCCACGCCAGTCTGTGACGTCATCATAGCTGACAGTTTCAGCCCTGCAGAAAGCTAAACGCAGTATTCTAGCCATGTGACGTCATGGCTCTACTACAGGATGCTGCACAAAAACGCTCGTAATTTCTTAAGTACATCATCATTCTCTTCCGTAAAATGATTACCTTTTACTGATTGTTTTCCAATTCCACAACAACACTTTTCCTTTATTTCCTTCAATCTCCTTTAACAATTCGACACTTGGGACAGATAAAATGCAAGTCTTATTTGGAGCTAAAGTCCATTCGGGCCATATATTCATTACTGTAATCATCGTCGAAGACTAAGACTAGAAAATTAAATTGTAAAATAAATTACATAAAAAAGGATTAATGAAAAATGCAATGATGCCATTTTATCAGACCAGATAAAGATAGCATGAATGGGAGGAAAGCACGTGTGAACCAAAACATTGCGAATGCATAGGAAACACGGAATGTTGGCAGGACACATAGCAAGCGTCTGCAGGCGACTGAGTGAAGAGGTGCCTACTTTCACTACGACTAACTCAGGACACTGTTCTTGTTTTAATAATCAAATAGTTATTAGCTGTGTTCACAAGAACATAATATAGCACAATACAAAGTGTTATCAAGTTAAAATAATAAATTTGTTACTTTGTTGGTTGGTTTTATTCCTGCTTCCCATGCAGAAGGTCCGGGGTTCAATTCCTGGTTTGGGTTGGGGTTTTCAGCCTTGAGGTGAGTCTTCAAAGCAACGAAACCAATATAAAATTGTATAATGTCCCTCACTGAAAATCATTTCTTTTAACTGAGTGGGTATAGAGAACAAAATATAAATACGAATGTGTTTTTTAATCTTATTTATTTAATATAAGCTGTTATAACTGTCATCCAATTGTTAAATATTATTTGTATTATTTTCATTTAGAAGATTGATAAATGATAACAATTGAGTGATTTGTAGCACGAAAATAAAATGTATGTACTGAAAGGGAGCAAAGAGGCGGCACTGTAGTGTGACTAGTCTTGAAGAAATACAGTCAGTGGTGACTGAGGTGTTCGTTTATTCATTGCATCAGCTCAGAGAGAGTCACACAAAACCCACCATTAAGAGTGCCCGACACAATGGCTTTAACAGCGTGAGAATTTAAGGGCTTTCGTTCGTATCTTCAAAATGACATTCAGTATCAACAATTTGGAACGATGCGGTGCTATATGGATTTTATGCAGATCTACTGTTAAATCCCAAAACAAAAATCGGATTGAAAATGTATTCCATTGGATAAAATGAGATGATATTTTGTCATATCTTTGCAACTGTCTTTAATTTTATCCGAAAAAAATCACCTTTGCAATTATTTTTGAGATTATTTATATATCTATAATTTAAATATTAGTATATTATCTAGCTTTCGCATTATTCTAAAATTAAAATATAAAATGTAATTTACAGCCACAAACAAAACACCTCAAATTAACAAGCTTTATAAGGTACTGTGTCGAACACACTTGTATACGCATAGCGCCCCGTCTACGTCAGGCAGGTAGTTTGATAGTCGCCTGCATGCGGTATGCGGTAGAGAGAAAGTACATACATTGCAGCAAAACAAGAAAAACAAATGTGTAACTTTCTCGTGTGAACCTGAGCTTGAACATAAAGGTGGCTCAAGAAATACTAATACTTCAAAGAGAATTTTTCAATTTATGTGCAGAAAATACATGTGAAAACTGGGCGAAAAAAAAAGTGAAATTAATTTACAAAAAATAAGTTAAAATGTAAAGGTTCTTTAGTTATTAAAATTTCCAAGGTATATGTGTGTGTGTGTGTGTGTGTGTTTTGTTAATTAATGCGTGTACTAAGTCTGGTGTAGTTTTAAATTAAACGCCTACATGTTATGTTATTGTGAATATACAATAAAAGTAAATTAAAAGTAAAATTGTTTTTTTAGCTACATTTTCTGTTTTAATCATTTGGACGACGTGGTTCATAAATATGGAAATGGCATATAGGCCTATAAATCAGAGAAATATAATTTTTTTTCTAGTTTGATTATTATTATTATGATATTGAGACACCTCAATCGCAGCCTGAAAGTAAAATGTTAAAAATAATGAAAAAAAAATATAAGAAAATAATGCGATAATAAGTAATAAAATATAATTTCGTTTATATTCTAACCTACTATAACTTGTGCCTATTATGGGTGGACTCGAATCCATGATCCCCAGCTTGCAGTTATAGTTATTGTATCGTAACTATACAACACAACCACATATACAGATATATTCCGTAAGGATCTATATAGAATATTTCGAACACGGTAGAAGTTTTTTCGGCTTTTTTATGCTTTTTTATTTAATAAACACAATTGCAATACCAGAAATGTTTTATTTGTATGGATACACATTTCAAATTGGTGTAATAGATACACTGTCCCACGTGAATTTAATTAATCATACATTTGATTGTGTTAAATGTTTAAATTATTGGCTAGACGTGAGGAGTTAACACCATTATACATCACTGTTTATCTTTGCGACGTACTAACTGTTGCTTTAGAAACAGGCAAACAGGAATAAACGTTCAGCTGTAACTTCCTGTTATACTATTTAGATATTTACTTGTATGTACCGAGGAAAACTGTGCCTGTAAACCACATCCCGCTACAAACAAGCAACAGTGAAAGCTTTTTTACTCAACGTTTTAGTTCAGAATGTCCCTGCTAACAAGACTCCCTGAGATAAAATTGTTCCATTAATTTCGTTAGTGTGATCTAGTTGCAGATAATGATCTGGTTGCAGAAATAATGCAACGTCATCGCCGTTTGTTCCGATTAGAACCAACTACATTACGCCCACATTGCGAGGGGTTCTTACGATGAGATATCCACTTAACGACCAAGTTTAAGAGAGTAAAACTATGTGTTTGTTCTTGTTTTACCGCGAATACGAAACTTCATCAAGTGAATTCATTCGTCTTAGTTCTACTGCGATTACTTAACCTTCCTTTGCAGGTAGAGAATTAATTGGTATTGGTTGTGAATTCAATATAACTAGACGCCCGTGCTAAAACTTTTTCTAAGGTATAATTGCTTTCTATTTAAACTTTATAAGATCGCCGTTCTATTTTCAAACAAGTAGCTAAACTTTTCCGAGTAAAAGTTCCCCGTAATATTTTCCTCGTTCATTAAGTCTAACGTTTTAGACGATGGTTTGATTGGATAACCGCCGTGGTTGGAGCTCTCCATTAAGTGTGGCAGTTTAGTGAGGACTAGAGCTCGCGGCTCCTCCGCTTAACCTCATTAATTCCGTCGAGTAAGGGAATAATAGGCAACCTGCAGCGCACACTGCCTCATTGTCTCAAGCACGTGCAAGGCCTTCTGAGTAGCCGCTAACGAAACACTGGCGTCAGACAAACCACGTTGCCTATCGGAAACCATTCAGAATAGAATATTTTATTGGGAATATAATAGATAATATAAAATATAATATTTCATTTCAATCAAGAGGTAATTTTGAAGAGGCGTCATTTTTAAGGAGCATATTTCTGTTGCCACAAAGACAAACAGATTTTAAACAGCTAATGTTTTTAAATAAAATAATCTATTGATTATATTGAGTAATTTAGATAATTGTTGTATATATATTGACAAGCATACTGATATAAACAAGTTGGAATTTAGAATATGACACAAGAAATTCAAAGAAATGAAATAGTAGGTTATTGGCACTTTGCAAATCATTTTAACTATAACACCAACATTTAAGAGCTAATAATCAAACATTCTATAAAAAGTAGCGATACTTACAACAGTCAAATGTCTTTCATACATATTTTTAGTGTTTGGGAAGCCGCATTCTCAAAGGCTGCCGCCACCTGCGACTCAGGTAGCCAAGTTAGGGGGAGGAGTAGATTAAGAAAGAATTGGTCAAATTCCCGCTGAGCTAAGTAAACTTACCCTTTTCAGTTTTATGACTGTACTAATTGTTAGACCTATGTATTTTCCACACACCCTTCAATAGAACATATTCTGTAAATGGACTCGGAAGTTCTTGTTTAATAAAGCATGTTTGTTTGTAAACCGTTCATATGTATGAAAATAAAACTGACTTTTAAACATTGCCAGACTGAAACATAACATCGATCAATTACATGCAGCCTGCCTGAACCAGTAAATCTCAGATTTGTCGGAGAGCAAGAGGAACGATGTTTAGAAGTAAACTAGAAAAAGCGGAACGAAATCGAAGCAATCCAAAATGTCTTGAAACAAAACTATTAAGGCATTGAAGATAGCAAACAAATCGCAGTCTTGAACAGTTCTGACATCGACGATAAATAAGGTAATCCAGATAATAATGTTTTTAAAACGGATTTTGCTAAGAGATTGACACAAGTAATGTATTTGTTTTTCAACGTGTGTATATGTGTATAGTACTTTCATTCATAAACAGCGTTGGTTACTTTACAGTGACGTCCAAATTTCATTTAATTTCATATCAGCGGGAAAGAAAAAATGTAGTACTTTGTAAGTACAGAGATGTTGGACAATTTACTTTAGAACGTATATAATAATGTTTCTGAGATATGTAGATGAAGATAGTTCTATTTTACACACTATATAGTAACGATATTGAAAATTAAGTATAGCTTCATTCTATAACGATTATTACTTTATTCAAATTGCGAGCACCGTACCTCGGAAACAGCGCCGGCAGAGTTGGCCGTTGTGCATTAGGAGCTATGTTTTAGCAAACCACGTTTTCTGTTTTCCAGGTTCGAGTCCTGTCTTAGTCATGGATATCATGACTCATGAGCCGTTGTTTCATCGTCATACACTTGGTATGCAATCTGGTAATTAGTTTGTCTACAACAACGACTTTGTAAGGATGATATAGTCGCAATGTGTTGGAACTGCAATACCATCGGTACGAACCGCAAAGCGACCGATCTGCTCGGCCCAAAACTTCGGGCCTGCCGATCGAGAGCACTCCTCGCCCGATAGTAACTCTACTGTAACTGTACTGAACAACTTGACTACTCTGTACCGTGGATGTAATCATGGTATAAATTATCTGCACGAGCACTTTCAAAACTCGTAAAATGCCACCAAATGCAATAAAGAAAATGTTCCAGGACCGTGTGACTCAGACCCGCACTGGCTGAAGGGCTTTCCCAGACAAAACCATGGTCTTTCTCCTGGACAGAGACTCGTAGATTATTTTAGGATGACACCACTGGGCACAATAAAATGTAACCATAAGCGTTGTATCCCTACAAAGAAGCGTCTGCTCTGACTCTGATAATCACGAAATATCGTATATAAACAAATGTTTCACCTTCGGCGATTGAGACTCCGCCCCAGACCCCATCTTACATCTTGCACGCACTTTATATTTTCCTTGAATCACTGGTCGGTCCCTTCGTCCCCCTCCCCCGTGCTACCTTGCAAACATTCTGTATCTGCCCCTGAATATAATATAAAATTTCACTTAAAACGATCCCATTTCTCACATTACTATAAGGATATAGTCTCAATATTAAACTAGCGCAAAATGTCAACCTACATGTTAATTATCTTGGAAACGGTACATAATATTAAAAACTTTGAGACATTTTTGAAAATGAAAAAATTCAAAAAACTCATTTTCTCACGCGGCTCCCCGGGGGCTGGGGGCGCGCCCCAGGGTCCTTTTTGCTCACTCAAGTGAAAGTACTGAACTTGACCCCCCCCCCCCCCCCCCCAATCTCAAAACTCTATCGACGCCCCTGGTTGGATTCCACCCCACATGTTTCCAGTCAACTGGGAAAACTTATGTCTTCGCTGATCGTGATTTAAACTTAAAGTTTCATTAGACTATTAGACTACTCCAAAACTTAACGTTTTGCAATGGAACCGATAAAACGTTAAGTTACACCGACATAATACGTTTAGTTGCGATAGACAGGCAACCGACCCACAGAATACCAGTTTTATTTTTTTTAATACCATTAGTCCGTCTGCTGCTAATAAATCTGTGATAATGCATTACAATCAACTGTGTCAGTCCGCTGTCGGTCGGTTACTATAGTGGGAACATCGTAACTATATCGTACCTCCACCAGGCACCAATGCAACTATATAATTGTATTTTAATTTTGTATATAAAAATGATATAAACTATTATATCATGACAGATTTTAAATTAGTATGTAGTATCAGAGTCTTCATGCAGTACAGTGGTACCCGGCACCTCCACCATTTGCGAGACCTAATTAGTTTCTCGTATGTGTTGTTTATTAATTTTATTCAACTACGTATGTTGAATTCCAATTATTTCCAAACCACCTCTCCCAATATCCCAAAAGGACTTGCGATCATTATAACAAATTTGCCATCATTCCACATCGGCTGCTTTTCATCTTAATCCCTTGGGGTGGCCTCTTTACCCTCTCCGTGTGATGTTAAATGGAAGGGAGCATTAATGTAAATGCTGGCGGTAGTAATAGCGATAGCGAGGTAGAATTGCGGTGAGTTAGAGGGTGAAAGATACCATAATATGAGAAGGTAGAGGGACACAAACATCACATCTGACTTGCATGCTTTTCCACCCAGGCGATCTAAAACGATATCATATCATTTTATCGGAAAGTCATCCCCAAGATCGGCGGCTCTTCGCAGGGGAGACCAAACCTAAACTAACATCATATTTTTATCATATATTACAATCACTGGTATCAAGTGATGGAAATGTGACACCCTCTATAGGCCTACATGCAATTAGAACGGGTGGTTATAAGATTTACTCAAGCGAATTAGTTGAGGGTAACATGGAAAGAGAGCTCCATCATGCAAATTGTTAGCTGTGGTAAAGGCCTCGAGTTTAGTTTACTTTTTGTGTTATATATATTTGGACAAAATATATATCACAAAAACAAATCATGGCACGTACAGGTTTAAGTCTATATGTTGAGCTGATAGAATGATAGGTCTTTTCTGTAAGTTTGCCGTAACTACAAACACATTCGTTCATAAAACACAACGAAATGACTCAATAGTTAGTGTATACACAATTATTTAACCATTAATAAACATGTAGGTATAAACTTTGCAGTGTTTGTAATGTTTTGTATTTCTACACTTCAATAAATTCGCAAAATATTCGTCACCCTCGTTTTGTTCGTTTCGTTATTTGTTTCTGTTGGAATTCATAAATTTAATTTAATTATAAAAATGTAGTTTTATCAAGGGCCCAATG
Source organism: Isoperla grammatica (assembly GCA_945910005.1). NCBI lineage: Eukaryota > Metazoa > Arthropoda > Insecta > Plecoptera > Perlodidae > Isoperla > Isoperla grammatica. The sequence continues at coordinate 11,443,487 of OX246738.1, read as the reverse complement.
ACAATTATATGCTTTCATAAAGTTTTCGATGCAAAATAGGCTTATACATTGTCTGTGAGTTCGTACTGCCAGTGCACATGAACGGAACATTCAAATAAAATTTGTAATGTTTATTTTATGTTGTTGCATTTCTATGGCATTTTCTTCTGCTTGTCTTCTTAATTTAAATTATGTGTTGGACCAAACACATTGAATTTTCTGGGATCAAACCCATTTATTGTAAAAATACGTTGAGGCAAATGAATAATAATGTATGAACTTATGTCCCGTCAAAAACGTATCCACATTCACGTAACAATTAATGATCTACCATATTGTACCATTTTTAAGAAATCAATTTACATACCAGGAAAACAAAATTTTAGAGATATGGACACATATTTTATGCACTTTATTTCCATGTAAAGCAAAGTACTACTTCTCTTGAATACAGTGACAGCAATTGCAATCCTTGAACTAAGTTCTGTAATGCCTAATACTTGTACGATAACAAGTCAATAAATTTTCATTTTTAGTCAAGTTTGTGCCAGACTCATTCTTCTTGCGTTGTACAACTGAGCCAACCGTCTAGAATGTGTATTTCTAAAACACGTCCACATTTACATGGACAAATGACGCGAGTGTCTCCGCACTGTGAGACATAGACGGTGTAGCTCTCTCTACTGAATAAGAATAACATATACCATGCAAGGCGACGCCAAAGAGGAAATAGCTCGAAGTTTATATTTTATTAAAGTTGGTTTACAGAATATAATTTACGATTGGTTATCTAAACTAATCAAACTGAAACATTCTAGATAATTAAAGAGAACATTAAAATTGTAATTATTTTTATAGGTTTTCTTTCAAACGAGGGACGTAGTTTAGATACTTCTGCAAAAGTTGTCCTTGGTGGTTATTCGAATAACATTTAAACATAGATATGTTTATATCGTTGATGTTGGCATATTTTAGCATCCCCCTACCGTCTAGATTAGCCTCATTTCACGTTGAGGTGTTCAGTTAAAACGATTTCAGAAAACGACTAAAGCGGAGGACCCAGACATGTATACAAAATGGCAGGAAGTGTATGATGTGTTTTAAGATGTAGTAGTGTAGTTGCAACGGCGTCAAACAGCAATAAATACGAAGTGAAAAAAATAATCAATTCGCCCAACAGGAATATAAATAACAATTTTTTGCAACGGCGTCAAACAGGAATAAATACGAAGCTTAAAATAATAATAATAAAGGCCCAACAGGAATATAAATAAAAATATGTTTGTGTCAAAAGTTTCAGTTGAATGTTGAAGTGTATTAGAATGAATACTTTACGGAACCATTTGAAAGGTGCAATATGTTATTAGTTAAATGTTTTGCTACCAAATGTGCATATTACGTTATGTATTGCGTGTACTTTGGTTTTTAAATACATGTGAAATCGTGAAGGTTTCTATCCAACAGGCGCATGATTATGATGTTTTTAAATAATATCAAAATGTTATATCCCGCTATATCATTAGAACAACAAATTTCATCACATGATTAGGTGCAAAATCTAGTGAATCAAAGTTTACGATTAAAATTTAATACCGTGTCGCAATTGCCAACTAGAAGGAATTGCATCGTAACTTACATACATCACGATACCGCACAATAAGCTCCGAGATACATGTTAATTGTTAAGATAGTAATATATGTCATGTGTGCAGTGTAACGTTCAACAATTACAAACGAATGCCCAAAAGTTCTAATGAAGCAAACAAGCAGTTCCAGTATGTTATAGCATCGTGTGGATCGCGACCCGGTGAAGCGGTGAAGCGAGCACCCCCAAGCGTCACACCCCTGTTCAAATGATTCCGGTCGGGTTACGACGCCTTATCACACCCCCTCGTGTGAGGTGCCTTAAAAGTCGTCTGAATATCATATTTGGTTATTCCCTTACCAATGTCTCAAATGATGTGAGATACGGGAGCTTTCTATTGTATTTGAGAATTTTATTCAATAGTGGCGATAAACCTATTTCCCAATACAGTGGGATTTGATGGCTGAAGCGTTGATCGTCTGTTCTCTTGCTATTCTGTGCCAACTTTCAAGCTGAACTTCACTGTCACACAGCGGCATGCATAATTAAACGGAAAGTGTTTATGGCATTCGTTTTAAAGCTGGCAATATAATTTCCAATTTGTAAATTTCAAAGCTATAACCTCTATCTGCGCATAAGATAATGATAATGTCGTAATATTGTATATACACATAATATAAGCAATCTCCTGTGTTGTTCTTTTAACGAATGATACTTAGCAAATTTATGTCACGTTTGAGACATTTCGTTAGATACTTATGATAAAATGCAAGACTTTATGGGGGCTATTTTGTGACTTGATGGTCTTATAGGCTGCTTATACTTATACTGCTTGCAATTCTAGCACTTTACCATTTCTACCGTTTCAAGAAAATATCTTGCATACGTTTGTTCATTCATTCTCATTCATTTCTAAATGGTGAAAATAACTATGCTTAAGACAAAATCACATTCTTTCCATTGGGGTCTCAAATTTGGATGAGTTTTACGTGAGGTAACTATCCATGCGCAACAACACAACAACATCTTTATATTTGATGTGATGGACGTACGATTTCACTACGTGGCCTTGAAAACTCAAACTATCGGAATATGCAAGTGAGTAGTGACAACACTGTAATAAAAAAAAACTAAACAGAGGTTTATTAAATAAAACAATAAATAATTAGTTTCTAGGGTTCTATATTTGAAAAGAACTAATACATCAACAGTAAGTGTTTTGTTACTATTAACAGTTCACTCCCATATTACATAAAAAAAAAAAAAAACAGAAAACACACATATAGCTAACATTAGGTCTATATTTGTCTTGATATAATTGTGGTGGGCCGTGAAAATAGCCGGACACATAATTGTAATGTCGTACATTTCGGATAGGCCTACTCGGAATGCGTCAGGACTGAATGGTCTTGGTCTTACGTTTCGAAACCCCAATAATAATGGTACCCGGGAGCAGCTGAGTTGTTTCAGGTCAAGGCCGTGTTCAACCAGCCCCATCTAATGCTGCATTCCCTCATGGGGTTAGCCTAGACGACGAAAGACAAATCGAACAACTCGGTACGCGTTTTACTCACGTGAGCAACGCACGTTTTGAAAAGCTGTAAGAGATACTTTGAAGAAACTTTGCAGAGACGATTTTGAGACGTCGAGCTGGAGAGAAAACAACTGGGCAGTTCTCATCAGCCGTTGGACGAACATTTGGCTCAAGGTCTTAACGTGTATATGCAACATGTATTCACATCGATAATGCAATAACGAAACAAGTAGCAAGTAGCCTACTCTGAAACTCACGGTTTCATTGGCTTGAAGAAATAATTGTATTTTTGATTACCTCTCCCGAATGCAGGGACTCAAATCTACTCTAGTTTCCCAAGTAACACGTCGTTATATATTGTGTGACGATTTAAGTTGCCTCCTAAAGCGCTATATACATACACATACGCATAGAATGGCGTTATATAATAGTTTATGGTTACATACGTGGTTAGGTTATGTTCACTATTTTGAATGAAACATAATCACGACATTTTGGTTCCACAGATTTGGTAGGTAGCTCTTTATTTGTATGATTAAAATGTTTAATTGATATTCACAACATATTTAAGTTCTTGCATAAGTTAGGTGGCTTCCGTCCTTTTAAAGTTACAAGGGTATAGTAACTGGCTTCCACGACTTGTAATCTAGTAGGCTTGAAGGCCGCCTTGGTTCAAAAAGTATATCGTGATGAAGTAACGTCAAACTGACAGTGCGTTGGTTTATTGCCCATGTAAAGCATGTATTATTGATCCTTCACAACAATGTTATCTGTAACATCGTCTCATATATTTGTTTTATCTACAAAAACAACGCGATACCATGCACGCTGTTGCATTTGTCGCAAAGCAACAAACAATACATAACAACTTTTGTAATTATAAAAATAGTATTATGTTTAACGGTAGACTGTATAGATCAATTCATTTTCTCAGTTTATATTTATTTTCCACACAAGTTTTTGTGTGAGGTGGTTAAGTAAACAACACCCCCCCCCCCCCCCTCCCCCCCCCTCGACACGGAACCAGACATGACACCAACGATTGGCCGGTTGGGCGACTCAGAGCTACAAAAAAGTTGAGCAAAGAACAAAGAAAGCTGAAATATTGGTCAGAAATGAATTGGAAGTGTTAAGTGAAGTCCGCACACGTCATGATGTAGCTGGTAGAATCCGGGCGGGCTTAGCTACGCTGGGCGGTGGAGGTTATTGCAAAACTGTCGCCACAAGACTCTGTTACACTGACAAGTTAGTAATTACATCGTTCTTCAAAGCCGTTACAAATACCGCGGAAGCCGTGGAAGACATGCCAAACAAGTCGTGAGTGAAATACCGTAATAGGGAAACGCAGCGAAAAACTTTCTGTACATACATTATTAAACAATGGACTTTTGTGTTTATTAAAAAATTTAAAGTCTATAATATTCACAAACTAATTAGATTTTTTTATGATCTGATGTGTCGAGCTTAAATATTATTTGATTATTTAAATTGTATGGTCAACTTAAACATATTTTGACCGACACTTGTTCATATTAGACACGAAAATAATGAGTTTTCATAGCAAATACTTTATGCTGTTCTTTGGGTATAAAACGTATACGTTACGAAATGACTAATTTAAATGTTATGTTATTTCTTGATGAAAAATATTATAATATACCTTCGAAGGGAGCGTGCATGATAAAATCTTAAAATTTCAAAACAAGTCTAATTTGCTGTCGCTATATAATACATTTGCGTAATGGCATCCTACACGAACATATATCGAAACAAGAAAAAAGCGTATTGTAGTTTGGTGCGACAATTGCCGTTGTTACATATTAACTCTAACGGCATGACAGAAATACTTGACAGAGTCTATGATTCACGAACTACTAAACCTTGCAATAAAGCCAGACCCATGTATTGTATGCGACCTTGGTCATCTAAATAGAGATGGAGGGGTGAAAAGCTCATACACTGTAATTAAATCTAGGTACATACATTCGGGTTGTTTGGTTTCCTTGGTGGTGGCGCCAAAAGGGTGGAAGGTGGACTGGAAGATTAAAGCCCATACATACTGCGTCGCACCGAGCCGACAAGGCATGCCATGCAATGTACACAGATACAGCTGCGTAGCTAATGGCTCGTCTTTTATACAGCCTGTGTAAACTTCATGTTTCTAGCAGTTTGTTAACTCCATTAATTGTCAGCTGTTTCATTTCGGTGACATAGGCAGTGGCTCATACTCAGACAAAACACACGCATCGTGATGAAGATACTGCGGAGCGCAAGGAAATATGTTCACATTCTTATATCGACATCCCTTACCAGTTTCTGTCCACCGAAAACAGCTAAAATCACAATTACTTGTACAATGTTTCTCGATTATAGCGTCAAAAACAAAAAAACAAAATATTACATGTAGAGCTCAATATAATTGTTATAAAACAAGGTATTCTGCAGTCGTTAAGGGAATATTTAAATTGAGTTTATAAAACCAATATTGGGATATATTTCTTTGTCCGCCAAAAATTTATTTGATCCATTTTATTATTATTTTATTATTATATTTTATTATTTATTTTATTATATAAATAAATTTCTTTATTTCTTTATTCGCCACTGAAGTATAGTAACGAGTCACTTAGATAACAGTAATACGCCAGATTCTAATTCTGAAAGTAATCGGTTCGATTCCGGCAACCGAAATCAATTTTGATTAATGATTTTACCTAAGATTTTCATCATGCAGTCCTAACGAGAATGTTAGGAGTATATCCTCCTCGAATCCCTAGAATATTCCTTCCCGAGAATACAAATACGTAGTTTAGCCACGTAAGTAAAGAGGGGCTCATCTGATACAGCTGGCGTGTACGGTGTACCTCACAAACCCGTACTGTCATTACAATGAATTACTGAATGTATAGGCACACGCGCCGCAAACACTACATTGTAAAGACCAACCATCGTCTCGACTAGCCTCATTGCAATATCAGAATCATCATTAACGGGGAGGGACAGTCTCACTATTCAAACCGCGCAACATTAACGGGGAGGGACAGTCTCACTATTCAAACCGCGCAACATTAACGGGGAGGGACAATATCACTGTTAAAACCGCGTAAAATTAACGTGTTTTAGTAACAACTTGAGAACGCTACACAATATTGAAAAACTGGTTACTAACTTCTAACCAACATTACGCTTCGTAGGAAATAAACATTAGATTAAAAAAGTTTCAAATATTTAAATCGTTTCGGTTGTTATTTCCCCTTAACGAGTATTTTTATTGGTTTCATTTGATTCAGCGCTGAGTACATGTGGGTAGTTTCGGTAACACACAAAACACAATTGTTGTAATATCCTACCTAATCTAGATGGCAGTTACGTGTCAATTAGTAGTGGACATCAATCCTCTCCGCCCCCCCCCCCCCCTTGCTAGGGCCACCCGCCACCAGACATGGGTTTCCGCCACCGTCTAGCCTAGCAGGGGGTGTCGAGGAGGTTTGTCACGCTGCTTTCTACCGTATTAATCGTCTCCCTACTCTCAGCACAACCTTGCACTCAAACGAGACCTGTTCACAACGTACTTGCTTATCTCTCTCTGCTCTTTCTTTTAGAGTTATGCATTCGTCTCATCAACACTTTGAAACCGATTCCGAGTAGCGTATTGGAGTGGTATGTATTAAATTTCAAGCACGATCTATCAAATATATTTGAACCTATTTTCAATTGTCCTACTTTCTTATTTTCCAATTTGACTTTTATCTGTACCTATTTCAAATAATACCTGGAGATTTGTTCAAATCAGTTGTCTGTGTATTTCGATGGTTATTCTTGTGATGAAGTGACTCTTGTCTGCTTCCAGGGGTTAATTTGAGTTCCGATTCCTTTTCCGAACCCAGAACGCGCGTTCCGGTATTATTTCGTAACGTAGGTTACTCCTTAAAAACTCGTGAATTTATTCGTATCCCTGAAAATCTCACAAATATATTTTTTTATTTGTTGGTATGAATGCAAGTTATTCAAGTTTATGAATTACCCCTAGCCCCTAGGTAGCCAGACCCAAATACATAGGCAATAACCTTCTGACTGACCACTGACACTAAACAGATAACTAATTGATAATTACATATTATCTGTGTTCACAATGTATAAATGTGGGCGGGGTTGGTGCCAAATTATATGTGCCAAACAAAATATGCGTTCCGGTTCCTTTTCAATTACAAATTAAGCCCTGTCTGCTTCTATATTTTAGGCAGGGTAGACACTTGCAACGTCACAGCACGGGAACACCACATCCACCCTTCCACTCTCAATACAATGGCCACACATCAACATTAAGGCGAAGAGACAACACTCTGTATTATGTCTCTACGTGTGACCACTCAGTAATCTTTGGTGTGACAGAGCTTCGGAACTCTTTTTTACAAGACAAGGTGCAGGGCTGGGTACTCTTACTCGAAATTAAATATTATATTTCATTGAATACAGTTCAACTATCAACAATATCGGCTAACGGTCACCGCAGGTGTTTGTCTAACTTAGAACTAATCAGAAATCTATTTAAATTTATACAATTGTATAAGATGGATATGAGCTAGAATTGAAATATGAAAAAAGTTGTGTCAGAACTGCAGCTTCAACTACTACTTACGAATAAGTAGCTCTATCAATAGCACAACTTATTAATTGTATTACTAAATTTAAATAGTTAATAATTGGTAATTGTATGCACACTGTAATTTGGCAATGTTTATATAATGAAAACGTTGCAAAATTAAAGTGTGCATACAATTATTCGAGTGATTAATAATTCTTAACATTCTAACAATTCAAAATAGTATAAATCCTTTTGGATGGCAGAAAGATGACATGTAGATAAATTTCACTAAATATCATAGCCCGTATTCCTAATTACCTATTTCCTAATCACTTGTGTCCATCTCAGCGATTGGTTTTGTTAATAATAAACAACGTACAGACTTCGTGTGAAATCCGTCAGTGTCTCACTTCGAACACTGGGAGACGAGCTTGTGACGTAAAAACGAAAAGCATGCGCACTTCTGAATGAAATATGAACACTGACAGCCACGAGTGTTGTGGGTCTGTAGCTGTACTCAGAACAACCCCCTCCCCCCCTCCCCCGGGGACATGTGACTCGCACGCACACGCACACGCACACGCACACGCACACGCACACGCACACGCACACGCACACGCACACGCACACGCACACGCACACGCACACGCACACGCACACGCACACGCACACGTACGTGAATAATAAGCCAACCAACTACAATCAACTTAGGCTTATTGTCAGTAAATCACTAGTACTAATTAAAAATAGCCTGAAAGCTGTGTACAGATATGTTACGTGACAGACGTATTACTTTTATGTAAATATGTCTTTATTGTGAACCCCTGCATTTATTGTACTGAAGCTTACATATATGTTTTAGATAAACAAACAATAATATGCGTAACAATATAATAATACCAACATTAAAAATATATTGTTTACAAAAACTGTTTACATATAAAGCCAATATTGTTATTAAGCACGTCGAGTGCTTGGACGCACGAATTCAATGTATACAGACTATTTAAGTATATATCACAGTTTATTATTAGTGCGCACATGACAACATAAAACGGGAGACGTGTTAAGTGGATATTGTATGTGGAGGGATTTGATCCAATAACAAGAGACGTCTCAGTCTCCATGTTGTCTCTCTACCCTACTACTCTACAGTACACCGGGGGAACTGGAAGAGAGCGCCCCACTCAAGTCTTCCACGTCCTCGTTAAATATCCACGACCTTTTGGATGGGACTCTAGACATATTTCTACAGACGCGTCTTCCTTGTTTATGCCCGGTTTATTGTATGGGAACGTTATAAAAAATACTTGGGAAGATCGATGTCTTTTCGGTCGGTGGCTTTTATATTTGTCCTCCTACTATTAGTTATTTACTCGTACTTATTGGACCGCACTGAAATTAACATATTCGTGACGGGACGGAAATTTACTATGATACGCCTATCTGATATTTTGCCGCCATATTGTTTTTGAAAAATAATTTTGTATAACTATTGTGTTACTAAATAACTTCAATAATGATTTTGCCACGATACTAATGCCATTCAATACACATATAAATTTGTGGATGTATCAAATTGATTGGAGTCTCCGTTCGAGCGCTTTCACGAAACATACCCACAAAAACCGAGTGTCATAGATATCGAATGGAAACGCTCGTTTAATTAATAATTATTATACAATACTATTATACAATAATTATTATATATATTATTATATAATTATTTATTATTATGGAGTGGAATGAAAAAATTACGTACACGGAAGGAGAAACTCTATAACTAACAAAAAATGTACATATGTCAATTCGAATGTTCATTTCTCAGTTACCTTATTGGACGTTACAAAAAAAAACGCTACAACTCATTGAAATGTCTGAATGTGTGCGACGAATTTACTGACAATTTTCCTGCTTCGCTCACTAGCAATAAGTTTGCGCTATACTCGGGGGAAGTAAACGCTGGATTATTTCCGAACGCAAACTGACATTGGCCTCGTCCATCGAACACTTTTCATGCGAAGTTGATAGATTAATTCTCATGAGAATTCTAATCGAAAAGTCAACGAAATGGAAAATACCAGAGGTGAAATGTTCACTACGCAACATCGAGCCAAATCAAAGAGATTGTGAAGCAATAACTCTGTCTGGAAGTCGGCAAATGACAGTCGACCTCTCGATCTCTGTGTTCACGATATCGATATTTCTTCGTTAACAATATAACATGTCTCGTGCTTGTTATATTGGTCATAACAATTTTTTGCTTCAGAGCACGATAAAAACTTACTCATAGACACTGTAGATGACAAAACGTTTTAGATTGTAATGATTCTCAATCTCAGACGTGTGCAAACAGGTTGTATATAGTGTATAGTGAAGACAGTTGTGTGATATTTTAAGCACATGAAAAGCGCGGCATTCATCTTCAGATTTATTATATTAGATAATCACTTAGTTTTGTTATTTTTTTATGTAATACATTTTTTTTTTTTTAATAAGTCATATTTTCAAAGCTATATTTGATTGTAACGATTGGTTTTCCAGAGATACTTCCAAAATGATTGTATACATTTAACATCTTATAGACATTTCATTTCCTCTTCTTCTTGTCTATTTACGTTTAGGTTTTAAATTGACCCATACTTTATGTAGTTTGATTTTGTAACTAAATTAATGTGTTTACAAAAAAATAACAAGTGAGATTTTTCATAAGACTCTTTAAAGCCCATGAAGAGGTACCTTGTCAGAATAAATCATTTAGATAACGGCGTAGGATGGTGGTAAACACCAAACACCCGGTTTTAAACACAATTTAAAATCAGTTATATTTGGATTAGCCATTTTTGTATCTTGTTTTCAAAATCATATTTAATTTTTATGGTCGAATCAATGTCTCCGGGACAGATTATATAAGTGTGTCCCTGTATAATATATCCATGTTTAAACTCATTGTTCTTAATAGTAACTTGATCGTGTTTTTATGAACACTCTATAATTTAAATATACTTTATTATTTGTTAACTTTTATTTGTTAAGCATCATTCTTTACCCAATAAATTACGAGTCATAACAAAAGAGTAAAGAAAGCAGGAACCAACGAACAAAAAGTGCATTAGTTTTCAGACGCAATGTTTTCGTCCGTGTAATAAGAGACTAGTAAGATTGTTTCCTTACCCGCTGCAACTCCAGTTCGAGCTCCTCAAAGCTGTCCGAGTACTCCGAGTCGACGCCTTCTTCCATGAACGTCACGTTCTTAGCTGTCGCCAGGGGCGCCACTCGAGCCTGCAACAAGAAACAGGGCTCGGGTGAATCTCTCCTCTCCTCTCTTCTCTTCTCCTCTCTCGCAGAACGGGCAAATGGTTTAATTTGCATTCACGCCAGGAGTGTCATAAAAGTGGTAGGTAATCCATTTTTCCGTCTGTCTGTCTATCCGTCTGTCTGTCTATCTGTCTGTCTATCTGTCTGTCTGTCTGTCTGTCTGACTGTCTCGTGTAACGTAGTTATCATCCACTTCGCAAACGTCAAAGGAATTAATGGCAAGATGAAGTGCACGAGACGAAATCCCGACTTAAAGAATTTACCGGAGTAGTAGGATGCTCATTTCGAAGGCCACTTAATATTAATAATATGCCGAGTGTTCCTTATTGTGAATGAAGATGACATAATTTATAATGTTTACTATTAATCTTTAGTATATCCGATAAAACCACTCACATCTCGACTATAATGGTTTAATTTTGTTCATACGTTCCTACAAGTTTATTTTGGCAGGTCGTTCACGAACAGCTCATAATAAAACAATTGTAATGTTTTGTTTTTGTGTGGTCACGATTACAGCTCACAACGTGTCGACTCCCATCTCTGTCCACACTTATTATGTGCATATGTATGCATCTAATAAACAAGATCGAAAACTGGATTCCGCCCGTGAGATGTCGTCACATACTTGTTACCAGTGTTGGGTAGGAATGGATTTTTCATTTTCGTTCATAGGAACTATTTCCTTTTTAACTAACCATTAGCCATTTTAGGAAGCATTCACATGATTGGTAAGATCGAAAGAAAAATGGTTGTTGCAGAAAGGAACTCTTTAGGAACTTCGTTCATTTTGAAATGAAATAAGGAACACTTTAGTTTACTTTATTTTAGAGGAACTTAGAACTGGAGAGTTCCTTTTTTCTTACGAGGAACGGGAACTGGAACTAGGTCCACTTTTTTTAGGAACTTACCCAACACTGTTTGTTAAGTCGTGTAGTAGCTGATATTCTTGATACTTGAGCCAAAGATTGCTTGAGCTACCGGGACAACGGGACAACTGCGTGTTATTACAAATACATGTGTACTTACAAGCTGGAGCGTTGGTACTTATACAGATGAATGATCTGAGCTCGAGATTCAGTCAGAGTAAACGTTTTTGATAATTTCTATTATATTATAATATATATTTATAAATAGTCTAGTGTGTGTGTGTGTTCTACTTACGAGCATGGTGAATACATAGTGCAAATTGCAAATCACCGCAAATGTGATCTTTTTAAAGAAATTATATGTATTTACAAAAATACACTTTGTGTGTTTTAAGCCTATTCAAGCTGCATGGATATTATATGATGCGATAGCACATTAGAAAAGTTATAACAATGATAACTAATTCCTACAATCCGTGGTAGTTATACTATTGCTACACTGCATTCAATAAAAATTGTCGTAGTCATGAACAATATGAGTATGAGTTTGAGTGAGTGAGTAATGATTATGCTCATTCATTAAATCCGGCTTTTTAATGCTAAATTTCGGTTTGTGCTCGGCGTTGGTTTTATAGATGTTTCTGATTTGCAATACAAATTTCAAGGAGTCAAACCGCAGATGGAACCGTAAAACACAACTGAAATGTTGTACGTCATTTCTGATATAATTTGTCGTAGGAATACCCGTTATAGAGTGCACACCAGCAAGGCCTGATGTGCCCCTCTTCAGGTGACTCTAGGTATGTATGTTACGGTTGTTGGATAGTTGGGAAGGATTGTCCAAGGGCTGTTATTACGACTCAATCCCAGCATGCGCCTTTAAGACTGAGGAAAACCTTGGAAAAACCTTCAGTCAGGATTGCCGGTGGCCGGAATCGAACCGGCGACCTCCCGAATTAGAGTCTTGCATCTGACCGCTGAGTCACCTCTATTGGTTTATTAAATGTATGTAAATATCGACTCCTGACTGAGAGAGAGCAGCGCCATCTTGTGACAAATGAAAACGTTCTCTATCCATCACCGGTAACGCAATGTGAAGGTAGACAATGGCAACCATCAGTTTGAAAAGTGTGCACTCAGCAGTCGAGTTGCATTATTGGTGGAGACCGCATCTATGTAGAAAAAACTAGAAAATAGGTTGTAAATATGTAGTAAACTCAAAGGCATATAAAATAAATGTAAAATATGTCATAATATTATTCAGAGAGCAGAAAGCTATCAATGGAAAACTTTTTCAAAGTAAATTAAGTAAGTAAGACATGAAATCCATTGTAAACTGGGAATTTATTTTGAAAAATATACAAGTTAATTTACTTTGAAAAAGTTCCATTGTAAACTTGGAATTTAATACTTCCTATGTTCAAGATGTTTATAGAAAGAGCCCAGACAGATACAAGACAGTATTTTGCCGTCCCAATGATGTTATTCCTGTAATGGTAATATATAAGCACATGCATATGTCGTTATTTGTAAAGTATTATCTAATCTAATATTTTTACATATTTATTACATGTAGACATATGAAACATTTGCTCCAGTAGGGTGAAACACAAAATCTCTAAAAATGTACCAATTACATTCAAAAGAGGCTCTAATTGATAACGGGATTCAGAATGATATATTTGAGGTTCCGTCAACGTATACATCCAACCTATATAGTATTTAGAGTTATTATAAACATATAAACAGTGTTAATCATGCTTCAGTCTAACACCCATAGATGAGTAGACCTACTGCTTGTTCCCTGTGCGTTTAGTCGTATCGGTGATGAGCCAGTCTTATTCGGAATTTCGCCACCCATGTTGATGGCCAAAATGGGTCGCGAAACGTCGGTCACCGACACGATCAAACAACCCAGGGATAATTTTTTCGCAACACATCCCCTGTTAGACGGGTGCTACGAACACATTTCTCAGTCACTTATTTTTTACACTTGTAGACTGTTTCCCCAAAGAAGGTTATTTACATTTTACAGACCGAAATTTGTTTATTAGTTATCACTTATCAGTCACTGACCAACTTAAAAGTCTGCGGCAGCAAAGCGTGAGATTTAAGTTTTTCTGAACAACTTTCGATTTCAACACTCAAAATAGACTAGATGCATTCTGGTGGTAAGAAAATAAACTGTTATAAGAAGGAGTTTAGCTCTCAATTCTTCATTGTATAATGGCCGAAAAGAGGTTTCTTAGAAACGCTGTCTAATTTGTTAGTTTGAGTCCTCAGTAAAGTACAGAGGTCTACAGATAACATAACAAAATATTAATTTGTTTGGATTAAATCCAATCATTGGGATATTATTGCATTATTGGATTGTATCCAACAGTAATACATTTTGCATATATTTTTTCCGTTATCTGCGTAGACCGTGATCATATCTAACCGCACTGTCTACCAACAAGTTCTTTATTTAAAGTTGATGTAAAGATACTAACAGAAAACCTACCATTCTCATGCTTGAGTTTTGCGAGAGATGCCGGTGAAGTGTGAACCCACTCAGCCTACCATCCCCGACATGCCCAGTTGGGTTTACTTGCGAATCCCCTTTACAAAAGAAATTACATAAACCGGAATCTGTCAAGATCGAGAAGCCAGGAGCGACTTTGACTTGCATGTTGTCTGGGGTGAAAGCAATGGAAGGTCGTACGAAGTTCAAGCAAAATTTCATCAGGCATTTTCAAGATAAATCACCTAGGACAAGAGCGACAACTACTGATGCACCCTGCTTTGTGCTGATCGACAATCGATATTAATGCGGAACTGTCAACTACTCTGGATACCGTAGAGTTGGCCATAAGATATATGTAGGGTAGGCCTAAACTGGAGGACTCGTATTGATTAGCTTTTCAAATTCGTATTTTCGAACTTATGCCGCAACACCCGAAAGTTTGAACCTGTGGCCCCTCACAGATGGGTGCCAGTCCACGCCTAGTCAATAAACTATCACCTATAAAACACATCTGTTGATTACCTTATTTTATTTTAAGTCCGATGATGTTTGAGGTTGTGCAATGTTCTTTAAGTATGTTTATGTATACCTACTCTAAAGTGAATTCGTACCATGGAAACATAGATAAAATATGTTTCTAACTAAAAAGCCCATGCATGAGCCTACACTAAAGTAATATAAAACACACTATCGTTATTAGGATGCTAATTGTGTTGTGGTTGGAGTTTGAAGAGGGTGGGGGGGGAGGAGGAGGGGAGGTCAAAAAACATAATGTTGGAAGACGCTGTATATGTTGCTTTCTAAACAGGGCTTTCTTTTCGTAATTCAATATTTTACAATTCTATTTTATGTCATAACTTATATAATAAATATGTGTATGGAGTTCTACATATTTGTATTTCCACAAACACTACAAACGCTGTTGGAGATTATGATTAATTTCCTAAAAGACAACAAACAAAATTGCATTTCAATTATTTATATACTACTATAAACTTTGGTTACAAATCAGAATGACATATGAAGACAGCAAAATAACTATACTCAACGGAAGTGAATTATTGGAAATAATGTCGAGAGATCACAGAATTCAATTATTTCAATTAAATTTCAAGTCGTGGTCCACAAACGATGAGGGAGAAAGAGAGGGGAGGGTCGCCTGTAAACGCTTATATATCGTCACAATATTGTTATCCGGGTAGTGTCTATTTGCATAATACAGTTTGTTAGTTCTCTTCAACGGAACTTTACATTAGTGCAGTTGTAC
This sequence comes from Isoperla grammatica, assembly GCA_945910005.1. Classification (NCBI taxonomy): domain Eukaryota; kingdom Metazoa; phylum Arthropoda; class Insecta; order Plecoptera; family Perlodidae; genus Isoperla; species Isoperla grammatica. The sequence continues at coordinate 11,427,844 of OX246738.1, read as the reverse complement.
ATAAGTCTCAATGCTGCGATGTAGTTATTGTTTACTCTACCTCCTACAACATTCTATGGAATAGAAGTAAAAACAAACTGAACGATCAATGCATACCTTATATTAATAACGTAACGTAATTTGTTAATAATGATTCTTGTTACATCCTGCACACTCAACACTTAAATTTGATCGGTGTATTAATGTTATATTATTTGTGTGAGAAACTATTTACAATGGGCTAACCCTTTACTCTTAGAGTATGCCGAGTATCCGAGTATCCTTATGCCGGAACTCGTGTGAATTTTCCGCACGTGAGTATATACGTGAGTTTCTGGAATCACATTTTTTTAATGTATAAATAAACCATTTATAAATGTGATTTCATGGTAGGAACAGAATTCCCATGACCACAAGTCATCCATTTACATCTTGCAGGATGCGTGGTTGAGGGTGGAGGCAAATGCTGTGATGGTATTTTAACCGTTTTCCAAAGACCATTTTGAGCATTGCAAAACACACAATCTGGCGCCAGATTGTCGTTCAACGAGGAAAACACGTAAGTAGTCAGGCGTAGACATGTGGAAATAAATATTAATCATTTGGTATATATGGTCAAAATTGTAACAACTCTAAGACAGCTCAAACGGAACTGCAACGGGTTCCTCATGATCAGCAGATTTCGATGTCAACCACGTAGACAATTAATTATGCCATCATATTATATACATGAGGGAACAACTCACACCACATTATTTTGGCTCATAAAACCTTATTTGAATTAATGATTTTGTTGAGTGAAATTGAAATATATATATTGTAAAAGCGCTACCTTCATGGTCAAACAGTGTCTTCACAGTTCACTAAATCTCCGCCAAGAGTGCGCGAGGGAGTTATTGATCTTCCGATAGGGGAGTAGCTTGAATATAAATTACTAGACAGAGTAGTTATAGAACACTCATCTCAAATACCCCGGTATAAATTATTACAAAATAATATATTGCTGAGTATAATTGCAACTATACGTACTTCTCATACATACAAATTGTAGTTATTCGTAGACGAAGTTATATTTTAAGTTTGGGTGACTAATTACAACACACGAAGTGAATAGTTATGCCTGTGCACTCAGCGCATATATAATGCGATCTGACGAGCAACTGTAAAGAGAGTGTCGGAGGGGGGGGGGGGGGGGGGGGGAGGGGGGCGAGTACACACAAGGAGTACGTTTCAGAAACGCTTTCGGGATCCCAATCGCAATCCGGAAATCGAGAAATAGGTAACTTATATGTTTCTTATGGTGCTGTTCTCAGATAAATCGTAATGTAAATGGGAAAATGTACTATTGCGGCGATCCATTACGATCACGATGTTGACCGTTTAGTTTCATATAGGCCTAACTTGCATTTTTCTGTACAAACGGCGCTGCATACGTGCTTGCTATGCTTGCTTGCTTGAATGCTGGGATTGAGTCTTACTAACAGCCCTCGGACATTCCTTCCCAACTATCCAAGCACCCTATAAACCTAGTTAGTCACCTAAAGAGGCAAAGCTGTTGTGCACCCTATAAACAACAATTATTATTATACTTCCTAGCATAGCGCTGTGTCTAATTTAAACTCATCAAATCTGTTTTTGTAATTATCTTTTGCATATGTTCCAAAAAGTTGTCTTTCGACATATTTGGGGACAACTGAAAAACACTGATTTTTGCGAGAATACACATTTGTCCTTCTTAGTAATAGGGGTTACAAATGTACAACAAACACGTAGGACATCTCTTCTCACTGTCCGATGCTTGCGAGACTAACAATTGCTTGTCGCAAATGCCTGAGGTTCTAGACAGCCAGCGTCTCTTGTCATTAATGAAGACTTGTGGCTCGCCTCGCGCCTCTAGTGTTCTTCCAAGTCATTAAATCTGTTGTGTGCCATTTTACACGCTCTTCCATGGATCTCGTCGACAGCCCCGCGTTTATTAACTCCAAGCGTCGAGGAATGTCCCACACCAGATGGCCGATTGTGACTTGTATAGCGGGATTTTATTGTTTTCTTAAAAATATGCTTTCTATACTATTTTAAAAACACAAAAATAACATTCGTCATTCAATGATTATTATTTCGTGAAAAATATAGATAAAACAAATTACTATATCCTCAATGGTGTGACCTTATCTTGTGAGAGAGTGTGAGGGGTTAGACGATTCAAATGAATCAAATCAAACACATATTTGTATTCATTGTTCAGTGGTGGACATTTTGCCATTCATTATTGTGCTTCGTAGCAATGACGGCTTCAAAGTCACCATTTATATATACATTGTCGTTACAGTAAGTAATGTCAAGTCAAGTGAATGTCATGTCAATGTAAAATGAATGATCGCTGCATGCACTCATAAATACGGCGTATCTGTAAATCTTTGCTTCTTGTTTATTATACACGTAAACTGTACAACTGGACACATGAGAGTTTGCAGCAGTCAGTCTTTCTTTTTGTTTACGCGTAATTGTACAACGGGAGCATAAGAAAAACGTGAGAATTTAAGTTTTCTGTTAATATACATTTAAAACAACCTTAAAAATCGAAATTGTGAGCATAGGTACGCAGAGGACTCAAAACTAACATAGATAGCGCTGCTAAGCAACCTCCTTTCAGCGCCATTGATGAATAATAACAATGAGAGCACTCAAAATACACTAGATGCATTCTGATGGCAAGATGATAAACTTCTATTAGGAGTGGTTTAGCTGTCAATTTTCATTGTTGTTTCATTGTTATTATTCATCAATGGCGCTGAAAGGAGGTTGCTTAGCAGCGCCATCTATATTAGTTTCTGATGGCAAGATGATAAACCTCTATTAGGAGTGGTTTAGCTGTCAATTACAGATAACGAAACAAAATATATGCAAAACTAATCACGTTTGAATTAAATCTGATAATACAATATTATCTCAATCATTGGATTTAATAAAAACGTAATGAATTTTACATATTTTTGTTTCGTTATCTGTAGACCCTGCTACTATCTATAGCTACGGCTGCGGTTTCTACCCACAATTTTGATTTAAAAAGTTGTAATAAAGATACAAACAGAAAACTTTCATTCTCACGCTGTTTTAGCTCGGACTGCCGCAGACTCAATTGTATGTGGTTGGGTCCGTATGACAGATGCCTCCTTCTATTACGAGCTCCTGGCGATATTGATATTTGATCTTGGAAATATTCACTGAAATACGATGCTTTTCATATGTACACAAAGGCACCAGTAGAGATTCACGCGGCGGGCATGTGTACTCCATGTAGGTGGATTAGCAGAGCCACTTATACGGCTGCATGTGTAGTCAGGACTCAGGAGGGAAGGAACCATAATGGCCGGTTTCCAGGTCTCTTGCTGCGCGGTAAAATAATGCGCGGTGACCAATCACAGCGTTCCGTCGCGATGCTGCCGCGCGGCAAGAGTTGAGCCAGCATTCGCGCATTGAAACATTCGCGCGCACTGGAACTTTCGCTCACTAGATATGTTCCCGTTGAGCCATGTACTGATTAGTTACCACGCCCATAATCCTGCCGCGCGGCAAGAGACATGAAAACCGGCCATAACACGTACGGGATAGGCTCTGGGAAAAGTGAAATCCCACTGGTATGTCTTACTCGTACATCACCATCGTACGCTCTTCTGCAAAGGATTGTGTTCAATTTTATTTGCACGTGTTTTCATTTTTATACATTAATTCATTAATTCAGGCATTTAGCCGGTATTTCAGTCGGTCTATCAGACAATATTAATTAATTTATATTTCTGTGAGTAGAATGGAGAATGTAGTAAGCCTGGAGATATTATACTGAGAAGAGCTTGGGTGAGCACATTGGAATATTACTGAACCGAATTAACGTGCAAGGATGAATAATGAAGAGAGCGTTGATGAATAGATGCAGCGGTGAATAGGAAATGTATCTAACGTAATGTTATTTATTGATTTGCTTACAGCGATTTGAAATCCTACATACAATTATTTTTTTTCTCCGTCGTCCACTTAGGAACTTAAATTTTAAACAAACCAACACCCTTAATTTCCTTCATCTCCAATGGTAGCAGGTTGAACGGTCAATTCTAAATTAACAATTGACGGCTATGTATGTGTACGGATGTGTTGTGTACAAATAATGTATTCATTATAATTACATATACAGGAGCGAGCAATGAGCATACGTACTTTATACAACACGTAAAAAGATGCATTTTGTTCCTGTATATTTTCAAACAAATCTGAAAGTACTTAAAGTACATGGTTGTGCTATATAAAAAAAGAACAAGCTTCATTTCGCTGGCCTGAATACCAATTTTATCGTCCAGTATAGACGAGCATAGAGGTAAATCTTTTGGTCATATGACTTCCCGTAAGGTTGTCACGATTCGCTATTACAATTACAAATAATATGAGTGTATACAAAACGTATATCGGACTGTCCCTCTGCGGTTGGGTACAGCTCACTGGGAGTATACCTTTTTCTTAGGTTTCAATGAATAGTGGAAAAGAATATATGCATAAGTGGCACACGTAAGATCTTACTGCAGTCTATAGAAAGGTTGTGATCACTCTGTTGTCTACTCAAATCGAATATGACCTGGTTCAGACTAGGTTGGAGGTCTTGCATTCTAGTTGGCCATGGATACGTCTCTGGCTCATTACATGTAATGGTCTAACTAACCGCAGCGTTGACCTGCAAGTCATTAAAGACATATCGAAAGGTTAAACAATTTGCACGAGTGCAATGAATCAAGTCGCCGTGACGGTGCAGCATTCTCATCAAAGACTTTTAGTAACACTCAGGACGGGAAGAATGTCAGTGCCACTCATGTGAGAAAGTTAATTATCAACTGGATCGCTGCAGTAAAATAAATAACAGTACCGCCACTAACTGTCTATCATGTTGGCTCTTCTTAATCTCGAACCCAAACATCACACATTGAACGTACTCACTTCTCAATGTATTGTTCTCGATCTACGTTATAATAGACCATTTTCAAAATTGATCTAGGTTAATCACGGTATTCTAAATCTTCAATGACAACGCACAATCATAAAAAATAGTTTTCAAATATTATGCCAAGATTCATTTTTCATTATTGTCTATTGTTGTCATTGAAGATTTAGAGGACCGTGATAAATTCTATCTAAGGGTCCTATAGATCGATTTTGAAAACGGTATATTCCCTCAAAAGAAGATTGTATAGAAGTCATTAGGTAACTAAAGCTTCTCCTGTTCCTTCCTGGCACTACATTTACAAAATACCTTTTTATGTAAACTAATTTTTTGAAGCTAGGTGATGGCTCCGATGAATATAGGCTACTTATGAAAATATAACCTGGGGGTTATTTCACCACGTTGATAAGCCGTGTCTTAGTTTGACGCCTGTTGTGCGTTAAAATGCAACACTATACAAAGTTTGTTTTGTAATGATTATTCTACAATCTAAAATAATGTGTCGTGCACATTGAAGACTGCAGTTTCAGATTGCCGTGTACATATTGTGCACTGCCAATACGTGTTAAGTAAACATGTAGTTGCTGATGAACCGGAAATTAAGAATAGATTAAATGTGCACGTGGATGTTATTCTGCGCTTTCTGAAGCGTGCAACATCCGATTAGATTATAGAACGTTAATGACAACACAACACACTTATTTGCACTGGAAAAGATAGAGAGAGAGTGAGAGAGTGAGGCGAGGGGGGGGAGGATTGTTTTCAAGTGATGCTGTAAAATTAATGTGTATGCATAATAATATAGTTCTTTATTATACACACGATGTTGACATTAATTTGAACTTAGTTTACGAATAAGTGCATGAATGAATCAATGGATTATTGCAATGCAAATGGTCATCAACTTATCGTCCAGTCCAGTAGTCTTCAAGTCCAGTAGTCTTCAAGTCCAGTAGTAACAAGTTTGTATTTAGTTTAGTGTTTAGTTTGTATTTAGTAGTTGCTTTATAACTTATATCATTATTTTAGTTTGCCTGTACACCTGCACCTGCGTTACCTGCTTGCACACCTGAAGAAATCCATATTTGTACCCGGAATAAATCAAAGTTAATCGACAACTGAATACACAGGTACATGTTTATAAAGTACATGTTTAATAGTAAAAGTATTGAACGCTGTGTCTCACAGTCACAGTAGCGCACGCTGGCTTGCAGGCCCGTGGCTTTTTAATTATTAATTATTGCTTATATGTCTACGTACCAACCATTATCTTACTGACTCGACAGAGGTCACCGTGTTTTCAGAATGAGAAAGTTTGCAGTCTTCATGTTGTTTATTTCCTACAACTAGTTGCGAAGTTTCTTGCCTGGAAACACGTTACTTTAGAGAAATACTTTTTCGGAGATGTACTTACTTACAGCGGTGATAAACATAATTTGAATTAGACTCGCTTGCTACATGGATCTGTTTTGATAGTATAATTCCCAGTTACTTACTTGTCTGTGGTAGTAAAGTCAAATAATTCGCATTGAATTACAATCCTCCTGCACAAAGTTGTTTGGTGTGAGATTCACTCTCTGCCTCCTTGGAGTTAGTTTGAACGAAGAAATAGTGACCCATCCCCTTCAACATGTAGGTTATATGAAGTAGGAACGTATAGTTGATTACCGCCTTTTAGCATAAACATGTGGATGGCGGTGAATGTACTACGAAGATGGGTTGGTATAATATAGGGTAATGGTAAATGTATGTGCTAAGTAACAATTCATCTAAAAAATATCCCCCTCAAACGGTGTAATCACGTGTAATACTAATATGGCATAAATATATTTGAAGTCCGCAATCTGCAGAGGAGATTTGTAAAATTAAAAAGACTGTCTATAGGGCATCTTTTTCTACCAAATTCAACCATTTTGTATGCGAAAACTTGGCCATAATGGAAACGTTCACGACGGCTCGCACTTTGGAAATATTCTTTACACCGCAATTTCTGAGCGTCGCTTCCATACCACATGTTTAAAATGCAAATTTTAAAGAGAATTAACACTGTAATTTTTATTTAATGGAATATGGGTGAAGAGATGGCTAGAGGAATGATGCGGTTTTTTCTCGTGAGGTTGGCCAATACGAAACGGTGGTAACACATTTCAGGTAATTTGCTCCGGAGAAACTTTCCGAAAACCATATGTGTCCTCTCCAGGGATATTCGGTGTCCTAATTGGAATTCGCTCTATGATCTGTGGTACGAGTTCCTTGGCACTAAAGCATTGATAAGGTCTCTATTCGAATCAGATGGTGGGACTGGAGCTGAATACCATATTTCATACCTACTTACACGACATTTTCTAGTTAGCTGTGACCTAATCCCCCCCTCCATCCCCCCTCCCCATTCAATTCAAACATACTTTTCTTCCCATCGCTTTTTGAGTGTAAGGATCCTCATTATACACTGCCATATTCATTTCTCTCTTGAGATGCGCTCCTATTTCAACACATCTTCCACCTGATCCTCTTCTTCCATCTTAACACGTCGTTCTTTGAACCACCCACTGTTGCGTTCGCACGCCATTTCTATGATTGCGGAAAACGTCGTTATGAAAAGGTTTTTCTGCTTCGCCCCCCCTACGATTATAAAACTAACGAACGTATTTTCTACCACTCATTTGCACAAATCGATGTTTACTGATAGACACTTAACACCTCGTTATTTCGACGGCTCTCAACACTGTGTGCACTTAAAAATGTGAAAACAAAAAAATGCACCAATTAAAACGTGTCGAAATTTTACAATCAATTGTTGAACACTTAAAACGTTTGGAGTCATTCAGATTATCAGCCAATCTGTGTGGAAAACGTCAATAAATAAAACAATACAGCACACACAAAAACAAATACATGCCAATGGAGATTTGTAACAAGAGTACTTTTTGGCAAAGAATAATGTACGTATTACAATAAAGACACGTACACACAAAATTGTTAAAAATGATCCTTGTGACAGTTTAGTACTTTTTTTTATATGGGATTAAACAAATAAATTAAATTCACATTTAGAGTCTACCCACTCAGTAAGGAAACTGATTTTCAGTGGGGGACTTTAATTTAAAGCGACTAAACCAACCCTGTAGGTTTTGAACACCATCGACGAGTGAGCGATAACCAATCAAAAATCGATTTTCTCTAATAGTTATCCTGTGGGGCTGATCGAGTTACATTGAGTTTTTTTAATACAACAAACAACCATTCAACTAATGCCAATTAAAAACGGTTGAAGGTTGTAGATTTGGCATCGTTCATAGAAGCATAGAACACGGTATTGCTATAGGTTGCTACTCTTGACGTTTCGGTAGCATTCTCAAAACTGATGAAATTTGTAACAGCCCAAAATTCTTAAGGTGTTTTATTCCCTTTTTTTCATATCGGATATACAATTAAAATGCTGAAGTCATCTAAGTAACGTGAAACCAACCACAGGTTATTCAATTATTCTCACGACTCTTGCTGATTTGCGTCTCTTTAAAATTTTGGTATTCGAGACGATGAAGGGTGATAGATGAAAATGACGGACAATTACATAAAAACTTGCGTTGTGTTGCATTCGAACCCACGTCCCTAAATGACATACGCAAGACCTGCGGCCGACAACAAAGCATATTCGAATTTCAAATACAGTTTTTCATTTTTTACTAGCATACTTATCAAATGATGTTCTATTTTATAATTATTAAAACGTTTGTAAGCAATTTAGACTATAGATATAATACTTTCAGTAAGCATAATGTTTTGAAACATCGCATGCCTAGTATTTGTTACGTATAATAGCGTTTTGTAAAGTAGCAGTGACTTAAGAAATAACGTTTCTACAAAATCATGCTTAGCGCTCATATGAGCTGATTTGATAAACAAATTACCATAAGGTGAGCCACGTGCGGCGAGATTCCCGCGCATAGCTATAAGTCTCCCATGTCTTGTCTTCACATCCGTACGGACTCGTGGACGCAATTCAGTCCTTTACTCGCTTGAATCTGGGCTATAAACCCCAACTCCCAAACACTACATATGAGAATGATGGAATGTTCATGGCGTTGACTGCGATATGTATAATAAAGTAATGTGCGGTTTCTACTCGCAAGTAAGTAGGGGCATACTTGTTGTGATGTATGACGTGTGGCCAACAAAGAATTATCTCACTGGAATACAAAAAACCTGAAAATCACAAAGTTGTAATGTAGCCTCTTCTCCCTTCCTCACCCCCCCCCCCCCCCCCCCACCACAGCACCCACACAGAAGACGTGTAATGAAAGGTAATGGCCTGACTTTTTGTGTTTTACATCTCCCTAAGTTTCTTAAAAAAAGAAATTAAGTTTTATTTTGTTTTGTTAAATACGTCAACGTGCTTTGCATCTCATTTCACTTTCCTCGTTGCGACGTAAAGTAGTTGTTCGCTGTATCACAGGACATTCTGGCAAACTATGTGCTTGTAATTAGCGGCAATATTGTGGTCTACTGTGTGGTTATTACACGCGTGAACCTTCATGCCTAAGATACACTTATAACTTGATAGTTACACTCTACGATGATATAATAATTAATTATATAATACACAATATTTATTATTTAGAGAAATTTGTGAATATCTATACTGAACACCACAAAATGATGATATAAAGCCACGGAAACAAATTCTTACATTTTCTGGCTTGGTAGTAGTAATAATCTGTAAAAGCCACCAGCTGTACTTTGTAGTAATTTAATTATAAATTCGTGTTTTTATACATTGGTACTTTATGGTCATAGTCTGCAACCGTGACACTTAACCATAGCTGCAGTTATACCAGAGTACTAGAGATATGATAATTTGATAGTAAGATTTAAGTGAAGATGTGAGCGGCGACGAGTCTAAATTGTTTCCCTTTATCAACGCGAACATTGATAACGGTTTGTGTAATCAACGTGGAACGTTAAGGTGTTAAATGAAGAAAAAACACTCCAGGCATCACCAAGAAAGAAAATCAACATTCATATAATGGGCTATGAACGCTTAACGTGGATTACGAAGAATATCTGCTCGTACGGCGAGACGTTCTGGGTGTGAAATGCGGTAATTATCACAAAAGCGCCTACTGCTTAGAACATTCATATAGCGGTGCCAAATACGTTACGGAGTTGAAATATCTCATTCATTAGTATAAACCAGTGTTCACTAATCCTGAGAAAACGCAAATTTACTATTCTATGGCTTCAAATTGTTGCACAAAAGAAAAATGTCATACAAGTAGAATTTGCTTCTTTTTTGAAAATATGTTCACATAGCAAAAGCACACTTTCTGTTCTGGGTGGTACGTCAAAATATTTTTGAACAAAAGCGTATATATACCGCGTAAAAATGTATAAATCAAATGAGGGAAGGTTCAATATTTTCTTAAGGAAATAACCCAGCAAAAACCGTCTGTACGAGCACACCTCGAGTTTGAGATTACAACACTATGTACATTACTTTATAAATTGACACAATTAAGTCTTAGGCCCAGTATTACAATGTCCCTATAACTACTTATTCGCCGAATAGCTTGTTTTCTCCATGGCAACCACCAATCAAAACCTTTGAAATCCTCCGAATAGCTTATTTCCTGTATAACTTCCCTATTTTTTGATTGTATAACCCAACCGGCCCTTTGAAATATTACTGAACTAAAGAAAAACAATTATAGAATTAAGTATGTAAAAGCACTTCAAAGTTGTATTTCGCGGAGAAAATTATTAGGAAAAAAAATTGTAAAATTGACCCTCCACAAGAATGTTTCCACAAAGAAAATTTCCCTCTGGACCAAAAAGTCAAGCGTTACTCGACGTTTTGACGTGACGTGCTCTGCAACATTGTTGAAGTTTCCAACTGCGTTCTGCTGCGTTCTGCATTCACAACAGCTCATACATTTTCTAGCTGCTGCTAGCACCAATCTAAGAACCGTATACAGGACAAGAAGTGTAAAATGCAAAACAAGCCTTCCGCCCCTCTCTTACCCCTTGACACGTTGATCTTGCACTGACTCTCGAACACGCCGGAATTTATCATAACAAATGAGATAGCCCATAGAAATCTTACCAAATTTACTCCGCAGTATTACTTCGTCCGGAATGCATAACCAGACAATTTACATTAAAACAGCATTCCCAAGTTTGGAGCATTCAAAGCTATAATTGAAGGTACGTGAAGATCTGACCTGTTGAGCAAACGACGAACACAAATTAATATCCAAGAGTAAGCCTACCAATTCGTGGAATTCAATATGTTGTGGGGAACGAGTTTATCAAAGCATCGAATTGTGTGTTACACAAGTGATAAGAAACGTTAACTTAGGCTTTAGCAAACCTATTGTTTAAATATAGTTAAAATTTGTACGACTGAATTCTGATTTGCACGGAGAAAATGAATTTTTCTTTTACGGAGAAAATGTATTTTTCTTTTACGGAGAAAATGTATTTTTCTTTAACAATTTTCAATCTGGTAAAACGTTTGTGTGGTAGGTATTTTATCACATCAATTTTTTCGTTTTCTACGGGTTGTTGAACCTTCATATTAATTTTGAATATAATTGTTTTTCACTAGAGTTAAGAATTGAGAGCGGTGTTATTTGACCACCATGTGTAGTATTTTTAAGGATCAGAAAAGGGTTTCGCAAGAATGCTTGAGATAGGATACTTCAAAATTAATTGCATCACATTAGATATACGCAAAAAAAATATACTAAAATACTCCTAAATTCAGCTGACAATTAATTCTTGTCAAACCAACATAACTCATAGCCTCTATATAATTTATTTACTTTCAGATTTTTAAACAATTACTCTAATTCTATCTTACTAACGCACTGACATTTGTGTAACATAATTATTAATGTATACATACTTTAAATGTAATTTTAGATTAGAGTTGACATGAAAAAGTTAAGAATTCTGAGATATTGGTCTATACTAAAAATCTTTGACGTGATCAACTAACCATTTTCATTTGACACATCGTAGGCCTTCTCAACATTCGACAGGGTTGTTCATTTCCTAGTGTTCTTACAGAGCAAAGCACCCATTCCATGCGCCGCCAACATCAAAATCCTAAAAGTGCCGAGGTAACATATCGAAGTGAACGGCCATTATTCGAATGGAATGGATCTGGATCCTCCCAGTTCCTTTGTCAAACCTATAGCCTGTACGTGGAAGGAGCATCAACGACATAACTTTAGGGAAACGACTCCATTCAAAGGGCTTTCGAACGAAACTTTGACAGATTGTAGGCAGTTCATCCTTATAAACTGTAAAGATGGCGTACCACAGTGCATAGGCCAGTCGGATGAATACGCAGCAAGGGTTTTGAGGCGGACATATTGCTAGCACGCAAACATATAACGTATATATCATATGTTTGATATATGGGACTAGACAGGGAGTAACCCATCGACGTAGGCCTATGTATGCGCGCGTAAAAAGCTTCTTGAGAAAAGCTTTTAGCAATGAATGAGCGATGAACCAACCGTTCAAGATGTGTATTTTTAGATGAAATGAAGAAAATGAAACGTTTGTTATTCCCTTTCTCAAAAGCCTTCATACCAAGGTTACTTTTTTCTGTAGTGCATCAAAACGCCGTCAATTTAGGTTGAAATCGAAGGACTGTGCATGGGACCATACAAAATGCCAATGTTTAGAGCACTATACAAAGTTTCTTTTTCAGTGATAACCGTAGTAAAATAATGAAATGTATTATTTATGTTATTTATTTCATATCTACATTTCGACTGCAGTTATCTCAAAATGATTTAAATTGGTTTACTCCGTTTGTTGATGTATTTGTTTGCAAATGTTGGCAAATTTGTTTGGTTCGAGCTTGGCCACAAAAGTTTACGTTATCACATATTTATATTCAATTATGATCGCAACAACTTTGTATTTGTTGTTTATCACTTATAACGTGTACCAGTGATAATAAGAAAAATAATTATAAGATTTAAAAATGAAAAAAATAGTCATAAGTTGATTTTAAATGCTCGGAGGCGGATGCATTAAGCATTTCGCTCTTCACGATGCACTTTTGCTCAGGGCGCTAAATTACTGAGCTCAACTCAGTAAAAAAAAGTAATTACACGCACAGCCACAAAGCATGTTAATACTGCCTGAAATGATGGAGTTTGTAATAACTTTGAAAATAATAGCTGTGTTCCAGCTTTTTATTCGGAAACATGTTATATGAGTTTGAGAAGCCGTGTAATATTTATTTATTGCGGGTCTATGCAGATGTAATCGTGTAAGCCTACATTGAAGAATCCTACTGATACCTCCCTGCATATAAGGTAGGCCTAACATTTTCTCTAAGGATTATAAACAAACTAATGCACAAAATAATGTAACATTGCAATCAGCACCCTATATGATAAAAATACTAAAGCGGTATCGTACCACTGTTTTTCAAAACTTGGGCAATAGTTTTTGCATCCCAAACAACCTTGAAAAGTAGTAGATATATGACTATAGCTAAAAACGAAAGTATGATGACAACGTAAACGGATTCTAAATTCAATTGTGTGATTTGCGTGTAATGTAAACCATGAATAATTCCATAAAACGATGTATCACGAGAAATACTTCTGATAAACACGTTGCCCGCTTTACATCTATTTTCTACATAAGACGTACTCTAATTCGGAGGTCGCCGGTTCGATTTCGGACACCAGCAATCCTGACTGAAGATCCTCGCTAGAATGATCGGCGTAAATGTGTTCGAAGAAGAGAATTCTGTCTGAGAGCGCTCTGTCTGTGATTCTGTCTGTGTATGATTCTGTCTGTGAGTGAGAGCGCTGCACTTGAATATCGTCTGCCCGCTCTTACCATATAACATACTGTTTTACTATCGACGCAGACGTAATTGTGATTAAAGTATATGACGGCGAACTGAAGTCGAACCCAGAACCAGAACCAGATTCCGACTGATTCGTTGATTTATTATCTGGAAAATGTTACAGTTGATCAGAATCACATTTTTTCCATTTGTATTACTCAGTTTTCGCAATATGAATCGCGTTTGTATAAAACTGTACACGCGGTAAAAGTTCGACCGCGTGGGCGTGGCGCGTGTCCTTGATGAAATGTGTGTCAACAGCCCGAGGTATCGGCTTATTCGTACAGAATCGCGCTGGTATCACCACGGTGTGGGATTACGCTGGGTCAACAGTAATCAGATAATAAACACGCACTTGTACGTACGGCATGACATGCTCAATCATGCAACACGTCGTGGATTATTGACGTTACCAACTACGCGTTCCTATGGAGTAATAATAAAAATAATAATTTTCAGGAACCACTGTTGTATAAGGGAGTAAACCAGCTTTACCCCGGTGTGTCCCTGGATATTAATAAGGAAATCCTGAGAGTGGTTGAATTAGTAGAACCTTGTAGAACTGAATCCCAGCAATCATCTTAAAACTGAAGAAACCCTCGGTAAACCTGTCATCATGGTCGTTGGTACTTGGTAGCCTGATCGAACCAGCGATCGCCCGGTAGAAACATGTTATCTCTGAGAACACTTTCATAAAGTTATTCTCTAAACAGTCTTGTAATGCGTGGTATTAAACAGGTATCACTCATTATATGAGTGAGAGTGAATGATTGATTGATTGATTGAGTGAGTGAGTGAGTGAGTGAGTGAGTGAGTGAGTGAGTGAGTGAGTGAGTGAGTGAGTGAGTGAGTGAGTGAGTGAGTGAGTGAGTGAGTGAGTGAGTGAGTGAGTGAGTGAGTGAGTGAGTGAGTGAGTGAGTGAGTGAGTGAGTGAGTGAGTGAGTGAGTGAGTGAGTGAGTGAGTGAGTGAGTGAGTGAGTGAGTGAGTGAGTGAGTGAGTGAGTGAGTGAGAGAGAAAGAGAGAGAGAGCAACACATTAGAAATGAGTTTATACATGTTTTTATTGTTTTCCGTCGAGGTATATTCTACAATTTATTATATGTGCGGGGATATTTCCTTGAAGGGTCCAAAAGACATCACTCCTAGACGGTGTTATCAAAACCAAACTCATTACCTTACGACATTCAACGAGTGACAGTGAACATAAATGAATTGCATGACAAACATCTAGTTCCGATTACTACGGGGTGGGGTATGTGCCTGGTGACATGGCACGACACGGCATGCAACATGAAGTGTCCGTGTATACACGCTCATACTACCACACGTACTCAAGTACTATAACTATCCATCATGTTATTAATACCTCTAAACGTTTATGTTTTACTTTGCAGCGAGCTTTTAAATTGGTCATTGACTTTAATACGGCTAATATTTTTGTATTCGTTTTGATGGGTTAACTATCATTATCAATAATCTATTAGTCAAACGAAAACTGCCTGAGTGGTATACAGAAAATTTGCAAAGTGGCGCAATAGAACTATAGTCAAGGCCCTACCACCTTCTTCGAAATATAGTATTTGATGAGCTGCTATGCTGCTAATAAGCTGCTATGTTATTTTGGGGCTGATTAGATAGGCGAGAAATGCTTTACGATACATCTCGCATTAAAAGATATCTGCGTTGCTAATCATAATTCATAATTTACTAATAAGTGATGAAAATGTTACGTTATTAATATTTATTTGACAAGTAATTAGTAAATCAATTTGTATATTAATAATGAGATTCTATGCACATTTTAATACATTGTGAAGACTGCTATAGTTTATACTTCAGGAAAGATTGACAACACGAGTCTTTATAGGATACATAAAGTAGGATCCCTTAACAATGACTGCGAGTAAAGTAAAATGTAGACAAAACTATTAACGTCTTTGCGCTCTACCCCGTACAATAAAATGGCTGGGCGCTGCTCCAGCCCGCGCTGGTGAGAATACGTAATTGGTTGTTGGGCTATGATCAAAAGCATTTTATGTTAATTCATGTTCGTCGTCCCAAAAGTAAGGATAATTTGTATTTATTTATACCGTATCAAAATAGTAAGAGTGCAATATTTAATAACAATAATTCAATAAAACCTATTAGTAAAAAGGTGTTTTACAAAAAGCATCAATACAAATACAATCTTCTTGTTTATAATAACTTGAAATTAGTAAAATCTCAATAATGCAGAACTGACGAAATAGCAATTTGTGTCTCAGATATTTTCGCTACCAACGAATAAAATAATGTTAACACAATATAATGGTAAAGTGGACTCTGATGCTTGGTATACTATCTTCTTATATCTCATTCATCATTTCTAGCTCGTATAAAAAAATGATGTTAGGGGTTGAACGGTAGCCTGGGAATCGTCTTTCTCTCTGGGTGGGTAAAATCGTTGGAGAAGATCGGTGTAATTTAGCTACACTTTGTCTTGTCTCCCTTGGGACCCTGCCTGCCTGCCTTGAGAGCTCAGCTGGCTACACTACAATACACCAGAACAGAGATCGTGTCAGAACATACTCGCCCTCGCGGCCCAATGGGCAAGACGTCCTTTAGCAGTTGCAACATTGTCTGCAAGAGAATCTAGTCTTGGCTATAAAAAGCTTATCTTTTTTAATTGCGGCAATATTTGATGCTTACATTTTTCTACTCGTTCGTGTTACGTAAACCTTAGACGCAGGGAGCATAAGCCAGGAGCATCTGTATCTATTCTCTTTATGTACGTTGTATCAGACCTTAGACGCAAGAAACTAAGTAAGCCAGGAGCATCCGTATCTATTTTATATACTTAAGTTGTATCAGACCTTAAACGCCAGGAACTATGTAAGCCAGGAGCATCCGTATGTATTCTATATATTTAAGTTGTATTACGTCTGTACATGCGTGCGTAGGAATTGATAGCACGTTTCAAAATGCAAAGAAACTTAATGTTGCCATTTTCGTTACAGCGCATTTTATGTATACTGTTTTAATTGGTTACAAGGTGTCAGCTTGAGTGTTAACTTCAGCGCATAGAAGGAAAGAAGAGAGTTAATGAGCAGTGCCGATTTAAAACGACAACCCTAAAAGTGAATTACGTGATTTAAAACCGACAAAATACGCACAGGAAATACGCTGAAGAAACAAGTCCATTCTCTGGTTTATTTGCGTTCCTCAGATGATGACCGATTGTGCTGCTTCAGTGAGATGACGTATTAACAAGGTCCACAAGGTAGCTGGTGATGAAACATTACTTCATATAGTACAGCGAAAAGAAAAGTTACAAATTAATATCTAAGTAAAAGTACAGACTTAAAAGATAAATAACACTCAATAATGTATAAGACAAAATTTAAAGAAATAAAGAAGTGAGAAAAGCAACATTAAATACAATTGAAAGTCAATAGATATAATGATTCTGAAATGTGAAGAAATTTAAGAACAAAGTGAAGGAAGAGAAAGATTTAGCAAGATTTAGCATATTTCTCTTTCATGCAAGAGAGAAAGAAAGAGAGGGGAGAGGTTATGACGTTTGCAGGAAATTATGAAGTCCAATAAGATCCCCTTGAATTAAATCGCGACTTACATTCCATGCCTTTCTATCTTCTGATCTTGTCTTGATGCCTTGAAGATTATCCTATTTTAATACTGGTCGTCAGCAGTTCGTTATAAGCAGATGTAGCCAAACTGGTCGTAATATGATTCAGTACTAAGACGTGACTTCCTCTCAGCATTTTGAAGATAAACGGAAAATCTGAACCATGAAGAAACTCCACGGGGAAAACAGATTAAGAGAATAAAAAAGAAATGGCCGCCGAGGTATACACATATATATCGTTCCTCAATCCATCTAACCCCAAATAAAATAAATGGATGATAGGTAATTATCGGATTCCCTTTAACTAAAAACTTTTACTTTTGCTCTCTGTAGTTCTTTTGTTTTTTCGTCGATAATATTACCGGACGTCTATTTGTGATTCCATATGCGTTTCTCGTTAACCCTTGCAGACACGTCTAACCCGTTTACTAACGATTGAGCCGACACTTGTTTGGACACCCTTGTTACAAGTAAATTACATTTGTCTCGCCTGTCAGGGCGGGTCCTCCAATGAAGATTAAACCAACGATGCTGCTATCTGGGAGCGTGAGACTTAAACCAAATGATACCGAACAAGAAGTCGACCCAATCAAAGACTGGATATGGGTCAGACTTGGAGTAAGCTCTGCAAGATGTGATAATAAGTCGGCCATGCAGTCGGCTGGCATACATGGTTCCCTCCCTCCCTCCCTCCCTCATAGTCTATCTCAAGGATTCCAGTTCAATTATAGCCATCTCTAGTCTCTATAAATCAAGATTAATAAGTTCACATTGAGTAATTTTACCAGCTATTACCTTTAAAGACCGAACATTCTTGAGGAGTGGATTCTTCACAGACTTTTTTTAAATGACGCGCTGAACGGAAGGCGCCAATCATATAGGGAAATACCATGAATACCATTCTCATGTATATTGATAACTGTTTGCTCTGTATTGTTACTATAAGGGTACATTTACAGCTGACACCTTCATTCCGTACTCAAACGCCTAAGTTGGCATAGTAAAGGTTGTTGCTGAAAGCGAACGCAATTATATAGATACTTTTATACTCGCACGTAAATAATGAATCTACCAATATATTTAAAACTGTTGTTGAGTTCGTGCTTATATTATATAGTTTGACTGAATGTAGTGTAATTTAATAACAATGCAAAAGTTAAATTCTCTGAAAACATTTATATTTTAGCGAATGCCGATGGTTAGTCTCAAAACTATCAGAAATCAGAGTAATGATACCATGCCGTGTTCACACAGAAAACATTAACTATGAAATGAAATTTCTTTGCAATCAACCTTTATTATAACTGTATACCCCTTTCTAAAACTATTTCTAATATTTTTAAATTTGCTAAATGGTAGACAAATTTCCTGTTGTTGCATTTTTGCAAACACTTGTGTTTATAGTGCTAGAAATAATTATAGGTCTAGTTCTTTATTGCTAGCCGGAAAATAAACCCACACCTACTTATGCATCATCTCATTATTTACATTTCTGAAACAAGTAGGCCTACGGTGTCGGTGTATGGCTCTCATGTATAACAACTATTAATGTCCAGACACGCTGTTTGATACAGTCAATGGTACGTTTCAGGTTGTTGATTGGTGTTTAAATAACTGTGCTTTCATTCAGACTACATTGCTGACCCATGTTTAGAGTCAAATTATTGATTCCATATGCAGTCAAATAAATACTGACCATCACAGTATCTATAATAAGAAAGCTAATGCCCTTACAATGAACATTTATTACCCCGATACAATATCATAAACAAATATAATTACATTGGGTATAGCATTTAACTTAGGGGCGTAGTTCTTATTCTTGTATGGTCTATTTGGTATACTTTTACTTTTTATTATAGTTCATTGTGTTTTTTTACCTTCTTAGTCCTTACAATAGAAATGCATAAGATCAAGATGGAGGTAAATAATGACAACAACGAAACACAACAATCATGATTAGCTTTCATACTTAAAAAGAATAGAACAAATCATCCAATCCATTTGCTATGAAGTAGCCTACTATATATATTTCTGTAATACTGATCAGTGATTGTAACCGAATGAAACGACCTGGCTTTTGCTTATCATGATCCAACTTATTGAAATTGTTCTTATAAATTGTTCTTGTGTACCTCAGATTTCTAATATAAAAGGACATACATCAAATAAATCAAATAAATAAATACAAGGATAACAATTAACAAATAAACGGACACAGAATATTACGAAATACATATTTTAGCTATCACTTAAAACAGAAGCTTCGAAAGAAATCCAAACTTAAATTATCACCACATCCTATTTCAACTCCCCAAGATCAAATACTCGGAAGTAATTTGTCATAACTGAATCCACTAAAAGTCATAAGCACCAAGCAATCAGGGACGAGTCTGGTGAAATGTCCACACTAGTACCCAAAACCACGTAAATTAGTAAACAATTTCAGTTCACTCTCGTTGTGGTGTGGAGTTGCATCAGTAGGTTTGAGAGCAATGCAAACAGATCACTATTGTACTGAGGCTTTGGCTTAGAACTATTTTTAAGTAAAATGAATCATTAAAGAAAAAAGTTTCAATATAAGATGCACTCGGTTATAAAATATGTAAGACATATAAAAATATTCAAATAAATTATAACATACCAACAACAATAACAATAATTATTTGTGACAAAACTTTCGTCGTCCGAAATTGTTAAACAAACAATTTCTTTTAAAAGACGTTTGAATCTGTTATCCAAATCTCGAACGGAAATTTGAATATCGATATGGAAACGATGAACCGGAAAACAACAATATTAGTGATTCAATGACATCAGTGACATTAAGCGTATTTTTGCGCCTAAAAACCACAGACCTGATGTCGCACGTTGCGTGTGTGTGTTATACAGTGGACACCCCTCGGCACCTTACAATGCACGCCAAGGCAATCTGTCTCACACACACGATGCAACGCGGAGATCACTTGTGGAGCAACGCGCCCGCTATACCTGCGTAATAGCGTCACGTAAGTGCTCACAGTCGCCGCTAAATGATTGACGATGACATGTTTGTTACCCCTCTCGACACTTTGCACGGTTAATACCCACTCTAGATATTACTTATTGAGTTCCAATGCCCGGCAGACGTAGCCAGCGCGCATGCGTCTGCGATATGATTGTTTTACGTTCGCTTCACCGCTGAGGAGAAGCGCGTTTCACGCTGGTTTAACCAATTACTGTAATTAACGCCACATGATCCTAATTACGGGCTGCACTTCGTAGGCGGCCGGCACTCGAATTAGATCTAATGGACTTCTGACCTTACGCAGCTAACCCCATTCTGGGACTGCCGATTTCAGCAATAAACGCCCCCTTTACAATAATCACTGTCTTACTTTCAGGGGGCGTCTCGCGTTCAGGGTCGGACATCGTGAGGGGTTGAAACTTTTATAGAATGCTATCACAACGTTCTTTTTTAACGCGACCCTCGCAATTGAAGGTTCTTACGTACGCATACATTAATGCAGCTATCGACAAACTCAACGCATATCAACGCATTATCCTATATTTGAGACGTCATGGATGCAAACATCTGATGTCATATAGTGAAGCTTCATTTGCGATAGAAAATGTGATTTATTATTATTTTAATCAAACTTTACGCAATATATTTTATTTTAATATTGCACTGCACACAACTCTGTATTAGCAAATTATTTGGTTATTTTTTTACTTTTCGTGGTAATGCCTTTTTTGGTGTTTAGGGTGCACACCAGTCTTACCTAATTAGTAATAGATAAATGTTTTGAGTGTTTGGTTAGTTAGGAAGGAATGTCTGAGTGCTGATAGTAGGACTCCATCCCAGCATTTGCCTTTACAACAGAGGAAAACCTCGGAAAAACCTTCAGCCAGGGTTGCCAGTGGCCGTAATCGAACCGGTGACCTCCTGAATTAGTCTCGAGTTACATTTAAGAATTATGAAAATATTTAAACAAATTACAAAATACAAACACTTTATTTTGTATTAATTAATTAATTAATTAATTAATTAATTAATTACAGTAATGAAAATCGCAGCACTAACAATATTTGAAAGTTTTATAAAATCCATTGTTTTTCTGATACAAAACCAGATTCTGAGTAGGAAACAATCGTTCTCAAGACATTACATTTCAATCAAGACACCACATTAAGATCCTGCCTAGTCGCATTGTGTATCATTAAGGAATTACTGAAATTAGTATAAATAAAACGAATATGTAAATTCAAGTAACACTGAAGACTTCGTAGTGCGACGAGGCACATTATTGACTTGCATATTTGCTGCAAGGATATTGGATATACAACAAATAATCAGGATGCACATTGCATGTGTTTCATTGTACTATTCACTATTCAGTGACATCTGGATGGGAATATGTGCAGCTCTTGAGCACATTCGCCAACCTTCTCACATTACATTAACTCATTATTTGAGAGTGCCTAGTCAAGAGTTTCTTAATCACTAATATTTCAAATGACAAAAATATACCAACCCGGATTTGGAAAGTAGCTATTTTTACGACAAACTCGGCATATTTTAAATCAATTTGCCCCGTAATGTAGTTCAAACATGTTTCTTTTTAGAGCATTAGATGGAAATACAAAATATTGCAGATTAACATGCGATTACCTTTAGGGGGCTGACGTGAATAATTCGTATGCTATGACAGTTTTAATAGATGCGCGTACGACATATCTCGCCAATGCTAGCGGCTTGCGAGACGGGTCACAATTACGTCACGACTATAACAAAACCTCTGCGCTGACTTGAATATTATCGTCTGGAAAATAATTTATGGTTAATTTCTGCAGTGAACATAATATTTCTACTGTTCCTGGTTATTTTCAAAATAAATCATTGCATTTAATAGTGTTAAGATAGAACTAGGGTTGTTATGTCCTATGAACGACAGTACATATCAAATGAACATTACGTTTCTGTACCTCGCTTTCTATTTAGTCAAGTTATTATCGCACGTCTAGATGTCTTCATTTAGGTATTTTTAAAGTTTATAAGAAAACTACAATAAAATCTGTTTTAAATTTCGTTTCAGGTTAATAAAACGAAAACTAGAAAATCTGTGCAAGAAGAAATTAAATATTTAAAAAAAGTATGTGTATAGTTACAGACAATCAAACCGCTTTAAGCTATAACCAACGTAAGATAAAAATCGTAACCAAGCTTGACACGTTCAAGAATATATCGTGATTTCGACCGAGTAAATTCGTTGAATCTCTCTTCCCAGGATCGAGGGATGTAGGGATGTCGGCCTCGAACTAACTGGTGCTGCTTCGACTAGAGGCGATTCGTGCCGAGACACAGATCGATCAGCCAAGTGTGAAAATCTCATTGAAATCAAACAATCAAACAACCAAGCCAATAAAAGTGCACCGCCATGATTGAGGACTCCAACGACTTTCTATTTCTAGCCGGCTTTTACGAGAAATCAATGAGCTCATTTGCTCAAAATAAACAGAGAAGTTTACCCGAGATGGAGGTGAGTCTTTGACCAAGCGGCTTCAAGCTTTGCTGACACAAGTGGTGCGTTGTGTAGAAGTAGTAGTAGTAGTAGAACTTTTATTTAGCAATTTGCTATTTTTACATATAATACAAGTACATATTACCTTATGGACTAATTTATCATACCTACCTAGTACCTACCTAAGAGATGAGATGAGTGTGAGCCCTTAAATAACTCTAAGCAGTTGGTGTTTTGTTCCCGTCAAAACTACCTGACATGGTAAATGGACGATATACAGCAGTAACTTTTGCATTGTGAACACTTGCAACAACAAACTGCAACATTGAGAAGTGACTATAATAATCAGTAAATAAAGTGGGACAAACTTATTGAACGTAAAAGAATTACACAATAGAGTTAAGTGATGTGTCAGCTTAGATCTAAAACCCTTATTTCAGTAAAGGAAAATATGTTAATGTAGTGGCTGGGGGGGGGGGGGGGGGTTGAGGGGAGATGGACATTTTCGTTTAGCTAGCTAACAATAAAAGTAAATTAATTTTAATCGCTCCAACCATAACCGAAATTTGAAAATGTCACTATAGTTTGAATAAGCAATTTTTATATCAACGTTAGTGAGTACGGGGTATATAATTCAACTACAGTTTGCTAATTCGTAATCCTTGGTCAAAATTAATGCCGGAGTTAAACACTCCAACTACCGGAGAGCTGCTTAATTATTCACTGTTATTTCGTAGTAACAATCAATCAATCAGAACTCCGAACCTCTCCAGCGACCAACGGAATGACAGTTGATTAGCATGGTACTAAAACTTGAGCCTCAGATAATCTGTACACGTTTGATTATCTGTATAACTCCTCTTGGCAATTACCTGAGACTTGAGTTTGTTTCTTGTTTGTACGCCGGCAACAAAGGTTTTTAATGATGTGAGAAAAACATGAATGAGTGGAGGGAAAATAAAGTGGCAATCGGAGAATGGAATACAAATTCCATTTAAGTGGCATAGCCATACTTGCATCCAATGTGAAAATCAACAACGCACTGAATTACATGGGAGATATACACCCACTCGGTGTAAACCGCTCCTACTGTAGGCATATACTCCAGGACGGAGGAAGGGCAGAAGTGGTGTCGGAACCAACCCTTAGTGGAATGGGGAACAATTTGTCCCACCAATAAATCTTCGTACGGAATGAGGGGAGAACTCACATAAGTCATGCCTAAAGAAAACACAGGGCGATATATTGCGACATGTACATCCGAAATATTGCACATCAGTTCACAATGATCATAATTAACGTACCCACCATATCACTTCTTTAAGTTACTAAATAACAGTAGGCCGAAACAAAGTAATGAGGGTAGTAATGCATGTGCTTCAACAAAACATAATTCACATGATTTTTAAAGATCAACTTTCCAATTATTTCTGAAAATGGACACAATAAACAGTAAGGTACCTTTTATCATCCTTTTTATTACATATCTAGTCTACGGTTATTATATCAAATTCTTTTTAGCAGCAAATACATCTTACCATCACAGGTTAGAAACGTCACGTGCATGCCTAGAGTTTTATGAAAATATAGCTGAACATGATAAAACGCATACGTTACATGTTTTGTCTCGTATTTTCTACTCATATATTTTATTTTTATTATGATTGTCCTATCAAACTATAAGCTTACAAATTATTTCCTTGAACCCTGACCTGTTTCACCTGACCTGTTGTTTGTCTGGACCTGAAGACGTACACTACATATATTTACAGAATAGAGCACGTTCTTCATTTTTTAGTACCTATCCTTTATTTAATATATGTACTAAATACATCAAACAAATGAATGGGGCAATGAACATAAAACAAGAAAACGAGGGTAAAATGATACATATTATCAAATAGGAACAGAATATTTACAGAAGGTACAGAATAATTAATATAAGTATAACCTATTTTAATTAATTTCCAAAAGAAACACAATATACCTTTTTTTGATATTCACTGATATATCAGCGTTGGTTTTTACTAGATGGTTATTTACAGCATGGCAAAATAAAATGGTTTTATGGTCATTGTTGAGTACGTCGTTAAATCAAGAATAATAATATTTATAATTACTCTGAATCATTATTCAACATTACCACTAAGTTATAAATCATTTCACAATGACGAGCGGTACAAATAGGAAATATTCTATTATTAATGTTTAGCATTATATCGGCTACTTGTGGGCCCGTTAGTAACATTAACCCTCGTTAAGTGTTATTCGCCGAAGTGCAATCGCACAGCCACTATAGTTTCCACGACCCCTGGAGCGATCTATTGTCTGCTCACATGACGCATTCGACATCTTTGTTGAACATTCCGTAATAAAAAGTAATTTCAAACCCTATGTGACGCCAGATCTAAGATTATCTAACAAGGATATCTCGAAAATCGCACACACACACAAATGTGTGTTCGTCGAGCTCACTGTTCAAGCACATAAATTCTGTTTGAGCAGCTTTTGGTGTAACGAATGTGACATCAACATAATATAGGTTAACAAGGCTAATAGATTACCCGGGCAGACGGGTGCAGGGTATGATTCTAAGTGTTATGAGGACCACGACCTCCCGCTGTTGGAAACGAATTCCTCACAGCCAGATTCATACGCAGCCCATTAAAAAACATAATTTTTTTCAATTTACCTGTCTAGATATCTAACCTTGTCTGGCTCTCTGTTGATGTTAGATATGGAAGGCGAAAAGAGTGATACAACGTTGTTGTCAAATCAATCCATTGACATCGCGCGTTAGAATTCAACTAAGTATTTTGTTCTAGATACGAACCGAATCAAACAACAGTAACTATAGTGGGAGAGAAACTGTAAACGGGAAACACATTCAAAGGTTACATCTATGTTTATTGGTCCTAAAACGTTAAATTTATTTCTTGCAAAATGGAGAACATATTTGAAAATAAGATAGGATACAAACAATTATTTATAAATAGTAAAAGCAAAGCAAATGTATATCGCAAATTCAACCGATTAGTGGCATACACATGCCTGTGACCATTTATAATTAATCAGTTCATATGGTAACTGTACCGAAGCCCTTTGCTGTCATACAATCAACACATAACTTTTTGTGTAATGTCCTCGTGTTGAAAGTGGGATATTCATGATTTTGATTTAGTCAGTAGAAAAATCGACTACACCACTTTAAAGGAATGTAAACGATACATTTCACAATGTGTACAAGAGTTAGCCATTAGCCTCGTGATATATATACACAATATTTGTAAACATTTTCTTGTATAGGTACGTTTGATTTTGTGCTGCACTGATTCTGTTTGTAGCACTGTGTATACTGAAACTTTGCATAAAGAGATGCACACTACATTAACATGTGACACGCTGCCTAATATTTCCGGTAATAATGTTTTAAATATTAAATGTGTAACCTTTTTTACTGTCAGTCGATGTATTCAATTGCGAGTCAGTTCTGGTTCGTGGTTTGATTGAGCTTCTAGTAGAGATGATGTTTTCTAGGTGATAATGGTTAATTGCTTCATGCGCAATCGGGCGGTTTTCCCTCTATATCACGTTGAAAGTGAAGACGTGAGGAAATGCAGTTGAGATCATACCAAACTCTGTTTTCAAGTAGGTATCTACAAAATATTCATTGTTGAAAGGAACAATCAAATACTAATTATTAGAGGAACAACTTCTAGTCTAGAATGTAAATATTTGACAAGAAATCGAACAAAAATCACGCACGTACCAAATATACAACCTGGTTCAATTCCTTGCCGGGGTTGGATTTTGTAATTTTTTGAAGATAATAATGACATTTTAGTTTTAGTTCTCATATTTTGTCAACTATTCTTATCGAGACGACGAGACGGTGATTATGAATATTTTTTAAACGTGACATGAATGCCCAAGGCAGGATGTGAACCTAGAACGCAGGCACCGCGGTGTATAAGACCACGCAACGCCCAATCGACCGCGGCGAACTACGCTTTAATCTCTTGTTTGGTTGGACTACCTTCTCAAATATCGCAGTCCTCATTACACATTTAATCTGAGTAAATTAAACGCGAAATCAATGACATTTGGTCGGCCAGAATCAACAGTGTCCCCAGGGATAGTTGTGGCGCGCGGGTTGGACGCTGTAGAGTGTAGACCAATCAGAGCTGCGTTCCTCTCGCTAGTCTAAGGAATAGACAGCAGCTGCGCTGTGTAGATGTAATCTCTTCCCATGCATTTCGAAGCTGATATCGAATTATTACGGCGCAAGCTTGAGTACAATTGAAAGGGTTTACACCGAGGCACTCAATGACGACCAACCTCTACAAAACTAATTTAAACTTTTTTCTTTGACATTTAATTTGGTTGCACTCACTTTGAGAGAGTTTTGTTTCTCATTCCCTCCAGCAACTAATTCTCATGGCCAAGTCAATTAAGATTAGAAATTATTAATTGCGCTTAAACTTTCGTGTTTAAACTATGCTCGTTGGGGCCGTAACATGCAGATCTGGACTTGAACTTGGGCTCCAAGTGGGGTATCAATTTATAATGATTGATGATTAGAGCAAATAAAAATTTTCGTCATGTTGATTAAAAACCACCTTATGTAAAATATTATTATTTACGATGTTGTATTTACTATTTAATATGTTTTGCGTACTGTAAGTCGACGAACAAAGACTTTAACTGAAACAACACCTCCCAGTTGTTTTAAGCACCGTATAATATATGCACAAGGGCGGGACTGTGGCGCCAGTCTATTGGGCTGGGCATTGACATAAACAAGTATGCATTTCAGTCTGTAAAGTGGGTCAGTATTCTGACATCAACAGCCCGAGCACAATTCCGGTATAATTAGAACCGTTTGATAGCTAAATACAACAATGAATTCCCCTTCTTGACATATTTAATATCACACAAATTAATGAACCAATTAAAAGTTTTAAAACTTTCAAGTCCCGCAAGTCGTAGATTACACAAAATGGGTTTCCCATCAAACAGTCAATAGCATGTTGTGAAGAGAGGCCTACACGAAACACAATGGGCTAAAGACAGCACCCTGGAGGGGGGGGGGGGGGGGGGGGGGGGGGTTGATGTGAGTCACGTGCAACACGTACCATTCCGACGCTCTTTTCTGAAGAGAAAACAGCAAAGCGTTGAGGACGTGCCCATGAAAAGTAGATTATGGTAAACATGGTCCCAAAATACGGGACGTCATCCCCAACGTAGGGGAAACGTGATTTCATATCGAGCCTCTGATTTCGATTAGGCCGAGATGATTGTCTATGTCGTGCCTAGTATACCGCTGGCAGTGTGTGCGACAAGTTGGTTCTGTCATCCTTCCAGTATAGAATTTTCAGCATGCAATATGATAGAAAGGACGTAGCAGCCAACATAACACATGACACATCAACACTACTACTGTAGTTTTGTATTTTTGTTCGCTGATAAAGCTTACTATATAGTAGTAAATGTTTCACTCCAAATAAACATCCTTCGCAACATAAATCGCGTCACGTCATGTCACTCGAGCAACTAGCTAAAATGCATACAGTTTAAGTTTACCGAAAATATTGTAGAATTTACCTACACAAATTTTTAAGCTCAATCCAGATTTATGGTCATGTCGGTGATGTGTGATGACAATAATAATAATAAAAGTTGGCCCCAATTGGGACTAGAATCCAGATCATCCTACTGCTGCAACATTTTTATTTTATTTTTTGTTTGAGTGCGCCAGAAAGGTCATGGAGCATCGTCTCTTTTAGTCGTCACGTATGACTGGTAGAGTTACCCAACACTTACTACCCCCCCTCCACCCCACTCTTACCACTTGAGCTACGGGACACCACAGTATTAGCTACCATCTAGTAGTATCGGCCAACAACGTAGCATCAAGCCGCTTGTCGAATCATGATCAATCAAACAGTGGACTACACAGTGGCGTATCCAAAGGGGAGGACGGGGGGGCAAACCCCGGTTTGCAAAAAATTAATAAAATGGAAATGGAAATGGAAATGGACCTCTTACATTTCAATGAAGACAGTATTTTTTTATTGAATACCATTCATTGGTTTTGTTGAAAAATACACCGATATGTGTCTATATATAGTTTTATATATCTATAAAGATGAAATGTAAAAAATATATAACGTTAAATGTACAGAATAGAGAATACGTAATATTTAATATATTCTACGCTTCTTGCGATGAAAATGACATGCAATGTGCAGCAAATATCTATAGATTTCATTTCTTTCATTGACATTTCCAACATCGTTTTTAAAAATGTAGGCTAATAAGGACCTAGAGAGCACCTATACCTTCAACACGCTTTTTGAATTGTGATAGTATAACCATTACTTCGCTCGAGGCATCTCACAAATTGATGTTGATATGTACGTATGCTATGGCCTTAATTCACAATGTCGGTAAATTACATTAAAAGTAGGCTAATATGCACTTAACTATATTTGTTTAAAACTTCACAAGTAATTGTAGTCTATATACTCACCATACTATATATATAAGTACTGTGAATTGGTTTAATCAAAAGCAAAAGGAAATTATTAAGCAAGACGAAACACTTGCAAATTATCGTATCTATCACACAGGTCACAAATACAAGTAATGACGCTTATTCCCGTGTTGGCTCAAGTTGTGTTGAATATAGCAATCATAAGAAAGTTTAGTGTCCCCGACTAGGATGCTAACTCTGATATCATCCCAGATTATCAGACAGATAATCGTTAGATGATGATGATGGAGACTGAATGATCTGTGTCCGTATCCCAGTCGTCCAGTGCAAAGTAAATTATTTAATTACTATGATATCATCAAACCATTATTGAATGTCGTCGACTATAATCTTAGATTGGTTTCTTTGCATTTTACCAATACGATTTCTATTAGTTTGCAGAGCACGTTTTCTAAGTAATGGTTTCTATTGATTCCGAGATTAGCTCTAACTAACTAAAAGGTAAGTTCATCCTCATGTTCCATATTATCTACACGAAATATGGTGGTAAAACATTAATCTATAACACGTTGTTTGAACTATACAGTTAGTTCTAACAATGCAAACTGCATTACAATCTATTCATGCATGCATTCGATCTATGTGCGGGAAACACAAAAAACAAAACATGTGGGTGTTTATTGGGAAGAATTGGTTGGAATTATAGTCGGCCCCTACACCTAGGGGCACCCATTGTTGCTATGGATTTGTTTTCTATATGTGAAATAACATGCATGAAACTGTTACGTGGCAACCACGGGTACCCCTAGGGGTAAGGATGACTATGAATTCCTGCCTTATAGGTCTGGCTACATAACTGTAAGGAAATTGTTTTTCTTATGGAAAATAGTATGCATAAAACAATTCCATTGCAACCATACTTCCCCTATGGGACATCCCTGAATCTGGTCGTTAAGTTTGGCTTGGGTCCTAAGTGGTCAATCATTGCTTAGTAATCGTATATTCACGTACAAATTGTTTGTTTGTTCCAAAAACACAATTTACAAATAAATTGCATGACAAGAAACACCACACAATCATTTTACTTGAATATTCTATCAAAAGCCAATCACTGTCATATGTTCAGGCCCCTTAATGATGTAACACCCCGGGGCCGAGTGAACAGGCCTAGTGGAGGTAAACGAATGGTTAGGCAACATTTATCACAGCCCGATCTAGATATATTATCAAAACTGTAAACAATGAACAATAGAACCACAGATAACTGATTAGTTTGTTATATGTGATGAAAATATTCATGCTATAGGTCTACTAAACATCGGTTTACACACTTTTCTAAGGCAAGATTCAATATTTTATTCCTGAAGACATAACGTTTCCTTATATAAGACCTAGTTATTGGACTGTACACTGTTCCTTGTGACATAAAAACACAATTCAAAAACGCAATTTTCGAACCCTGATCAGAGCTCTTCAACGGGCGAAAACACACTAGCTCGCAAACCCTGCTTAACACACACACACACATATCTTATCGGCCGGACTTATAATAGGTTGCGTCTCGTTGGCTGGATTAAGAATTTTAAGGATAAGAGCTAACTAGTTGCTATGGTTTCAATTTCCGTTCTAGCTCTAAACCCAACTTAAATATCTTTGCATACAAACACATTATCCTTCAGTTATAGCATATTCTGTGCCGTGTTTGGTGCCTATACTTATACACAGAACGACCCAGTTCAATTTCATCATCTTTTTGTGTCCATAGCGGGTTTTTATCACAACTTCTTCAAGAACCAACTTTTATCATCATATGCGTAAAAACTTTGATGAGGTCACTGGCTGCAGGATCCAAGTCTCATGGTAGAGTAGATGAGACATAAAAAGCATGTGCTCTGGCATGCACCAAAACGAAAGTATTATATTAACTTTTTTATCCCCTTTGAGCGGATCGATAAGCAAAATTAAGTAATGTTGTATAGCTATAGAGGGGGAAGCTCTGGCGCCTAAACTAAAACCCTGTACATGCGGACTCCTTGTGAGATTGCATGGCTTGTGCTTGTGGGTTTCTTTCGAGGATCGCGTCTGTGACGATAAAGTGCGTCCGTCTACATATTATTGTGTGAGTGCATGAATCGATTCTTCCATCCAATAAATGACACTAATGAGAAAGCCCGGATTGAGTTGAGAAAAACTAATGATATCATACCAGGTGAATGAGTATTAGGATGCCTCAGTATTACATCATACCAATACCATACCACCATGCCACCATACCACCATACACACCATACCACCATACACACCATCATACCGTACATTACCACAATAGTTGGTTTAATTCACAGATTTGTGTTATGTTGTGGTACAGGGTACGTTAAATTTCAAAATGGCTAAAGACTATTTTATGATATTAGTATTACCAAAAGTAAACCATTTAGAATAATCTATTGATCTACCACACAGTACATAATTTAACGAAATCAATTAATTAACGATTAACAATGCTCAAGAAATGCAATTTGTTTCCTTATTTTCGACTTTCGTGTGGCCGTCAGCAATAAATACCTTTCTGATTCATGAACGAATTACGTTAAAAACGTCAAGCGGCATTTATTTTCACTATAGATGCATTTATGTATACGATTTTTTATAATGGCTCGATATACAATCATTCATGCCACCGTTAGCACTGTAATCAATAACAAAAACAACCCATCCTTCAACTCGGTTCATGTATATAGCTTTACACTTTATACTTTATAGTTTAATTTAACTAATCAAGCAACCTCAAGTGAGCAGTATAATAAAGTCTA
This sequence comes from Isoperla grammatica, assembly GCA_945910005.1. Lineage (NCBI taxonomy): Eukaryota > Metazoa > Arthropoda > Insecta > Plecoptera > Perlodidae > Isoperla > Isoperla grammatica. The sequence continues at coordinate 11,395,559 of OX246738.1, read as the reverse complement.
ATGTGATGTTATTATAATGTAATACGAATATGATATGGGACGTTGCAGAGACTCCAGAAATCGTTCACAGACGTAGAATAGGGTTCCATGGCAATCTTCCCACCAAGGCCACGTGGTATTCGAAACCACCTTTGACTCTAGTTCACGCATGTACCATGTCCTCGGGTAATTTGCACCAGGCCTCGAAACTATTTAATTATAGTGTGGGGTGATAAACGTAGGTGGAATAAGTATAAAAGGTACTATAAAGTAAAAGAACGATCGAGGTCCGCCCATTAAGGGCTGTTTTTTGCCGGATGTTCTCCAAGGGGCGTTCCCTATCAACCCGTCACGATCCGTGTCCGGCCGTCCCTTTACGTCGATCTAACTTGACGAGTCGTATAGGCACCGGATTTAATGGACGCAGCCACAGCTCGCATTTCGTTTTCATCCCCATTCAATTGGACGGTTACTGTGTTTTATAGTGAAACGCTTTATCTATAGTCCTCTTTCGTAAACTGTTTTTGACTCCGTCCCAAGCAAGACGTGAGGGCGCCCACACGTCGTTGGGGGATGGTTTGGCGTGAAGAGATGTAGACGTTGAAAGTACTCTGGGCGTGCGAGAGGATCAGCGGGGGAGGGGGGTAGGGGGGGGGAGAGCTCGGACACAGAGGCGCTGCAATAACTTTGCATGCTGGGAGAGCAGCAACGCGGCCGACAGTTTTGTTGGAGTCCCTCCAAAATACGGTACAAGTTTTCGTATGGTTGTAGTTTTCGAGTTAACAAGAGAGTGTATGGCACACAGAGGACTAGGTTAAGATAAGAGCAGTACCGCCAGACAACAGCACTACCTACCGGCTTTGCTTCACCACCACATAACAAAAGCTATGTGTTCACCACCCATAATAATTAATGAGTGAACAAAATGCGCCATAGTTACGTTTATTGTGGAACACGGCTGCCGTATCCGCATGTTTATTTGTGTATTAAGAGAACAACTGCATTGCTTTGACTGAAATAATGCATGCATGGGTTTACCGTGTTCGCCCCTGGCCGTGCTATGGAATATTCAATGCGATAAGCAACGTGCAAATTTATTGTCTGTGTACTCCTTTAACGCAGATTCATTATGTAACAGTAGAAACGACACCATGCACATTGATGCTATTGCACAAAGGGGGTTTTAGTATTCGATTACGGCTGGTATCGATGTAACTAAACGTTATGTGGAAACTCATTTTTTATTTACAATTAGGCTATCTAATTTATCCGAGAACAGTGCACAGTATTCTCCACACTATATGGGATGTAGAAGGTATATGCGTATTTAATTTTACCTTGCGTATAACTTCGCAAATATTTTCACGTCTTGTGTTTTAAATTTAATATAAAGAATTATTATTCTTTTCTTTTTATGAATACATGTAGACATACCTATAAGAGAAAGGGAACGAATATGAAATGAGATATTTCACATGATTTATAGTTAGAAAATGTCTTACACTACACATACTTAAAATTCATGGAAACAAAATACATTCAGAATAATAGTAAAACATTTTACAAATCAGCAAAAACGCTTTGATTTACTTGTTTTAGCGTCTCGATGTTATCTTGAGCGTCGCGGCGCAACCTTAGTGGCGCGATCTTCATCCAGGCCGTACATTTCCAACAGCCACCTGCCTCTTTTACAGCCCGATTTATTGCTGTTGCGTAGCCCACATACACAACTATTCGCATTCGTCTGGAAGAAATCCACATGCCAGTGTCGTATTGTTTCATCCATCCATCCCCCCCTCTCTCTCTCTCTCTCTCTTTCTCTCTCTCGCTCTTCCAGACAAACAGGACGAGTAAACAACCGTATAAACCGATTCATATACCGTAAACATCCATTAAATAAATAGAAACAAAAGGACGGATTGAGACGTTGCATTTCCGGACAAATCTTGATTGCTTTTCATCCGAGTACTGGAGACGACTTCGGCTCACAAAATGTGATCGGAGGTAGGTGATAAGCTGGTCTAACAAAAGATATACCACAACAACGAAAGCAAGTTTGATTGTATCCTCTAAGTTATTCCTTATTTTGCCGTTCAATTGTATGAATATCGGTACAAAATCAGAAGTATGAATATCTAGTACCTATTACCAAAGATTACACTTTGTAATATTTGCTATTACGAGCTGTTTCAAGAACTACGGTCGTTTATGCCAAACCGCAAAAAAATGTATATTATTTTAATTTGAAATGATCAACGCATTATGTCTAGTGAAACACCCAGATTATAACAAAAACAAAATATAATTAATTAAGTACGCGCGAGTGATAGGAAATTCAAGTTGAACGAATATATAAACGAATATACACGAATATATATATATAACGAATATATATATTAATTGCTGACGGATACGATTTCAGATTTCAGATCTTCACTCCACCATATGGGAGAAAATATTTGCTGGGGCCTGACCGGCTAACACTCTCCTGAATGATCTCACCCCTGTCTTATGAAATCCTAGATACGCCACCACTTACTAGAAATCATGGTCCAAGAAGGTTATTTGGGTGGGCTCAGCTATATAGTTATTAGATCATGACTAGAAATGCATAACTGACTCGAAGAGTAAAAGTGAATAGAAAAGTACGATGGCGATTTATGAATGTGTATGTGACCCAGTGAGGATGGGCTTCGTGCCGGTGATCACAGTTGGGCTAAAGGAACAATTCTATGATTGACGCTCATCTTTTTATTAACGATTCGGCTATCCTGATCTATACCTTTCTCAAATCAAATGTCGATGTTCAATAATCAATACCATTTATCCAAATATACCTTGTATAGTAGTATTGATCATTACAATTACAACCACAGAGTATATTGTAAATGTATACTCTATCGACTTTTTGTTTGCGTATTATAAAATCACTGGTACGATGCACTTCTACCAGGCTGCAGAAAAAGGATGTTTTTTTTTGCTTTACATATTGTATTAGTAGCATTATATCAGAACTATCCCACGAACTCTGTAATACCGAACCTTCCAATGCGCTTGGGAGTTGGGAAGGTGGAGTGAAATAGTGAATAAGAAAGTGAGATTAGTGTGTCTTGCTTGCGCGTGTGTCTCTTAATAAAGTGTGTGTGCGTAAATGCGTGTGGGGGGCTGGGCGGTACGGGGGGATGATGAACCGTACACGCTTGTAGGTACGATTACGAGCCCCCGTGTCGGACCTTGATTGTAGGTCAGTGGGCAGCCCGCGACGACTCAAACAGCTTCTGCGCGTGACTCAAGAGGGCTGTGGCCTGTGACATCTCTATGCTCAAACATTCCACCGCAAATTACCACCGCCTTCCGACGCAGGAAGCAGCTCTCACTTCTCGTCACCCGAATAATGTTCTCGGTTTCCCACCAGAGATAACGTAAAAAGGTTTGCCTCTCGGAAGCTCAGGCACACCGATTACAGCGACGCAATGAAGTTATGTTAATCTATGGCTGTCTGACGCATAAAGAAAGAACCAGAAGAAAATGATCTTTCTTTTATTGAGTTACGTAACTAGAGATTTCCATTATGGTCATGGTGATAACGACATGGGATGATCAATCTCATTATCGTTAGCCTTCACTTCAATATGTGCAATTAGTGATCGTATTCTTCTGAGGACAGCTGCTTTCAAACCGTGTTTCGTCTAGAAGATGGCTACCTAGCTTCAATTAGGACAGACAGTTATGAACAGTTCTAAAGCAATGCGTATAACAATTAAGACAAAAGATATTGACAAGAGTTTTTCCGTATTTAACATTGCATATAATACAAACCAAAAGTGTGTTTTCGCGTAAATATTACCAACAACAATGGTTGCTTACATTTACCTGATCAGAGTAACTTGATTAGTAGTTTTGATAACGAAAATGTGATCCGATCATATCAGCTCTAGTACGTTAACTTGATCAGATAACTTGTCGGATCATCAGATTAGAACCCTTGCGTCTGAGGAAGAAAGCAGAGCTCTCGAAAACGTTCCTACTTTGGTGAGTGTTTTTTGTTTATGACCGTGGCTGTTGTTCGTGTCCTGTATTAATACTATAACACTCTACACGAAACTGTTCCTGTAGGCCTATGTATGATCTGTTGTATGATCAGTAACACTGTGTTCAGTTACGCTCGACATACTGGTGATTAGTGCTTGCCGAGCGAACATTGTGCATGTAAATACATGGTTTATTGACAGCACCCTGATAGCAGCCTCTCTCCGCCATTGTGGGGATGAAGGCCACCGTAGTAATCAAGAACGGCTGATGGCCTCATGATTGTTTGCGAACAAGTAATGACATGCACGGGCTGTGTTAAATAACACCTATGATCGAACGTCACTACGGACATTTCACACTTACAAGAATATGTTTGTATAATGTTACAGCATGAGTCGTTAAATTGAAAAATTTAAATGCGTTACTTAAATATCTATTCTATAGTGAAGTTTGGTGATATCTAATTCAAAGTTGTCGATTAAATTTCAATCGATATTGATTCATGTGTATTACGAATTTTAGTATAACGCACACGAGCATATGTCTGTGAAAATAATATAAAGACGCACATTTTGACAAAACATTAATGACAAAATTATTGATTGCAAAACTATATATTTCCCGCCATCGTGAATTAGTTTTGCGACTGGATATTCACTTCCACGTCAGACCTCCCATTAATACTGGGGTTTTCATGCATCTACAATACATTTTCGTTTTGATCAATTGTGTTATTTAATATCGTATGATAATTTCGCACCACACAAGTTTATATTCGCTTCCCCACATCCTTGCGGCGGAGCAAACTGTTCGGCACACGTTCGTTTTTTAATAAAAATGTCTCGCCCCTAAATCATTCGTCCTGTCAAGAACTTCATTTAAATATGGGGACAAGTCTAGCTCGCCCGTCTCGACCGTAGCAATAGTGTGAATTATTGACTTTCTAAACTGTTGCCGTGTTCGACATATGTTAACACTACAAATTACACCTATTCGAGAACATGTCTAATAAACAGAGCTCTAGTATAGCATATACACGCATTTTACGCCCTTAACGCATTTAACAACACGTGTACTCGTTTTAATATAAGTAAGAAAATGTGTAAGTTGTTCATTCAATTCTTCTACGTATGCATTTTTGCACGTACCGTACCTAAAAATACGACGCATATCACTTGTCGTTTGAATTGTACTTCTAAATTATTTTACCTTATTCACTCACGAGTTATTTTGTTGTTAATAGTTTACCTACCAACAAGGTCTACAAAACATGATGCAATCCATATTTATTGAATTACAACAACAGACCTAACTACGATACAACAGATACTAGGCCTACTACTTCATGTCCATGCATGGATAGGCACAGCACAGTAGGCATGCATTGCCATGCGTCGTGCCTGGACTTGAACGCCATGATCGACGGCTGTGGCAGAGATTAGCACAAGTTTAGTCGGCTGTGGTACAGTGGGTGGTTGGTGGCTTCCTCGCGGCTCTCAATCTTGCTCACCTCACCGGCTACAATGGCTTATGCATAAGGCAGAGGAGATTTGATTTCGTTCCAGAGATTTAACGCGCTGAATTATTTATACATTACGCATGGTATTGTTTGAGGTGGTGTCGTTTCCAGTGGAGGTGGAGCCAGGTAAGCTAGGCTAGCAAGGCAAGTAGCAACCTGCACTTGACTTGGCTGGTAATCACTAGCATGTCACGGGGAGAGGATGGTGAATAAACAATGACATACGTGACTTTGCAATCGGGGTCGTAGCTCGGACTTAACGCGGCCCCTCCATTAGTGCTCACTAATCTGAGTCACACGATCAACACTCGCATGCTTTTATTTTTATTACTTTTATACCTTTATATATGGCATAGAATATTGTATTGGCTGGGTCTTGTTTAGCGGAACCTAGATGTAATGTTCTAAAGTTCTCAGTTTGTGAAGTGTCCACTAGGCTCCCTACTGTAGGCAAAATCTTTGTGTTGAAAATTATTGCTACTTGCTTGAAACAATTAGGGTCTGGTAGGATGTGAGATACATCCATCACTCAAAATACTGCAAGTTAAAATTAAAAGGGGGTAAACGTTAACAATGCTTCTTTCACTTTAATACGTCACCCTTTACTACGATTTATATTTGCCGCGCGGTCATTTCTTCCTGTTCCCGAGTCAACAACCAATTAGTTCACCAATTAGGTAAACGCTCTTGAAGCATTGAACGCTCACGTGATTGCTAAGTCATAAAATAACCACGAGGGAAGGGCAGGACGCTATTAGGGGAAGGGGCCGGGCCGACATGGCAAAGTGACGTGAAGTTTGATTTGAACAATCTTCATGTTACGAAAATAATGGTGTGATAACAATCTGTGTGAAAAAAATAACTCTTCCAAAATACCTTGCATCCAAGACTGTAAGAGGAAATGTATATAACAAATAATAATAACATTAATATGATTATGAAATATAAATACAAAATAAAATAATGAAGTACAAACTGAAACTTTAAAATACAGCTCTCAAAATAATTTGTTTTGCCAAAAGAGGTTCACCTTCACACCTATTTCAACAAGTGTGTTAACAAGTGTGGTGTGATTGAAGAAGTCGATTATATTGTGCGGGACACATGGAAATAGCGACTTTGTGAGGTGTTTGATAACGAATACGGTATCAGATCAGCTACATCGGTAGTCTGTGGAGCCGAGGAAGATTACGATGGAATTACGAGCAAAGGTGGAAGTTTCTGATTGAGATGTCTTAGTTATAAGTACGCATAGGAAAACAGCGACGACTCTAGAGTTGATCGAGAGATGTGTTTAAAATAAAATAAATAAATTCGTATTTACAGGTCTACCCACTCAGTAACAAGACTGATTTTCAGTGGGGGACTTTAATTTAAAGCGACTTAACCAACCCTGTAGCCTCCGAACACCATCGACGAGTGAGCGATAACCAATCAAAGATCTATATTTCAAATATGAAACACATGAATCAGTGATTGGACAGTGCGAACACCTGCGGACAGATGCCAGAATCAACAAGGCCGATTCAGAACAACTTTGAATTTATTGAGTTTATACAAACATGTCACGACATGAGTGTACACAGACGCACACTTGCCGATCATTCGTGGAAGTGTCGTTATTATCTGTGATATACATACCTTTTACTTTAAAAACACTGTGTTCCATACAGTAATGCAGTTTCTAAAAATTGTGCATCAATTATATGATACATATTGTTCTGCATTTTGTAATTGATACTTTCAATTTTTGTGCATATTATATTTTATTTGAAACAATTTACTTTTTGTTACATGTAGAGAAAAGCGCATAATAAAATAGTTTACGATTGAGCGTCAATTAAATGTACAAACAATGAAGTATATAAATTACGATACACAATTTTCCGAGGGCTCTGTCGTAATTTCCCATTACAACGAATTATTTTCTAATGCTTGTTACTGCACAACACGTGTTTTGTGTAAAACCATACATAAACGGTCAGTTTATCAGTTTGATATCGCTTATGATAATGCCTTCCTCGCTATTTGTATGTAAAATGCAACTCGACAGAACATCCGTCGCTACATGGACACGACGCTTCAAGTTTGACGCTGTTTTATTTATAACGACTTATATGACATCATGTTATTATCACTAATACATCTACCTATATTCGTACGTATTTGCTAACTTAGTCGATTACCAGTATTGACTTTTAAATACGAAGATTTTGTGCTACGTCGAAAAAAGCTTCAAAATCTCATTTCCCCATTTTTAGCAATCTTCATAGCATGACCATGACTGCGATTCTAAATCAGTTTGATGGCTGGGACTGTATCCTGTTGCATTTCATTTATGATGTTATTCTCACGTTTGCTATCACGTCGGCTATCATTTGAAACCATATTATAAATATATTTACGTCATTCTTACCGTTTATTCCTTTCATATGGTATCTTACACCTATTTGCACACCGCTGTTAATGAGCTAGATTTTGTATTCAATTAATTTTTATTAACAGAGATTTTATTAAAATTATCTCTTATTTGGCTGCATTCAAAGGGTTAAATAATTTCGTAAATCTTGCTATAACGTAATGCGATTCTGTATGAATATTAACTATAATTGGTTAGTGTTTGTACGTTGACGACTAAATTAGAAACAAAGAAACAAAAACTTACTTTCAAAGAAATTTCACAATAGAATGATTAGTTTTCATAAATTGTAATCGAATCAGTCAGTACAGTCACCGCATATATTTCTCGATTGCCAAACACATTACTGGTATATTCTTTAAAACTAAATAATTATTTTGTATCTTTAAACTTAGCAGTTTCTCTTAGCCCAGTCTAAGCTGACAGTCTTGTCTCTTGTTCAACGCTTTTTAGAGAACAAACTCTGAATTAAGTTAAATATGGATGCTGAAAAGTTTTCCTTTATTATAACGAACCCCCTAATTTTAATAAAGACGAAAGATGAATTTCAATTTGTTTTTTCTAATGAACAATAAGCAAAAACCACTTAAGAAGAACTGCGTTAATAAAGTTTTGTTGTCCGCGAAACTTTGCGTTTGCGGGCTTAATGTCGCACAAGGCGGGGACAGATCGAGGTTTGCTGAAATAACATTCAAATCTCTCTTAGTCTTTGTAGCTTAGGATTCGAAGACGGCGCAAGACAAGGAGTAACTTTACACGGTCGAACAGGACATCGGACAAACTATTAAATAAAAGGAACTGACATCAGTAATTCAAACTTTATAACTGTGCACTATCAGATAACGCCCGTATAATAAGTAGTATCTCAGTACACATCACCATACTCCAAACGACTATAGTAAAAACCTTAATGGCTCAATTATTGTATTACAAGTTGCTAAAAACTGTAATATTGCACCGCCATGTTTAGAGGTGTATTCGTGTATGCGGCGAGGCCATGAGTGAGACGATAGTTTGATGACAGCACCTATCAGGCGCGTCACACGCAATAAAATAATGAGCTTACCACACTTTTAGTTGTGGCTTTTGCCTTGCTAACGCTAGTTATACTTCACTACGGATTCCATTTAGACTGCATTATGTCAAATATCTTGTAGTTTTTTAAGGATTTATTTATAATCAATGAAGTAATCATTTTATTCAAGGACATTTATTTCAAACTGTGCTAATTGGACTATATTAACTTAATTTCTCACGAAATAATAAAAATTTGCTGCCCTGTAACTGAAGACAAAACATGGTGTGTGCAGGACCTATAGTATTCCAGCGTCTTCGAAGATTTGAGAGGTTGAGAGAAAAGAAGGCCGAGGTTCGAGCTCAGGTCATCCTATAGACAGATTGGCACACAGATAGTTCGCACAAGAGTTGCTTGCGTTCTTTAGTCTGAAACGCCAGGAAATGTAAGATAAGCAATAACATGGTATCTAGAAACTTCAGAGAAGAATAAAATATATTGTTAAACATGATACATAAAAACCGTGGTGTATTTCAGATGAAGATGGCAAGCATCCAATCAACTTTCTCGGGTTTCTTGGAGCCAGACACTGAAGAAAACAATGACGGTTTCCATGCATTGTTCCACGGGTTAGAGGGAAAATAGAGGAAGCAAATCAAGAGTCTACATAGAGAGCTGTGAAACTACTATGAAAAAATGCGAGTTTGGCTCAATATTATGGCAGCAACAATTTGTCGATAGATGAATCATTTGTGGTCAAGACAAGCTTTTCGACGCCTCGTAAATTATCGGAGCAAAATTATTAGAGCAAGATAAATGTTCACTTAGAATTTTAATTGTAGATCATATATATTAATTTTATGTTACGGATTTTTAGATTCTTAAACTATGCTATTAACGTAATACCAACTCTATAACTCTTAATTAAAGGGAGCGGAAGAGAGAACGGACGATAGAGATACGGAGTGAGAGGAAGAGAGAAAGTATAGTAAAGTGACGCAGGTTTAAAAATATACATAATTTGCATTATGCACTTTAACTCTCGATATTCAAGGCAACTCCATCGAGTCTTGCATAGTCATATCCCTATGTATCGCCCCGTCATCACTACTTTGGACCACACATTATTACAACTTTATTCTGAATCAAACTTATCTGTACGCACATATACGGTAATATACTAGAAACATTGGTCGCCTTGCGTTACCACTAATCCGTCATTGCAACTATTACATACGCAGTGGCGTTTATTTTAGCATGAGTATAAATTATTCGTAAATAAACCTGCGGTGATATTGTGTATACAACGGTGCAAAATTAACTATGACAAAATTCACCACTCAACGTGGTTTCGATACAAAAGATCTCAGGTAGGCCTACCAGTAAAATGCAATTACATTTCCGTTTTGTTATTATATCAAAGGATAGTCTCACCCTATAAAAACCTCACCAGTATACGTTTTCAGTTCTGTTTTCAGAACCTTACACAAAGACTGACATATGAAGTATTTGTGGTTTTCTAAGAACTTTGTAATCTAGATTAACAAAATTTCAAATGTTCAAAAAATTACAACTGTCATTAGGGAACAAATTAATTATTAATTCTTTAACAGATTCTCTGGCTGTTATTAATGAAGCGCAAATTCATAATTTTAAAGGAACTTTAACCCATTAAATAAAACATCATGTTCTAGAAAGTAATCGATTGAGATACCCCAAAAAAGTTCTAAAACTATTTTTGTTATATAAACCAACAATAATCCTTGAATCATTAATTACAAACGTTTCGCAAGATAACAGTATTTATGGAATAAAACAAACAACACATTCACAAAACCCGAATAATATCATAATAATTAATAATTATCATAAAACATCCAGATCAATTACCATCTGAGGTCGGTATGAGACTACGTTGGGGCTAGTACATCTAAGTTCAAAAAGCAACGCATGGAGATAGGGCCCCTCTGAATGGAGCAGTAAGTGGGAGCTTATTTCAGGTACAACATTGTAATGAAAAGTATACATTGTAATACATAAAACATTCTGAACGGTAAGATATAACAGCGTGAAAGTTATATTCTACTAAACATACTACGAAATACTCGAACCTATGTCTCTTTACTTGCCAGCCGGTCACTTTAACCACTGGACCACCTAGTTGGGCAATTATACCATTATGGTAATTATGTTTGTGGCGCGCATCATAACATATGAGTGGAAAAAATACCATGCTGTGGCCATTCTGCCTTTCTAACTTTCACACCATTTAATTCTTCCTCCCAAGTCGCTGCTTCTAAAATAAATATTCCTTTAATTGCCTTTCAACTCACCCGCTGACATTGATATGTGTTGTTGATTAGTTCAAAGGCCGCCGGACGGCAGCAGTGTTGGAGCTTCTCCCTAAACATTACATCACCGGCCTAGGTGGTCTAGTGGTCAAGGTGGCTGCCCTGTAAGTGGGAGACCTACGTTCAACTCCAGTTGGGGTTGTGGTTTTCGACGTGTCGATATGAAAGACGAAATCGAACTAATGTGCTGCCATAAACAACGCAAAGATTGAGGTCACGTTAATTTCGTCATTGCGCCAAAACGTATAATGCAGTCAAACTTACTCTTCATTTCACAGTAAATTGTTCTAAAATTTACTCTTAAAAAAATCCATAAATTTTAATATTTCTCAAAATAAAAACACAATTATTAGTGTATTAAAAAACACCCATTTCTTAGCCGTTTAGATATCATGTAAACCAATGTGTATAGTGTATACAGTATAACATCTACTCTACTTCCATTCATCTTTGACTGCATTGTTGTATGAAGAAGTTAGTGAAATCATTTGAACTTGACCTTCTTTGATAATGTGAATGGCTGTGGTACACCGTACTTCACAAAAACCGAACCAAAATCTCACTTAGCTAAGTGACTACTTGGTTAAGTCCTGTGCGCATCTAGAGCGACGCAGTGTAGCAACGGAGCACCCTGTCGACAAGAGAGGTTATGTTTGAATACGTCCCCTTCGTTTTATTTACCAAGGAATTGCAAAGTTTCCATATAAATTAAAACGGGTGCGCCAAGTTGAAAGTTACACAACCGTTACATTCATTTCCCAATTGTCTTCAAGTTTCGCAAAAGAAAACCTTTTATCGTATTTCTATATGAGTAAAGTAAAACGTGAAATTAGTGCTGCATTATTTCTACCAAGATTGTGTGAAAGTATAAAGCGTGGTTCTCTAGTGCTGATAATCGTGTTAGAAAGGTAAAATAGGAGTGAATTAATTATTATATACTTTGTGGACTTCGTACATGTATCTTGTTGTTTTCGCAATTGTGTGTATCCGTTTGTTCCTTTAAATTAAATAATTACATGCCAAGGAAGCTCCCTACACAATTATAAACTATAAATCGAAGAAAATATTTTAACGATCTATTTCAAACGTAAAAACACATATAGTAAACGAATTGCATGTTTTATAATGGTCACCGTACATGGCTACTCCAAACAATGTGTAATTTGGTCAAAGCACCAAATAATTATCAAAAATAAACTTGGAGACTTGCGATAGTACAATTATGGATTATTATATTCTTGGGAAGTATAGAAGGTTTCAAACTACTCGCTCGCAAAATGTATTTTAATTTTTAACTGTCTTAGAGCCAGTATTTCAATGTTCAGTTAAAGTTTCAAGTAAATTTAACTGTCAGGTAAGCCAAGTTTGGTGTATTTCTATTGGCCGTTGTCATGGTGAAAACAATTTAACTGAGAAGTAGATTTTAACTGGACATTGAAATACCGGGCCTTAGTTATTAATTAATTAATTAATTAATTAATTTATTAATAAACTGGTTTCTTGGAGTTCTTTTTACTTTTAACATTTCGATTCCGTAATCCCAGGTCTAAGGAATTTAATGTACTATGTTACTGTATGGGTACTATGTTAACGTAATAATATATTGATATGCACTACACAATATATCTATGCTAATATTAGAATCAAAGTGTGTGGTAATAATCTTACATTCTTTAGCGATGTGTCCTTATTTTTTCTTCTAGATTAATTTAATTATTTCTTCATAGCTGTAAGTCTAATTTCCACTAAGTAGTTCATGTACTGCATCATCGTCAAGTGCAATGGCAGCGATTGTACGCTACGCACATGTAGATCGTGTTGCAGAAGGTGATACTTCAAATAGCATGTCAGAAAGTTGTATAAAGTGCTTAAAATAAGAGTAGTTAATATTAATGGTTACTATATGGAGAAACAGTGAATTAATAATGTTATTTATTAGTATATACCGGTAGGAAGGAAAAGTCCTCTGCATCTACCAGTTTGTCACGCATGCTATAAATGCGGAAATGCTAGGGATATATCAGGTGGTAGATTGTATTGAACTTTTAAAGTCAGTTATTTCGAGCCCAAGTTTATTTCTGTACACGCCACAAATAGTAGGCAAGAAGCAGTAAACGAATACATCTACAAATATTGTCAGCTTAGTGTTTTCATGTTATATAATCATATTCATCTGCAATTAATGTTTACGAGATAGCTTGACTTAAAGTCAACATCTTGTGTTCATTTATGGCGACATAGGAGGGATATAACATGCAATATGTTCCCTCTTAAGTGTTCAGTCCTAACACCACTATAATGTTGAACGACATTGCTAATTTTACAGCGAAAATGTCTAAAGTAAATTCTGTAACGTAAGATTATCTCTCCGTGGGCTGGTCAAAGTGATAGAGGCGGCTAGTTATGCAAGAAACTCTAGACACTTGTAACAAAAGGGGGGCGCGATAGGAAGCATATACTTAAAGTGGTTTCATTAAGTTGCTGGGAAATGGTTATTAAAAACACGCATTTATAATTGGCGTCACTGATTAAAGCGAAGTACAGGGTTCGATAATGGCCTTGGGTGGATAAGGGTGGTGGTGGGGGTGGGGAGAAGGGGCGTCGCGCGCGGTGTAACCCACCGAGATATTGGTAAGGGGAGCGATTTCGAGCGAAATTATAAATATAACAATTTTAAGCTTTCAGTAACACCCAATTTAAGTCTTCTAAATAATATGTGTGGCAACATTAGATAATTTAATGTGGACTCTTAATACAAAATGATACAACAAAACATTACAAAATAATAACAAATTTGAAATTAATTAAGAAGGTTTTAGTTTTCGTCTATTCCAAAGGCCTTCATTTCTATTATACATTATTGATTGTTATTTTTGGGGGGGATTACATAATCATCAATAGATGATTATCATGCCTATACAAATCTAATTAAAGGGATAGTCAAGTGGAAAACTAAAAAAACTACCATTTGTAAATTTCCACCCTCAAATATGGAAAACATGACTAAAAGATACCATACTTTAAAAGCAGGCAGTTAAAAATTAAAGAAAACACGATTTTTTGGCTTGTTGCTACCAAGTAGCACCGAACAACTTATCTCATGGTAATTCCCATGTATAAAAAATGTTGCCTCGAGACAGTAAAACCACCGCTAAAATAGGGCACTTATCAAAAATCGATCAGGAGGTTTAATGTGCATCGTTTCTCTATGGATAACGTGCTTCTTAGTACGATCGTGTACTTCTACAAAATTCCCTGCAATTAATTTGTTTGTGACTTGATGTGTAGAAAAGTTGCAATCTGTTTTGAGCGGCACTGTCCGCAGTCGCCGAATGTTGTGGCAGGTCTCATATAACACAATGAGTGCTCTGTCTATCGGGAAGGCGCTAGCGAGCTCAGAACCGATACAGTTGTACTACGCTTTAGAAGAAAAATGCAGCAGAGCGTGCGAAGGGAATCTAGTAGAATAGCTTAATGTTCACTATTTTTTTTCTTACATTGAAAAAACCTAAATCAATTTTATTTTACACATAACTGAATTTCATGCACTTATGACTCATTGGTGATTTTTTAGTTTTTCACCTGACTATCCTTTTAAGAATAACTTGTGAGGTACCGTACATTATAGTTCAACGAAAATATATATTTTACCTTAGGTTGAAATATACTTGAAAATAATAGCAAGTTGGAAGTGGCCAATAAATTACTAACATGTTAATATACGGTACTTGCTTAGCATGTGGCACAATTGTTTGCAAACATAATGTGTGTAAAAATGAAAAGATAGTTTTACAGAACAATGGAACTAATTAAACTAAACATTTACCATCGTCATGCACGCAAAAATGAAAAATATTAGTTTTTAAATGATTGCAGAATGTAAATTCCTTCAAGATCTTTAACAGACGTCAAGTAAATACCTTACATGTAATGAGAACATTTTAATGCATGTTTGTATTTATTGAACTCACACCTGTACATAACACCATACTTTGGATGTAGTACAGGCGGACGCACAACCCAAACTCACTAAACAATATTAAATGCATTCAAAACAATTACAAGTGTTAAGAGCCGGTTTCTAAAATGATGGAGGGTAAAACACGTCTCAATATAGGAAGTGTGACGTATCAAATGAAAAGTGTATAATTGATCATGAAATTGGTGTGAGTGTCTTCTCATTTGGTGACAGAAGTGGTCGTATTACATACAAGAGGGAGAGAGGAGTAAGTCTGTTTTAGGTTCAGTCATACATACATAACGAGTTGTGTTTATATTATTGTAAGGAATGGTATAAGATGATTGAACACTGGTTATTGGAAACAAATACGGTGGCATGGGTAACATATGAGCGCAGGGAATTTAGGAAAGCTGCTTCTTACAAGGTGGATCTTGTTGTAACGGAAAGAAGGCACATTCAGAATAACGACATGAAAAGTTTGAATAGACAATTTCCTCTACAAATAAAGAGGCCATTTAATGTTAAATTAAATTGTGTGGAGACCTTTGTTTGAATATCCGTTCATTGAATTCAACTGGTGGATTAAATAAATAGAATTCGTATGATATTGAAGCAAAGGTTTGGAATTACAATCATCAAGGTGAAAATATACCAAAATGACACAATAAGACAATTTCAAACTTAACATTTAGAGTAGCACGCTTTAATTACTAGCGAGCAAAGCGTTGTTCGAATAACACCATCAACAAGGAACAACCTAAAATCTGCAACTTACAAACATTTGTTTGAAAAGTATTCGTTTTATCATTATTTCCATTTTACTTTTTACGGTCTGCTAGTAGATAATTGGTATTTTATACAACAAATAAATTCCATCTTTTTGGTTCGTCATATATTGAAATAAAACTGTACATAATATTAGGAACGTGTAATAACCAGTAAGGTTAAATAAATGCAGGTGTAAAGATAGCTATTAACACAACAACGAACGTAAGAACGTAAGAACGTAAGAACGGTACACTATATCGAAAAAGTGATAAAGCATCATATTCATATCGTTCATGTTGTTTCTTAAGATTTAAAACAGGATTCAGATGGTCAAAATATTTTCATGTAAATTACCAAATTAATTGTAACAACCGTGGGAGAACTTCTTCATTGACCCATGATTCTACTCTGCTCTCATTGCGAGCGGTCGTAACGTCGAAAGTTCGACGTAAAAAATATAAATAGAATCTATTCTTGAGTCTTGACGACCATCAAAAAGTCTTGGCCCGTATTGACGTTAAGGAATATGATTGGCCAACGACGGACATGTTAGACCATGTAAATCGTGAAGATTTGTGGTGTTGGTTACTGTGATTTTGTTGTCTATAGGAACTTAATGCCAATGAAGTATCAAATGATGCGTTTTTAACATCGCATTTAGAAACATGTAACATTGTAGTGAACAGTCACATAAATATGTTGCACTATAAACTGTACAATATGATGTTGTTGTTGTTGTTGTTGTTGTTGCTGTTTTGGTGCCAGAGCGTATTCCACGACATCATATGAACAGACTTAATCGAAGGGTAGAACGCAACAATACGATTCCTCGCTTCAATCGTTTCGATCAAGTTGTGTTTCCACACGAGTTTTCGTTTCGTACTTTGAGTTATTAACATAGAATCGGATATCCTGGGTTGTAACTGTGAAGTCTGCACACTGCACAGCAGTAGCTCTGTGGTCACGATAGCTTTTGCATTTATCTGATCAACCAATATTGATTGGGATTTTATGCTGATGACACGTATAATGACCTTAATTTGGAACCATCAGACAAGCGGACGCTGAGGTTGGCGACTGAATTGCCGTATGGATTCAGCCCTGGGGGGAGGGGGGGGGGACATTTCCCGCTCTAATTGATCTAATCCGACCTACTGCCCGCATAAAACATCCATGTAACCATTCCATGCGTAATTTGAGATTTTTTGGTTCCAGGAATAGGAGAGTTGTAACGAGCGCGGCAGTTAACAGATTGGATTTTTTTCTGTAGGATGTTATAGAGATGCATGTTGATTCCATCGGATATTCATTAACATAAGCCTACAGTACAATTTTCACGTAAAATCAGACGGAACAATCTGGGTAGTGCTTATCGGCCATGTCGTTTTGATAGTACATTAAATAATGGCACTGGCCTTTTGAGCACGTTTCATATCTTTATCTGAAGTGTCTGTAGCACAATTGTTAAAAAAGGTAAATGTACGGTGACACAATATGTGTATATTATATTAAATTGTAACTTATAAATTTGAATGCTGCTTGTTACTATTTTTGAATGTGATATTGTATTGAAACTTGAAAGGCAGCACGAATAATCTGTAATAATTACATAACTTTTAACTTAAAAATACAACTCATCGATGTTGTAAATACTCAAGTGCATATTTGTAAATGGAAGTGGAAATAAGTTCTAGAAAATGAAATTGGTACCTTAAACAAATTATTTTTTTGTAATTTGTTCAAATTCTAAAAATTACATATTTTGTTATAAATTTAGAACTGCTTACAAATACACAGTTAACATTAATAAGGTAAAATGAGTATCCTAATACGTTATGTCAATAAATATCAGTGGCGTATAAATGTATAATACGAAATAATGTAGCTGACTGATTTGCGTGTCCTTAATCCTCTCTGTGCCTCACTTATCCCTCTCAAGTGGATGTGAGACGATTAGCTAAGCTGTCCTTGTGCGCGGCGAGCACGTAAATATAATAATGTGTTTCGAAAGAAGAGTGAGGTAGCTCCGCTCCGCCGCCCGAAGCCGAGGGTGTGAAATTAGAACCCAGGTAAGCGGTGAAGTTTACTCGAGTTACTTGTGACCAATCGATTCTCCTGCGGCATCACATTATCAAGTTAGTGGCTAAACGCTCCACGCTCAATCATTTTAAACTACCACGTTCAGAAAACTAACATGGGAACGGGCCTTTGACCTAAATTTAACTCGCCCATAAATTCAATTTTAAGCTGATTGTTATCTTTGATGGGTTGGATCGTGAAAGTAATTTTTTATACAAATCCTAGGAGGGTTAAGTTAGTAACGAATGAAAAAAGTTATTTGGCGGGTTGTGTGAAGCAAAGTTGGTGTGGAGTCTTGAGCCCGGCTTGCAGCCGCTGCAGGCTCGCTTGTCACTTGGGCAATCTCAATTTCTCATTCTGACATGATTCCTTTTTAATAAAAATCAATAGGTAATACCTTGGAATCGACGTGCCACGGTCTTAACGTAGCACGGAGATAAATCAGAGGCGCCTCGCGTGTTTTAGTCTCCGCGTAAGGGGGAAGTCGTCGCGAGGGCAGTATCGCACGTTGTTTGATTGTGTGCTCGACTCACACTTCCGTGATGGTGATGCTTTAGATAGCCGATCACACTAAGACAGTCTGATAACTTCTCTGAGCTGAGTAAATGATATTGGATCTACCAGAACTAAGCTCCTCTTTTAACGTCACAGTGCATAACCAGAATAGTTAAACATATACAACAATGAATCGGCATTGAACCATGTTATACCATCAGATTAGCCTTGATATGGTATCGTTGTGTTCATATCTTGCATTATTCGTAAATACTTACAGTGAATTTACCCGTATTACACAGTTACACATTTACACAGATGTATTTACTAGAATAGAAAATAAATTAATAATTATTTTAATTAATTAATTTAATGCATTATGCAAAGATTAAAATATTCTTACATATAAATCTTAAAAACAGTAAGCTAAACTAATAAGTATAAAAGAGATTTCTTCTGAGTACTCTTTGTTAAAAGGTAAAGGCAGGTATTTTTGATACATAACCAATAAAACGTAGATAAGAATAATGTAAATGCCAACACAATATTTTGTTAGGTTTACACAATTCGAAGTATTGTCTGCACAGTACAAATAAAATTGAAATGTAAATAGTAATTGTTCTAACACCTATCAGGCATCAACCCATGTTACTTGGCATGTTTATTTTACAACATTAAGAAAATATATGATGCAGTATAAAAGATACGCACAAATTGTAGATGATTTTTTTTAGACAGACAAGCATACAAACGGACACAAACATTGTTATTCTATTTTACTTAAATAAAGATCTACCTAAATGCATTAATTATTATATTATTGATGAGTTATTTAAAAAAATTTTATTAATATATTGATAAAACAATGATGAGGTGATCAAAATAAAACATGGTTTAAATTTGGAGTATGGTGAGTAAGTAATACACACTACACATATTATTTTCAGGGTTCAGCTGCTGATGGTGGAGGCGCCGGGTTGCAGCATAAACGCGCTGCCTGTGTTTCAATAACCGTATTGGCGGATATCACTACAATTCTACGTGGAGCGAGTGCAGGGGTAGGGGGGGGGGGTATAACATGTAACGAAATGTGTGCTGGCATGATATAATGAAAGGTTTGCCACCGATAAACGATTAATCAATTATTTCTCGATCGTTGTGGATAGGTTGATTAACTGTTTTTGAATAATGTTCTTGAGCACATTTATTTTATAAACTAATAATGGGCGCCCTTTAGTCAGTGTAACCAGACATTTGCATTTATAGTATTTTGGTAACAAAAGTTGATTGGTTATATCGTAATGCTAATGCAGCTCTGTCATCGTCCAGCAAGAGTTAACACATGCACCAATTATGAATAATTAAATCAAAACGGCGTTTAAGTTTGAAGGGTATTAATCAAATGAAATTACAATAATTGAGTTGTAATCGTTCATTATGGCTGATTATTGATTATTAAGAGTGACGTCGCAGGTAACCCTAAATGTTAATGATGCAATCGACATTCAAACCACTAATTAGTGTGTACTAGGCTTGTTACCGACTAGATTTACTCAACAAAGGTAAAAACTACTTAGTTATAAAAAGACTGTTGAAGAAATTTGATGTTTGACAGCGAAGACCACATTATACCTACGCGTTCTATATTAAGTGATGTTCCTAGCAAGTGGCCACGGGTCACTGCAACTGTGCGGTGTAGCATCCGTGCTCCTTGTTTTGCTTGCGAATACCAAGTGGGCATCCCTCCACAGCCAGCCAAACACTCGACACAGAGAACCGCGCATTGTCACGCGCACATACGCAGGACGCTGCTTCATAGATGATTATTTTACGTAGATGTAAAAAATCAAACTTGGCACGGTTCTACCAAGCAATAAATTTTCTAGAACGTTTTAGAGTGTTTTCTTTTCGTGGGACTCTCCCCCCCCCCCCCCCCCGTCTCTCTAATTTGTCCGCATTTCCTCACCATGAGAAATGTGTCCTAGCTTTCGGGTCGGCCGACCAGCCATACAGCTAACCTCGGGCCGGTACGACTCAAAGTGATTTCAGCCATCGTTCTGGCGTCATTGTGGTTTAGGTCCGCACAGCGTTACTCAATGGCCAATCAGTGTGTACATATAATAATTGTTTACTCTCGGTAACCATAGCCCTAACCATACATCCCCAATCTCCAGTGAGTTCTATTCAAGATAATTATATAGAATTAAGGTCAGAAGGTAAACATTTAACGTGTATAGTCATTAGAATTTACGCTTTAAAGTTTAAGCTAGTATTAACAGTGATCACCATTCAATAAAGAAGTACATACGCTAAAATTATAGCTATTTTTTAGGTTTGGGTTTAACAAAGGAACTTCATCGCTTTTAAAACGTTTCTGCGTAGAAGTGGGTAGTCCCAAATATAATCCCTACTGCATAATTCTTCGGAAGGAAATTAAGATATGCTTGGGTTGTAATTAGCTAGGAAATCTCCAGGGAGGATTTCAAATATGATAAATTGTTGCATGGTTTAAGTTAAGCACTCTACTCTTCGAACTTATCTTAAAGAAAGGGAAGTTTTCTATCTTCGCAGTGAAATAAAAGGAGTTAAAAGAATGGGAACGAACGAACCTAAACATGGGTTTGTTGGTGGAGCAGATATCAGTGCTGTGGGAGTCATTCATCTTGTAGCGTAGACCGCTGACTGGGGAGGGAATCAATCAGGCCTAACAAGGATCCACCCGGCGGGAGGGAGGAGGGGTGCAGAGATGATTGTAGGCCTCCTACAAAACGGCTACCGCAGTTCAACGGAATTGGCGGTTTCTCTCCGGATACGCGATGCTCCCGCCCTCCTAAATAAAAACGTCAATTGTGAAGACGTGGAGACAGAAACGCTACAATGCCCGCGAGGTAAGCAGTAAGCACCTCTCTAACGCCCCCCGGGTGACGGAGTGACTTAACGACTTCCTGCGGCTAACATCAACATCGCGGGACTTGAAACAAGTAAACGGGAGAAAACCCACCTTCGTTCATTACACTTATTTTAACTATTAGGCCGGTGTAATAACGAACACCAGATAACTACCTATTCAACGAATGTGATTATTGAAAAGCTTCTATTTCGTGTCTGCCACGGCGACAAATAGTAATTGGCAAATGAGTAAGTAGGCCTACTATATCGCAAATATATTGGAGATAAAACCAAAGATTAATAATAAATTGTGATAGTTTATGGTGATATTAAAAATTACATATAGCGTACTCTGCCTTTATACTTAAATTAAATTTATACAAAAACTAAAGCAAAAGACACTCAAGTATTCAACGAATGCACAATTTGAGTGAACATTTCATTATGTGACCAATGATTTGAAGAAAGTGAAAGCGTGGTATCCAGCGTACCGAACTTTCAGGGAATGTTAAACCATTACCACAACCATAATAAGACAACAATGAAATAATAAACAAATAATCTCACAAGCAAATATAAAAAAGAACAATCCGTGAGAACATCAGTGAACAATAGGGTTTATTCACATGTGGCCGCCACATTGTTTGCAAAAACCACATGTTCGTTGATGTTCGTTAGAAGGCGTTTGGTTGAAGTTCTACTGTTCTTCAACATAAAAAACAAACTTTTGTGTATCGTTCACGTTCTTTTTTTGCTTTGAAAGCACAAATAATTTTCTTCGGGGACAAACGTGTTAAAACTCTCATAAGATATCGTAGTAACCATATTCGTCTTCTAGTGAAGCCTCAATTGGCGTCACACATTGTGGCCGCGCTCGCCCCGAATATAGCGTTGTTTTGTGTGCAAACGACTCAACGAACGAAGGGCGAACAGTTATTGCAGAGCTTCTTGTCGGCAGCTGGTGTGTTTACACACAATTAGCGTCAGTCAACATGCCCGTATCACTCACCGACAGTCCAAGACCACAACTTGCCCTGCAAGGCAAACCGAGCTAATTGAGATCTTGGAAGTTGACATCATTGCTAAACCAACACAGTCGATACTTTCAGAAACAAAGTCGAGTTTCGAGTCCGAGTGTCCTTAGAGAGGGTAGAACAAACACGGCCCGCGTCCCACCACACAACACACACAGAGAAATAGGAATTGTAATTGATAATTGCACAACGTACCGAGATTTTAGCGACATTGTGGATGTAATTGCTTACCATTATAATTTATTAAAGGTGTACTCGGTAAAACACCTGATTCGGTATTTTAGAATTGCTTCAAAATGTTTTAAACTTGTGCCAAAGTAAAACAAAATATGTCGTCCTCTAGAGAATTTAGTGATATTTCTTATGAATGTTTGTTTCCTTGTTCGAATTAATTTTCCGTTTTTCAACATCTTAGAATACGTATGAATATTTACAATATGAATGATCTCATAAAAAGAATATCTAAACACAATATTTATCAAGTATATTCTGAAAACTAAGTTAGTGTATCTTATCTATTTTCGAACAAAATAAAATAAAATTTACATACAGGCCTAATTTCGTCCTAGACGAGGTACTCGTGGCCAATCAGCGATCGGAATTCGAAAATTGGGGTCGGCCACGAATCACTCGTATTTGGCAAAAGCACCTGTAAGGTTGTTCCGGAACACGTGCATTTAAAAACTAATTAAATCTTCCACTGAAAATCACTTATTTATGTGACTGAATGAAAAGACTTCAAATATGGATTAATTTATTTATTTAATTAGTTATTAAAACCTAATATCAGAAACATACTATACGTACGGTAACTATTTCAATTATTTTTAAAAACCATTTTGGGACGACGTAATTATCTTTTTACTGTCCATTTTGTTACGTGTCCGATGTTTATTTTTCATAAATATTGTTTCTCTAGGGCATATGTCACAATGGTTAAGTTGTTAATCACAATTAATTACATTATCATACTGTGTTTGCACATTGCTATAATCAGACTCCATCGCATACAATCCAAGTCGTTACTAAAGCAAACTCATAAAAAAGGAAGCTTAATAAAAGTTTTTTGAAGGTGATCAGACATTTTCTCTCACAACGGGTTAAGTTTTCAACTCTGGCTTACACAAACGACTGGTAAAAATGAAACGTCTCGGAGAACGCGCGTGTATAGCAGATTTGGATCTCATAATTGATAATTTTCAGATGTTGAAATGCTGTAAATTGGAAGAATAGTATTATTCGTTTATATGGTTCGTTTTGATTATAATAATGTACACAGTGCCAGATAAAAGTGTGTTTTCAAATCAAAGCAAACAAGGAGGAAACATTCATTGAAAAAAAAGCAAACAGAATATTTCTAACGTAAATATTGCGTGAAAGCCAAGTTGACGAATGCTACACTGTACAAAGTGGCAGCGCAATCCGCTACAAAAGGAAAAACGTCAACGTGCCGCTACAAGTTATCATTAGCCAATTAATACAAAACCACCTCGTTATTATTTTCAACAAAAAAAGTGGAAAAACAATTATCAAGTTACTGGCCCTTACTAGACGCATTTTACCGCAGGCCCTCCATTGACGTTTCCCTCTTAGTATTCATTCCGTCTTACATTCTTCCCGCCATTTCCCTTTGCCCCTTGTTGTCCATTCCCACGTGATTGGCATTTATTCAGTCGCCCCCGCTGCAAGTCGGGTCCGGCCCTTCACGCTCATGTTCTACATTTTTAGCAAATTCCATGAGGGTCGAAATGTCTCACAGTTTTATTGTCAGCTGGGTGGGGGTGGGGGTAGGGGCTAAGAATCGGCCCAAAGACTTGGAGGGAGAATAAACTTGAATGGGGAAACACAAGAATTATTCAACTTTTTATTTTCATAATCAGCCCGCTGAAACCCACTTTGAATGCGAGGGAGAGAATAATTAGCCAACACAGAATTTTTCAGTCGCTTTAAGATAAAACTAAAGTTATTTTAGAGTAGTTCTTTGACGCTTGCGGATAGCTTTCATGTTAAATATCAACCCGTTATTTGTTTCTATATATTCAATGACATTGGGAATAGTATCGACTATTAACTTCACTCAAACATCTTCAATGTTGGCGGACTCGAATATTGTTTCAATATATAAAATACTAAAATATCCAAGTTATAATTACATTTTCATTTATATATTGACTTCTATACTTCTATATTGTTTCATTACACAAAATATTTAAATATCCAAATTATAATTTCAAATTATTCCTGATGTTTTGTGCGTGTCTAATTTTTATCTTTTACTTGCATATAGGAGTGAATGGTACAACTATTGCAATGCGCAAACACGCTGGACACGCGCGTTCTCCGAGACGTTTCATCATTAACAGTCGTTTGTGTAAACCAGAGTTTAAAACTAACCCGTTGTGAGAAAAAAACAAACAATTTATTTGCTGTCTAACGTATATATTGGGTGACCACAAGGATCCAGCATAATAAATTTATCTTTTGAATATCATATAGCTATTACGTGTCGTAATCGTTTACCTTATTCATTGAGTAGTAAAATCAATTGTTGTTTCTAATAAGTATTACACAGCGGGATGTAAACACGTGATTGAATACCTCAGCACGTGTGCAGACGCGTAGTATGGTGAGCACCTCAGCACGTGTGCAGACGCGTAGTATGGTGAGCATCTCAGCATGTGTGCAGGCGCGTGGTATGGTGAGCATCTCAGCACGTGTGCAGGCGCGTAGTATGGTGAACATCTCAACACGTGTGCAGGCGCGTGGTATGGTGAGCATCTCAGCACGTGTGCAGGCGCGTGGTATGGTGAGCATCTCAACACGTGTGCAGGCGCGTAGTATGGTGAGCATCTCAACACGTGTGCAGGCGCGTAGTATGGTGAGCATCTCAGCACGTGTGCAGGCGCGTGGTATGGTGAGCACCTCAGCACGTGTGCAGGCGCGTGGTATGGTGAGCATCTCAGCACGTGTGCAGGCGCGTGGTATGGTGAGCATCTCAGCACGTGTGCAGGCGCGTGGTATGGTGAGCATCTCAACACGTGTGCAGGCGCGTAGTATGGTGAGCATCTCAGCACGTGTGCAGGCGCGTGGTATGGTGAGCATCTCAACACGTGTGCAGGCGCGTAGTATGGTGAGCATCTCAAAACGTGTGCAGGCGCGTAGTATGGTGAGCATCTCAGCACGTGTGCAGGCGCGTGGTATGGTGAGCACCTCAGCACGTGTGCAGGCGCGTGGTATGGTGAGCATCTCAGCACGTGTGCAGGCGCGTGGTATGGTGAGCATCTCAGCACGTGTGCAGGCGCGTGGTATGGTGAGCATCTCAACACGTGTGCAGGCGCGTAGTATGGTGAGCATCTCAGCACGTGTGCAGGCGCGTAGTATAGTGAGCATCTCAGCACGTGTGCAGGCGCGTGGTATGGTGAGCATCTCAACACGTGTGCAGGCGCGTAGTATGGTGAGCATCTCAGCACGTGTGCAGGCGCGTAGTATGGTGAGCACTTCAGCATGTGTGCAGGCGCGTGGTATGGTGAGCATCTCAGCACGTGTGCAGGCGCGTAGTATGGTGAGCATCTCAGCACGTGTGCAGGCGCGTAGTATGGTGAGCATCTCAGCACGTGTGCAGGCGCGTAGTATGGTGAGCACTTCAGCATGTGTGCAGGCGCGTGGTATGGTGAGCATCTCAGCACGTGTGCAGGCGCGTAGTATGGTGAGCACTTCAGCATGTGTGCAGGCGCGTGGTATGGTGAGCATCTCAGCATGTGTGCAGGCGCGTAGTATAGTGAGCATCTCAGCACGTGTGCAGGCGCGTAGTATGGTGAGCACTTCAGCATGTGTGCAGGCGCGTGGTATGGTGAGCATCTCAGCACGTGTGCAGGCGCGTAGTATGGTGAGCACCTCAGCATGTGTGCAGGCGCGTAGTATGGTGAGCATCTCAGCACGTGTGCAGGCGCGTGGTATGGTGAGCACCTCAGCACGTGTGCAGGCGCGTGGTATGGTGAGCATCTCAACACGTGTGCAGGCGCGTAGTATGGTGAGCATCTCAGCACGTGTGCAGGCGCGTGGTATGGTGAGCATCTCAGCATGTGTGCAGGCGCGTAGTATGGTGAGCATCTCAGCACGTGTGCAGGCACGTGGTATGGTGAGTATCTCAGTGTGTGCAGGCGCGTAGTATGGTGAGCACCTCAGCATGTGTGCAGGCGCGTAGTATGGTGAGCATCTCAGCACGTGTGCAGGCGCGTAGTATGGTGAGCATCTCAGCACGTGTGCAGGCGCGTGGTATGGTGAGTATCTCAGCACGTGTGCAGGCGCGTGGTATGGTGAGCATCTCAGCACGTGTGCAGGCGCGTGGTATGGTGAGCATCTCAGCATGTGTGCAGGCGCGTGGTATGGTGAGTATCTCAGCATGTGTGCAGGCGCGTAGTATGGTGAGCATCTCAGCACGTGTGCAGGCGCGGAGTATGGTGAGTATCTCAGTATGTGTGCAGGCGCGTAGTATGGTGAGCATCTCAGCACGTGTGCAGGCGCGTAGTATGGTGAGCATCTCAGCATGTGTGCAGGCGCGTAGTATGGTGAGCATCTCAGCATGTGTGCAGGCGCGTAATATGGTGAGCATCTCAGCACGTGTGCAGGCGCGTGGTATGGTGAGCATCTCAGCATGTGTGCAGGCGCGTAGTATGGTGAGCACCTCAGCATGTGTGCAGGCGCGTGGTATGGTGAGCATCTCAGCATGTGTGCAGGCGCGTGGTATGGTGAGCACTTCAGCATGTGTGCAGGCGCGTGGTATGGTGAGCATCTCAGCATGTGTGCAGGCGCGTAGTATGGTGAGCATCTCAGCATGTGTGCAGGCGCGTAATATGGTGAGCATCTCAGCACGTGTGCAGGCGCGTGGTATGGTGAGCATCTCAGCACGTGTGCAGACGCGTAGTATGGTGAGCATCTCAGCATGTGTGCAGGCGCGTAGTATGGTGAGCACCTCAGCATGTGTGCAGGCGCGTGGTATGGTGAGCATCTCAGCATGTGTGCAGGCGCGTAGTATGGTGAGCATCTCAGCATGTGTGCAGGCGCGTAGTATGGTGAGCACCTCAGCATGTGTGCAGGCGCGTGGTATGGTGAGCATCTCAGCATGTGTGCAGGCGCGTAGTATGGTGAGCACCTCAGCATGTGTGCAGGCGCGTAGTATGGTGAGCATCTCAGCATGTGTGCAGGCGCGTAGTATGGTGAGCATCTCAGCATGTGTGCAGGCGCGTAGTATGGTGAGCATCTCAGCATGTGTGCAGGCGCGTAGTATGGTGAGCATCTCAGCATGTGTGCAGGCGCGTAGTATGGTGAGCACCTCAGCCGACCGAGAGAGTTCTGCTGTTACGCGAGATGACTAATCGTGTGTCGAACAAAACTCTCGGACTTAACTTCGTACCGTATATGTAACGTTTTCTAACTCAATGCATCAATATAATGGGGGGAAATGTATCGAGTTTTTAAGTTTTTTGAAAAGATTTACTGTGGCTTTCATTGCTGCCTTCCACTAACTTTTTCTTCGGATCTCAATCTCATTTGCAATGCCAACTCTTCTGTGCATTGCGGGAAAATAATCTGGCAGAACCAGCAATAACAAGTTTAAATTTTAAAACCATTAAACAACGAGTTTTATACATAAAAAAAGAAGTGTACATTATTCATTCTAGATATTTTCTGGTGGTGTATCAATTTCAAAGTTACGAAACTTCCACGAAGAAGAAACTGGAAGAAACGTTTTATGGAATTAATTATAAAACCCAGCTGCATAGTCAATTTCTTTTTGTAGCTACTCTAGTCAATTATGCCTACTTTAGACGACAAATCTGTGACCAAGTTGTTAAGTCGATAGAAACTCGCCTTCTTTTGAAGAAATTAGGGACGGCGTCTTTCTGATTTATTAAGTTAGAGAGTAACTTGCTGCTAATCTGTGTAGGATTTAAGGTTTCAATCGTAAGTAGAACCTAATTAATTGCTTCGCGTATATTTTCTATACACTTATATAGTTCACAAACAAAGATGTAACGTGGTTGGTAGATACATTGGAATGTACTCCACATACGTGTCTTTGTGTCATTTGACATTGCATAATCAAAAAGTGAAAACATGTTATTTTACGAATTGTTATTGTGTTAATGAGTTAAAGCACATTGATACGACGAAAGTATATCACAAATCTCAATGATAAAATATTTAGATGCCTCTATATGTCTAAAATAATGTGTATTGATGTTTTTGAAATTTCGGATGAACTTTTGGATTTATTTTAAATTTTTTATAAATAGGAAAAATAAACCAAGCTAAAAATGTGTCAATGTTGAGAACGCAAGAAATTACAAATCTTTCACTAGTGTAAGCTCAAACCGAAATGCATACATTTGCTTTTTATGCTTACAAATACACATCTATTAGTTTTTGTGTTACATTTTGAAAACTGTTTTTCCGTTTGATCGTATCAGCAAAGACAGCAAAAAATGTTGGAAACCAATATGAAAAACAATTAAATTGAAAAATCTCTCTCTCTCTCTCTCTCTCTGGCCTTAATCCCGCCTTCAATAAAGACCATTATCTATCTATCTATCTATCTATCTATCTATCTATCTATCTATCTATCTATCTGTCTATCTATCTATCTATCTATCTATCTATCTATCTCTCTTTCACTCACTCACACACACTCTCTTTGCTTGCTCCGTAAGATAGTACACCCACGTTACGCGGCACAATTATTTACTTCACAGGAAGCAATGCGGAGAGCGAAATAAATCTACAAACATGTATGCCCGACGTATGTCATAAAAACAGAATAATTTTACACGCGCACTTATATTGTGAAGTCTATTTACCTGGGGTTATATTCTACTAACAGGGGTTACACAAGAAAGTATGACTCCCAGGCGAGAAAACAGAAAACCAACGTTAATCTCGGGATTAGCCGTAAATCCGAGATTTACTCCGAAAAAACATCACTAATAAGAAGACGCCATCCATTGTGTAGGCCTATGTAATGTGTCTTGGAGACATGACGTTACTAATCCGAGGTTATCAAATCTGATATTTCAATTAAAGTTTGGTAAAATTGAAGTATTCGTCGTTGAACAGACAAGGAATTAAATAAAGATTTGCCGTAAAATCCCTTAATAAATAAAATATCCCGTTCTACGAAGCTTAGCTTTCGGATTAGATAAGTGAAAGAAGAACTATTGATGAAAGAATCTTCTTAGATATTTAATCAGATATCTACGGTTATTTCAATCGTATGAGGAGTAAATTAAACGGCAATCGCTGCAAACCACGAATTAAAGCTGGTTATTGATTGAAATCGGGATCAAATGACAGCTTAATTGAAGTTTAAAATTTGAATTATATTTTTATTGCCAAAAGCTAGAAAAACAATACGATGTTGGGACAGCTTGGGGAATTGGTTAGCCCGATGCCCTGTGCAGCGCGCTTGAATGGACTACTATGTTGCACACACAACTCCCACTCACTCGACCCACTGGTCCCAAGAGTTTTGAATGAAACCACCCCCTGACTATCGCTTGATTAAAACTCTACACGTATTTTACGTACTTCATTGTGTATAAATTAGCCATGTTATGATGGCCAACGAAATCACAATCTTAAATTGCCATCAAAACAACACTCCAGCGATGGAATCACGTCAATCCGAGTACTCACATGCATCTTTGAGCACAACAACGTCATGACCACTATTATATGTTTGCATCTATTTTATGAACAAAATAATTGTTCGTTGGAATACCTGCTATATGGTGCACACCAGCTTTACCTGGTGTTCCCCTCACCAACTAGGAATGTTAGGGTGTTTGGACAGTTTGAAAGGAATATCCAAAGGCTGTTAAAGGGAGTCAATTGCAGCATTCATCGTAATTTCTAAGGAGAACTATTCAGTCATGATTTCCGGTCACTGAAATCGAACCGGTGACCTCCTGATGTATTGTATGATAGCTGGCATTATGAGTTATTGCACATTGAAGAGGAAAGTGTATTCAGTTCCATATTTCAGTCAAGCACAGTGATATATCAAATGTGAGTGCAAACAATACTAAAACCACTTGATGTTGTTTAAAATTGCAGTGAATGAACACACCATTCATTAACTATTGTAGTCTGCATTGGCATTGTTTTAGCTCTTTAAAGCATTACTAATTAATACAGTGAACAATGTTTACGGTGTATTCTGCAATTCCGATATTCTTATACTTATACCGTTGTGAGATTATTGATGTAGTTGAACGTCTGTTTTAATTGAGGAGAGAGAATCAAAGTAAATAGTTTTATTGACTCATCGTTTTATTTGGATATTAGCCTCAACAAATGGAGATTGTTTGGTGCTTAGTTAAGTTTTTATTACAAATTCAGCGAATAGAGTTGTTATAGTAATATTGACGCTAGTATATCCAGCATGTTTAATTGAGGTCAAATATAACGATCAAATTAATGCTTCGTAATTTGATATCTGCCGCATTCAGGGGAAAAGTAAAAAAGGTTAACAAAACTTGAAAAACACGTAAATGGCAGCAATATAATATCAATTTGTATATATTCTAGGTTTGAGTTAGACTAAGTATATAACAATCTTGTTAACTACGCATAATTTATAACTATACCCTATACTCTCACCTACACACTACACTACTTAGGGACGAAACATGTAATTACTTAGTTTGTTGGTTGAAGAAGTGTTTTTTGAAATTATGGCTTTTACATGAAGAAGATCTGCTTTTTTAAACATGTCCTATTGGTTTTCTTGATAACATGTTTTAATGATTTTTGCTGATATATCTAGTCACAAAATATTGGAGATTCTAGTATATGAAGAAAATGTCCTGTGTTGGTTTCACTTCTAGAAATAAGCAGGTGGAAATTGAAGCTGATGTTTGTTGTTTTCATAGCTCAGTTTACCACCATTACAAAGCATATTTAGCATATTTAGCACAAAAAAAAGTACTCTAATTTCTGAAACAAAAAGAGAGTTGTTTTTGAGTTTTGTCCTGCAATGCGAGGTTCAAGAGAATAGAGCGCCAGATGAGAGACTATATGTGGCACCTATACACATTCAAGTCTATCCTTGGTCTCGAAGAGGCAAAACAGAGATATTGTACTGGGTATACAAACCCATAAATTTGAAGTAATACAATCTTTCACAAAAAATGCATTCGGTTAAGTTAGTTTAAATCTATTATTTTGTGTGATTTATTGTAGTTTATAATTCAATACGTAATAATACACATAACCGTAGAATAAATGCCAACATAAATATAATATGCCCTTGTAAGCCTCGTACGGTATCAGGGCGATCAATTATTATTAGTTATGTAAAACAATATTCTATAGCCAACATGGCGGAATTAATGTCTGGCGCGTGCATGGTTTGTGAACTACGAGACATGTTTCTCATTATACATCATTTAAGGATGGGGGATGGCACCATGGTTAATTTGACGTCTTTACACATAACGGTGGCAATACCTCGTTGCAAGGACACACGAGGGTGGGTGTATCGTCTAGGCGTGGACTAATTATCTGGACGGGAGTTAATGTGGCGGCTACATGCGACCAATGTGTGCATGGCTCATCGTGAGCAGAACAATCAACACACATACGCAATTAAGCGCCATGCACGAGTTACTAGCGTGCCTAAATCAGCGGCAACATTCCAACATATGGTAAGTGGTTGTTAGCTGTTAATTGCGATTAGGCCAATAGTGAACAATTGTATGGATTGTTGCTGTTACACACGACATATTATGCCATGTATCAGTGAACTAACGTGTAGTGTATAGCATTCCAATGATATGACATATGCGACGCTAACCAGTGGACCTACACATAAATTGCCGGTGAGTGTAGGTAGGGTAGCCAGAAGTTATAGTTGCACCACACCGACCTAACGCAAGGTAAAGTTCATTTAAATTTACAAAGTAAAGTAAAAATATAGAGCCTTTCACGTCGGTTTCTATGGAACACAATTTTGGAAGAATTTTCTTTCTCGGTGAACTCACTGAAAGAACCGGGGCAAAGAAAATAGGAAGGCGTCGACACCCAGAATCATTGTCAGAAGACAAGTTCCGTCCCTTTGACATGCACGCTACACTGTTAAAAGCGTGATTCTATGGCCGTAAGTGAGACCGCGGGTACATCAATAATTCAGAACACGTGTAAATCTGTTTGCTTGGCAGCTCTTGTGATAAATTGTCAACTCTTCCGTGCGGCTGCCTGCCTGGTTGTATTGCTTGATTGTGTCTACCATCATATTTACACAAAGCACTTGTGATACTGTACACAGCAACCAATGCGGACGCCAGACGTATTTCACAGCACCAACGGTAATTCGTTTTCACGATTATTATTTTTCGTTGTCTTGATCAACCAGAAGAGTGGTATAAGTAAAATAAATTACAATCCGACGCTCGAGTTTCTTATTAGGCATAACTGTTCATGAAATCTTGCTTTGAGTGTACACCTTCATCAGTTGTCAAGCCACTGTTGTCCTATCTATTTCATCTAAATAAACATGTCAGAACCTTAAAACTAAGTAATCTGTCTGGCAATTGACAGGTTCTCGATGACAGAAAGATCGAACATGTCTACACGTTAAAAGGTAATACAAAATATTGGATCTGATCATGGTATATAAAATACAAGGTATGCTGTCCTGTACATCGTCACAACGATCAACTTTATTTACCACCACAAAGGTTAAATACTTGCAATCAATTAACTTAAAACGATAAGCTATTTTAACTGCATAGCTTAAGTTATGAAAAGAATATAACGTATAAGTATTAATTAGGATTTACATCATGTTCCACATATGCGGATATACAGCTTTAACCTACAGGGGAAACTCGAAACAGAATTTTGTAAAAAAATGTATAAACTGTAAATCGGGCGCCTAAGTTCACATGTATACAACACGTCATA
The DNA here is from genome assembly GCA_945910005.1 of Isoperla grammatica. NCBI lineage: Eukaryota > Metazoa > Arthropoda > Insecta > Plecoptera > Perlodidae > Isoperla > Isoperla grammatica. Next base: position 11,362,056 of record OX246738.1, on the reverse strand, counting down.
CATTTTAACGCAATATTTTTCAATAAGTTGTGTTTAGGTATATTTATTTTTGAATTACCACATCTACGCGGGGCGTTTAACAAATCTTTCTATCGCAGGGTAAGTTCACGATTGTTTTCTTGTATTTGTAGGTTAGGAAAGAATACTTATAGATATGCTGTTAGGATGAAATGGTATTATGTCATCACAAGAACCACGTATTGCTCACGCTAGTAAGTGCATTATAGAGAAAATAAATAGAATAATTCATGTTGTCGAAGGCGTGGAAGGGGAAGGCGGGGAAGGCGGGGAAGGGGAGAGGGGGGGAAACGTTAATGTGTGGCGCTTACTGTATAACGAAACAACAAACCTAATCAATTTCAAAGGAAATCCTCGAGCTGAGATGTTTGTTAGATGTCACAGTTACACCGTTCATTTGCACACAATCACAATCTGGAACACGTTTTGAAAATGGACGAGCTGATGTACCTACCGAGGACATCAACATCAACCGGTAAACAATAAGACCGTAAAGAGCACGTGTGTGTGTGTCGGCTCAGAGTGTCGGAGGCCGCGGTCATACTCCGCGTCGCGCGCGCTAACCTTCCGAACTTGGTCGGAAGAATCTGGGCCGTTATTGGGACGCCAGGAAGTCGCCGTTTCCCCCGTCCCCCCCTCCCCGTCCTTTCTTCCTAAATTCTAGAGCTGTTCATCTTGTTCACAAGCCAAGTTTTCAACAAGGATCGATAATATAAGCTTGTGAGCTGTAGACGACGACGAGTGCAAGTCCAAAGGGCTTTGCGTTGTGATCTTGTTGACCAAAGTTCGACTGCAACTCGGATCACTCAACCAAGTCGGTGTCGTGTCTTGGCTTACCAGGAGGAGACGTGTGCACGCAAATTAGCGGCGAGCATGCCCAGGGACACGGGGGGCGTAAATACGCTTACAACTTAATCCCTCCTTCCTTCCTGCCCGTAATCAACCAGCCACGGAACATCATCATTCATAAGCCACCGCTGCTCTTATACTATGAAATGCAATTTCTATAATGAAATCATAATTAATAGGGCATGCATTATTCAGGGTAGCTGTACCCTCATCTACCCCCACGAGGCAACTTAATGCAAGCAAACATGGAGTAGAGTGGCCGAAGTACTTGCTACTAGAATGGGCACGTGAGAAGATAAATCTGAACCGGCGACGTCGTTGCAGATTATTATTCTACTCACCATGTTGCAGCCTCATCAAAACTTTTTCAAAACTTTGGGAGAAGACGGAGGTATAAGTTGTTTGTTGGATCAAAAGTGGTCGTGACCAAAGTGCCAGGCGACGGTAAACGGGCATAGTAATTCCTGCTTAGCCGAGATCGAGCAGTTCCTGTTATTATTGCCTTCAAGTACAGTCCTGACCTGGAATCGAACAGAGAGTCTGCAAGCGCCGACATTTCTATGATAGATGGGCAGAGGGTTGGGAAACGACGGCGCCTTTAGGACGACGACAACCCGGCACTTGCCAACGCAGAACCTCATTTCCACTATTCGTGAATAAAAGAACCGCATCTACATTCACAATGATCTACTCAACGCGTCGTCTCTGTCTCGCCGCAATGATTACTCGTGCATCGCTCGACAACCAACAACACTCTACTTTTTTAATTGTTTGCGTATAACAAGTGTTGGATGTGCACATAGGGGAGGTTTGCGCGTTAATTACTGTTCGACTGAGGTTTTAATGAGCACTGTGGGATAGCACAGGCCTTGCCGCATGCACTAACGCGATCTTGGTGGCAATGGAATCCGCGTGCATGTGTATGCGCAAGCAAGAGCGACGGTAATTGGAAGTGATGTCAGACCAGACCTTTCACTACATGAAAACCAAGCGCAGTGAGTTTTACATCGGGTTCATGAACAGCGCCAAGAAGAATATATGAATAGCGCCACCGGAATGGAAGATTTCGTTTCCCCAGGTCACAAAACTCGTAAACAAGAAGGAGAGACTTGTTATGTAAAGACGCTATTCAGGATGAATGCGTCGAGATGTGTATTTATTTACAGCCAGGTAATGTCTTCTGCGAGTTTCGTATTACTGCATTGACGACAAAAAAGTTGATTTTCTTTCAGGGCCTACTCAAATTTCTGTGGGAAGTGGAAAAGACGTATGTTATATACCTGATCATTTGGAGGAGGAGGGGTAGTGAATGAGATGTTATTCTATAATGATGTTCAAATTGTATACCTGAACTATTTAGAATAATAATAGCGAGGTTCAATAGGAATGGTACCTGACCGTACATCGGAGAAGCATATGCGATGTTATGTGGAATTAACAGCATAGTTTGAAACATAATTTTTAAAATGCATCTATGATTGTATTTTGCTGCCAAGTGATAGTATCAATCAATCAATCAACCAATCAATTTTTATTTTATTCTTTTCAAAAAAATAATACAGGTACAAATAATACAAAATTCAGTAACACTATATAAATGAAAAGAAGCCCACATAGGGTCACACCTCGTGTGTGGGCTGAATAATAAATAATGTATGTTAATAATAATCCAAAAATGACAAAAGTAAGTGTGATACATGAAAAGCAGAACGTATATATAATAACTATGGTAGTAATACTAATTCTAAATACAAACAATAATAATAGTGATAATAACAATAAATTAATAATGCAGCATGAAAAGAAGGAATTAATCAATTGAATGTGATGTGAGTTGTTTATACATTTTATCTAATAATAATAATAATAATAATAATAATAATAATGATGATAGTAATAATGTAGCATGAAAAATAGGAATTAATTATTTGTTATTAAATTACCAATTTTTTGAAGAACGATGACACAGCTTGGGTTAGGAATTATGTATAATATTTCTCTTAACCGAAGAAATAAAAGAAAGAAAAAAGAAAGTATCATAAATCTTGTGGCGCAATGGAAATGTCAGTCTTTACCTTTTTAACGCATTTACATGCGACTGTGTGCTTACGTTTTAATGACACAGAATATTGATAGTTGGCAAAAACGAAGCAGAAAACTGTTTTGTGAGGTATTTGGAATATAATTTTCAACATTGACGAATAACGAACACTTTACAACTACTTAACTTTTCCTCATTATAAGCGAGTAGTATTTTGAAATCCACTTTTATGAATAAAGAAATGGAATAATATTATTTAATTGTACGAGTAACTTAACATATTTGCAAAGTATAAATGTTGCCTGTCGGGTATCGATGACTTCTGTGTTCTGTTTCCATGGATCATACATCTTGAATCATACTCAGTGAGCTGGATTTTATCTTTCAAGTGTCGGTAACGTTGTAAGCTTCGCATCTTCGTATTAAAATGGACGAATTAAGCATATTATTGAAAACTTTATGAGGATACAGACATTTATTTCATCTAAACTCTAAAGCTTACCCTCTAAGCTCAAACTGACAAAATCACTGTGGATATTGGATTGCACTACCCCTTACATTTTATGTATGCCACATTTTCCATCTCCAAGCGTTTAATTTTTTGTTTGTCTTCAATTTTCTCATTATTCAATCATTATTAATGAAGTGATGAAAATGTGCTGGCACGACAGCATTTATCTCACTAATTGTGTTCGGTCAAGCATAATATTCATCGTGCATGTGTTCAAAGCGTGACCATATCAGCAATCAGCTCAAGCTGAGGTTGCCAATAAAAACTTAGATATTCGGGGTAATTTTCTACATTCCAAAGTTTAACTACTTGGAGTTTTCACATTTACATTTTACTTTCTCATTCTCTCATTTCATATTTCTACGCAGTCCAAAAATGTAGTTATAACGCAATTGAACGCCCTTATTAAAATAATTTTATTAAAAGGAACTGTTCAAGAATATGAATTCAGAATTTGTCGGAAAAATTAAACAAAATTCAGTAAATAGCTCGTTGTATTTGTAAATTGTGTCTTCATGCAGTTATGATTAATGTGAATTACCTATATGTGTCTTTAAAGTACGAAGGCTTTCGTGGCCCAGATAACTGTCATAACACTCACCAAAATGTGTGTTACCAACGTGGCGGAACAACCCGTAGTGTTTTTAATTTTATTAACATTAATAACATGTTATATATGTATATACATATCCGCGTCTCCTGGTGACACTATAGGCAAGGTTAGGTTATGGTTGTTCTGGTTCTTGGCTTTCGGATATAATTACATAAAATGTCATTATTGTTGCATTTATATTTGTTTATTCTTTGACCTTTGTATATTGTTAATGTTCTTTCGATTGCTGCATTTAAAATTATTCCTTTCGTTTTTTTTATTTTCGTTCCCTCTGTGTATTGTGTCATTTTATCTATTGTCCTTCTTTGAAAAATCCTCCTTTGTTTCATAACTGAACAGGATAGAGTAAATAAATAAATATATGTAAATATAAAATATTAATGCCCTAGGGGCTGCGCGCTGACAATATAATACTACGACGTTGTTGCCTATCAATAATAAGCGAGGGATTTTCCCACAACACTCAAACGACCCGTTGCTATTTGCTCGTTTTCGTTGAGAACTTTACAAACTGTTGATTGGAATTCCACTAGAGTTTTTGCAATTTAGTCGTATTAAATATTTATGGTTTCGTACATTGCTCACTCGAACTGTGAAGGAAGTTATTTCACACCACACACGTTAGATGTATGATTCGTTTTAACGTATGGACACTGTGTACGTATGTATTTTACGTTGTTATTTTACGTGTGTTTTTGATAATGTACCTTTTAAATCTGTGTTTCTTCAGAAAACTTAACAACACAAATTGTGATTTACGTATGTTCCATCAATTGCCACGTTACACCACGTTACACTAACATATCCAGTTACTCGCAGACGTAGCAGTTTCGGCAGATTACTTCGTTTTTTAAATACCCTTATAATATAAAGGAACTTGTGGCATATAACGCAATGTTCGAACAATGCGCAATGTTGAATAAATGAACGTTTTCTTGACATAGTTGGAACAATATGAATGCATAAAATGGATTGTATATCAATCGTAAAAGGATATAGATTCTAAATATTGAGTTGGAACGATATGGCAGAGTCTAAAATCAACAAGGATGTGTCCAGTGGAAAACGAAACTAAAAACAAAAAAGGCAAAATGGTGAATTGATATAAAATTACGGACACGTTATAAAATTATCTTGGCAGTTTAAAGTGGGAAAAAGGGAGAAACGTGTAAAATCAAGATACAGACATGTGTTACGAACACAAAAGATCGGTTATGCTTTCTTTCCTCTTCAAGTTCAAAATACTACGTTGAGGTGTATAACGAGGCAAAAAGAGCAACAATAAATCTTATAACATACAAGAGCTTGGAAGAAAGCACGACAGATGCTACACCAATATCGACTTAAAATGAGGTAGAACTACATAAGACCAAAGTGATTATTGATCAGAATCTAACGCCACTCAATTTAAATGACAGGGATAGTGAGTAATGAACAACTCGCGAGAAAACATTGTCAGCAAGCAAAAAGAAAAGTAACAAAGAAAGGGCAAGAATGGCGTTTCAACGTCGATAGCAGCTCGTGGTGGATGGAGCCCACGTTCAAGGTGGAATAACGTCACGTGACTAACGTTATACATTCTAAACACTTCGCGATCTTGGGTTGGATTTTGTGACAACTCAAGTCACATTAATTACTATGTCAATTACCTTCCAACAGATACTTGAGTTTGAATAGATACTTCAACAGTCAACACATCATTAGATTTAAGTAGTACCGTCTCACTGTCTATTGATAAATCAGTATTATTACTGAATAATAGAGAAAGCAAATAGTGTATAAAAGATTGTTTTCAATTTTGATTGTTCAGAGTTATCTTTTTCTTTAGTATAGTTTGTTTTTGTCGTTCCTACTTTTTTTGATCAGTATTTTTATTGCATCATTGATAATTTTGTGTAGTAATTTGTATTGCTCTATTTTGTAAATCAGTTAATTACATGAATAGGATCAAATTAAATATATGAATAACTTATTACAATTTATTCATTTGCGATGACACGATCTTCTTCGTTAGAAAGACGCAGACAGCAAGTTATTTCAATGTATTGAACTTAACAATCTGAATACGGATTATAGTGTCCACAACGTATTTTTTTATTTAATAATTAGTTAATTTGTAACAACTTTGTGTTTTGCATATCTACAGTAATCACTTAACCTGTGTTTCTTACCTGCGGCCCTAAATCAATGACACGTTCTGAAAATGTTAAATACAAATACTTACATCATTTAATAGTAATACTGATAAAGCTATATTAATATGTTGAACGTCCGTGATAAATATTAGACGTTTGAATCGTGAATTAACTATCGTAAATAATTGAAGAAAAATCTTCATATCTTTCTAATAACGATCACTACCTGACTAACGCCGCGATTACGGCTAACGATGTATTTTACGACGAGGCGTTCGCGTTTCTCGCATAAAGCGTTGGACGCGGCTCATAAAGCCACACGTAGGTATGTGACGACGCGTTGAACGCACTTGCACACGCCCCCTTTTATTACTTCATAGAATGAAATCTTGCCGCGTATGATTGTGCTTTGCGTGCTAGGGTAGTCTCTACGTCAAAAACCACAGAAAACTAGATAGCAACAAGAAATCGAAAATCAAAATCAACAGCGCATTGTGTTTTCGTAAGCCCTACAGACTGAATTAAACATAACCATTAACAAAGTTACTTTGATTACTAATTCGATAATTAGTAATACAATTTATTATATATAAAACAACATACTGATTACAATGAAATACACAACTTAGAGCATGCAGCATGTAGAGTTTCTAAACTACAGTGCGCTGTTTATTCAGATTTTCGATTTCGAAGCCCATTCTTGTGATATAATTTATAAACGAAAATTTTGGGCGGTTTTTGACGTAGAGTTATTTTTCCCTGAAAAACTTCACATGTGACAGAATTTGACCTTATTATCAAGGGGCCGGCGTACATTGTATGATATAAATACACTTTTTAAATAATTGTTGACGCTTTTCGTTACGAGTGAATGGAATTACAAAGTCTGGAGATCACGTTGTGTTGTGTGTAAGCCACCTCCCGAGTCTGCGGCAGTCAGGACTCAAAACATGTGAGAGTTTAATTAAGGTTTTCTGTTCCTATCTTTAAAACAACTTTTAAAATCGAAATTCTGGGTAGATAGCGCAGCTATATATTTCAAGTTATATACATACAACAAAAATATATGCAAAATTAATTACTTTTGGTTTAAATCATATAACTGAGATATTGTATTACCGGGTTTTATCCTAACGTAATGTAACTTTGTCCATACATATTTCGTTATTTGTAGATCTTGTTGATTATCTAGCTGCGATATCTGTACATTCTCATTTCGGTTTTAAAGATATGTACAGGAACCGTTAAATTCTCACGCCAATGAGTATAATTTGTACAGACTCTCAGAACCATTCCAATCTGCTCGGTCCAACACCTCCTATCATCCCGTAAGACTTTACCCTCAACGTCCAGCTAACATCTGATCTTGAGTATGACAGCTGTTTTCTTCTCAATCATTTTTGCCATAACAGACGAGAATACGTTACATAGGCAACCCAAGAATACCTTACACATGCTTTCGTCACAGGCGAGGCACTCGTAGCCAACCAGCGAACCGCCCGAGACAAGCGCGCGCAAATACCGATCGCTGATTGGCTACGAACCCGTCGCCTGTGACGAAAGCATGTGTAGTCTTGTGTTGCCTATACAACATCTATGTGGTCCATATTGCGCTTACATGTCGTTATATCAATACCCACTTGTTAACATACATGTTCAACATGCAACCTGTCTGTTAGTGCTAAGAAATACTCAGTTTTATCTCAAAGTCCCATATCAGGTATGTGAGTGTGTATGTGATGGCAGTGATATAATATCTACGTACAACATCCAAGCATGTTCTGAAACATTGCGGCCACTCTCTCGCTGTGGTAGCGGCTGAGTGGCCTCACGATTAGATTGCAAGCGCGCTTTGAGACATCCCAATCCAATTACCTTGGACTACACGGCAGAGTTATCTTCACTGCTATTGGTCGAGTTCTGGTTATGTATAAGCTATCATCTATTCAAACTAAACTATAAATTACATTTGATTTCTGTAAATGCATTACTATTACAACAGTACATGGTAAATTACTGTTTTTGCAACTATATACTACTATCATCAACTATCAATTCGTGATTGAAATATTTTGATTTCTAGAAACGGATTTAAACAACCAATAGGAATACTATAGCATTGATAACGATTATTGTGAGAAACATTAGAAATCAAGGTATCTGTCAGAAGAGAGAGAGAGAGAGTATGTCAGAGTGTCAGAGTATGTGTCAGAATAGCCTTGACGTGTCGTTTACAATACGACAACCCCTTATCCCGTGATTAGTAAAATCAGTGATTCTGTTTTAAGTACTTTTACATCCTAACGTCAAAACGCAAACGTCGCTCAGTTCTCAGTTAGGGGTTACAATTTTTACGTTTCAATATGCATATTGAATCACTTAATATTAGAGAACTAGTACAAATCACGTGACTGTTTATAGTTTTAATCACCAGTACTCACAGGCCTTAAAAAAACTGTGAAACAATACTTTTACCAATGAGGTGGATCGGGGTGGAAATAAGGAAATACATAAATTAAAGACAATTAATTGATTCAATCTTCTAGACAAAAATAATCCTTTAAGAATTAATTAAGAAACATTCAGTTAACAATTATATATTCTCTAGGATTGCATGTTATTTTTTTTATACAAATGTTTGTATTATTATTACACTTTATTTGAATGTAAACACCATTACAAATACACACATACAGTTCTCCACAAAAGGTGAAGGAGCGGGTCTCATTATCACACACATAACTGTATCCCCCATTCCCCCCCCCAGACCCCAGTACATTGCTCGTGCTTGAGAAACAAACGAAAACTGTTCGTTCAGCGTGGTCTTAGAATCCGAATGGTATAAATGTCCCTCACTGAAAATCCGTTTTGTAATTGAGTAGGTAGACTACAAATACAAATCTACTTAATTATTTAATTGAAGAGTAAATCCAACTTCGATTTACATTTAAATTCTGTGTGCTACGGCTACCTTCATGCGTTTATGTTTGCCTGCCTGGAAAGTTTCAATCTAAACTTGTGTTCGTGCAGACTTGCTACATTAGTACGTCTGTTACAGCCTAATGAGTTCTTGATTCACACAATGTCACCTGTCTTATTAAGGTCTTTGATAAACAGACAAAATCCGCTGTCGGACAAAACTGTGCGACTGTATGTGACCTCTTTGGCCTTTTCTTTCCATTCATTCCCAATCACGAAAACAAAACTTGTAGAATATTTAATGCTCGGTAAACATAAGAAAGTTTGGCGCTTCCCAATATGAACGATTGCACCCTACGGAGTCAGACTGCCAATTCAACTTCTCTGAGGGAGAGCACCTCAATCACTAACGGTGGAAAATATCAGACCGAAGCAGAATCACAGCATAAAACTCTTCTGACAGAAGTTCGGTATGACTTGCGTGACTGAAAGTTTTTACGAGGGAAATACATGACCCTCTAGGCTAGGTTATAGCACCAATGTCGTCAAACAAGTGTTCTTCCAGTTTCAATGATGATTCAAATTAAAAATTAAGTACTATCGTTAGTACCAATTATTAATGAATTAATTTATGTCATCCATACATCCCTTTACACCGGCAAACTTGCAAGCGGCACAGCATTCCCGTGTTCCGCTAAAACCACGTGAGCGTTGAATGTTATTTCCGCTATCATCACTTTTATAATATTTAAAAAAATTTATAATATTTTTAATTTTTTAAAATTTCTTTCTTGTTAGATATTGTTTCTTGTGAACTGGTCACAAGTCACACCTTTTGGTGACGTGTCGTCTGTCGACCGTTGTCGATTAGGCGATGGTCTAATAAACTATCACGTCTGCAATGCAGGTTCGAACCCTGGACATGCCTTAGCCATGTGTCGTTTTTTCATCTTCATAATCCATGGCTCAGGTGCATACCTATTCCCGCCATGCAGGTGCACAGTGTTTTCCGCCGTGCAGGTGTGCAGTTATGTAATACTCGATCTCGCAATGAAGGCGTGCAATGTTTCCCGCCATGAAAGTACAAGGTAGTTTCCGTCGTGCAGGTGCATCATACTTGTTCCCACAATGCAGGCACGCAATGGTTCCCACCATGCAGGTGCAAGGCAGTTTCCGTCGTGCAGGTGCATCATACTTGTTCCTGCAATGCAGGCGCGCAATGGTTCCCACCAAGTAGGTGTACATTTGTTTCCGTCGTGAAGGTGCGCAATGATGTCCAGCGTGCAGGTGCAAATATATACTTAGTCTCTCAATGCAGGCGCGTGATGGTTCCTCCATGCAGCTGTATACAGTAGTTTCCGTAGTGCAGGTGTGCAGTGGTGTCATGCGTGCAGGTGCATATATACTCGTCTCGCAATGCAGGTGCGCAATGGTTCCCGCCGTGCAGGTGCACAGTCACACCCCAGAGTAGCGCACTTAATTGGATCAAAGAGATCCAGATTTCGTCTCCTTTTAAATGAGTTACATGGGACAGAAGCTATCAACGTGTTGGGGAGTAAGTTGTGAAACCGATTCAAGCTGTAACGCTTGTGCAAAGCTGATGATATTTGCATATCTAAAGAGTCTACCAGCCCTTAATAGCCTCTAATCTACATAAGTTCTCTACGTTAAGTAGCGCTCTTGCCAAAGCAATTCACAGTCAGTGGCGCCATCAAGAAAAGTTCTTTTATCCGTAATCTTCTCGCTTTCTTCGCGCGCACTTATTTAACTTCTTTGCGCCGAGCCGAGCCGCGATACTGAAGCCCAGCGCTGGCATTTGCCTTTAATTCTCGTTTTCAGTACAACCACATAAATAAGTGTGCTCGTCATTTACAAATTGAGACGTAGACACCAATGCATATAAATGTATAGAAAGTTAGAAAAGACCCGTTATCAAGTATTTTGACAAGTTTAACCCTAATAAGACCGAAGAGACTGACATTGCGTCTGCCGGAACTGGTTTGATGGGGAACAAATTAAAGGTTAAAAAAATCTGTACGTCGTAAAAAATATATGTAAATAAGTTTCCTGGTATTGAAAAAATGTGATCATTATTCATTTAAATTGAAATATAATCACATAAAAATACAATCATCATCATTATATCAATGTTACTCTCACTGTCACTTAGACCCTTTGTGTATAAATTCCACATGGTGTTGTGCTATATAAATATATAAATAGTTAAACGCTCGAAATATGACGGCCTATAAAATATAAACAAATTAGGAAACTGAGACGTTTTCTAGTTTCTATTGGCACTGGATGTACTCAGGCAGAACTATATAGACGTGCGCACTGCGGAGGGGGGAGTTGCTTTGCCTCCTCCCCCAACAGTTCGTGTGTTCTTTCTTCTCCTCGGGACGATGCATAACAAGTTGGTCGTGCGAAATGTATTTTACAAACTGCCTCATGTACAACCTACACAGCTAACCTAACTACTACGAGGTAGGTTGGCTGCAGAATCAGAGAAGTGATTTTTAGTCAAATTATATGATCTGAAGACTAAAGACATTTCTTGGACACTTTAGGACGAAAAGAACATAGACACATTTTCGTCTATATGGTGTATGAGAGCCTCGCCCCAAACCCCCCATATTCGTAAAACTCATGCTAATTTTTATGCTATATTATGAAGGTTTATCTTGTTGTGTATTGTGTAGCGCTTGACAGGGATTTACCAACCACAAAAGTATTCAGAACCTATCATGAATGGATTTTAATCGTATTTTTTATAATTTTATCCTGTATTTGTATCATGAATGTTATTTCTAATAACCTACGACTAATACCGAAATATTTTACTTTTTATCAACTCCGTTCATGAATATTATTATTTTTCTACAGTTATCGACGCTCTTGCAATTAGGCTATAAGAAATTGTCAATCTCGCGCATTTAAATCAGTAACACATTGTTTAATAAATAAATATAGGAACTTAAATTCAAAGAATGTTTATTGAATATCCCATCATTACATTATCACTTGATTTCCTCAATAATTCATTGGCCAACTTGCAAATAGCCAGCTTGTGTTCTACACAACGGTGCGGTATAGCAAGTATTTCCCATGCTAGTTGTGAATGGACGAAGACCAAAACAAGAGGTGTGTGAAACTATGGCAGCAATCTCACCATCCATTCCTGTGGTATATATATCCGTGTTACGTAGTAAGATCTTTAACCTGTTTGAAGACATGACTCTTCTAAAATGTAATAATTAATTGGGGGAAGTAAGTTATTGATTCACTTTATAATAGAGGTTGCCATGCTCAAGAAACACAAAGAACGCGAGTTTGCATTAAATTGCGGCTTCTTGCCTCCGGTAAAGAAGAAAAAATGTAAAAATCCGCTCTACGAAATATTCGTGTATAATCCAACTACAGGAATGTTATGATATTTTATTTGATATTTGTATATTAAAAACAGGTCCAACCACTGTTAGGTCTATCGATTTACACACTATACACGCTGTTACTCAGGCAAATTCTTTTCAAAACAATGTTAGCACTACAGCTGTTCAAGTGCGCAAAAACTGTTAATACGTAAGCTTACTAAAACAGAAAATTAAGGTTAATGGTAAAACAATATTATTAAAATACTATTCTGAGCACGCGAAACGCACATCATATTTTCAGTATTGTGAATGAATGAAAACCGGGGGGGCTCCTCATATATAAACTTCAACAAGAGCTATTGCAAATTGCAACTCTGTTAATTTGAAGTGAGTCATCATATTTCATGGATGCATTTGTATTCACAGAGCTCGTGTAGGCCTATAGCAGACGATCTAATTTTAAGAAGTTGGTTTTGACAGCCTAAACTTAAACGTATACATCACAGATTCTAAAAGATGCTTTGAACCGCCTATAACCGTCCGTGTACAACGTGATCTAATTTACTATGAATATCTTCCAGCGTAACGTTGATAAACATCAAGCTTACTATGCCAAATCCACTTCAAAAATTAATTAATTAATGATTCATAAATAATATATTAAACATGAAAATCAGTATTCAACGTTTGCCGCCATTGGGCGTGTAAATCGAACCCAGGATCATTATTGCGCGAGACCGCACTAAGATAGTTAAGCCAACATCTCGTATCGGGCGTTGTTTGACAATAAACCCCACGTATTAACGTAACACAGCAGAACCACCGGAGGGGGTACTTAAATCTACTTCGTCTTCATTTTACTTTATAAATAGTCACTAAAGACCAGGTTCACGCTGACAGAAAGCTAAATGATGCCGACCGATGAAGAGAGATGAGTTGGGTTAAACACCGCCACCGTCGCTCATTCAAATGCTTCGACGAATTTAATAAGATCATCTATGTTTTCTCGGAGATTCGATTTTATCATTTAATTTAGATTATTTCCCATCAATCGGTTGTCCGGTCGACTGTAAATTCCAGATAGTGTTAAAACTTTACATGTTTGAGAACCACATAAAGCATGGCTGAGATTACTGTTATGTGCTGTTATTATAAAGTTGATTGAACAGCGTTTTAACACCTATTTATTACACGTTTGTAAAAACCGCGTTTTATGATGAACGTGAATACAAAGTATAAACACAGTTACAAAGTTGAGAAACGGAAGTTAAACGATTGAACCCCACTGCGAGTCGGGGCCTTCAATTTGTGAAGTAATATTTGTCTGGGGTCCAGATCATAAAAGCGAACATAATATTGTTAGTTAGTTTGTTAGTCACACCCAAAACGCGGAAAAGGTTATCACTATTTTCTTGTATAATGCTGCGAGCACAAGGTGCGAATGTTCAAGGTCAGTAAATCTTGGGTGTAGGAGCAAGGCAGCCACAATTTACCTAGTGCTGTTCAAATGTGTGAATCTCTGCAAAAAAATAAAATAAATTGGCGAAGATGTAATTATGTGGAAACTGCAAACATAAAGGTTAGTTTTTATGGTGTAACAGTATTTGTAATAAAGGCAATGTTTAACTTTTTTTAACAAAAGATAGCTGTTATAGTTCTGGGACTCAAAATGGCCACTACAGGGCCCCTGCCTACTCCCCTTGATATTAGGGGCGGATAAAATTAGGTTATGGATATCTTCTGTTAATGCCGAATATTCTCTGGATGCATAAAATGTGCACTTGAGTGTAGTATCGTAAAACCGTGGTTGGCTGCAACAGTGTAGGCCTACTTTGCAGCGTAAAAATGTAAAGAACCAACTAGTAGCAGACAAGCTCATTCTATTAATGAAGGTTTTCAATTTTCAAGCTAGATGCGTAAAGAATAACACCATAGCACCAATCGGTAGGAAGGCCGCCTACCGATTTATGTAATATTACGTACTTCAACAGACTTCCACCGATCTTCAGGGTAACGATACATTGACGTTTATAAATGTGGAGGCGAATTGAATGTGTGGAACGACACTCGTAGAGCATTATAGGGCAATGAATAGCAGGAATACCGATTCTTGCTTTTTTTATTAATTATTGTATGATTGTTATTTTGTACATGAATTGTTCACAGTACACCAGTTCATAATTTGTGTTTGTTCCTTTGCAGCGTCCACCTATGCTACAACACACACGAGCTATCCCTATCTGTACTTAGCTGAGGCCAAGTTCTCTCACCAGAGGCCACTCAATTTAAATGCGGATAACTAAGATATTTTTTTTCCAGAAAGTAAATGAAGCTCATTCGGAACGTGTACGATTTATTGGGATGGATTCTTCCAGATATATTAACTTGGTATGCAACAGACTAGGCCAAGATGTCGCTAACAGTGAAAGAGAAACTGGAGGTGAACGAAAGCGAAGAATTTGAGAAAATAAAATAAGTTTTCATCTTAACTATGCAATCGTCGTTTTTTTCGAACGAAATTTTGAAGATTGGCCGACAACGCCGAGTTAACGTTTTAGATGAGCAAACTGAGGCCCCTATACGTAAACGATCCGTTTAACTCCACGATTATTGATCGTTTGCAAAGACCCGTTGGCTACAAGTCTTATAAATGTAAGCGAGTTATTTTAAACGTGAAAAAATACCAATAAAGCAAATTGATTTTTGGAATGAAATTAACTTAGCCTCAAGTGAGGGTGTGGAGACGCATTTCTTCCAGGACTATACAAATGAGGTTATCCCTATATATTGTAGGGATGCCATTATAATAGTGCCGTGAGCATCTTGAATATAAATTAATGTGTGTGTACTGAAAACGTTAGTAACACAATTTTCATTTAAGTCCCCATAGGCTCATTTCTAGGAGACAGTAAAACTATGAATGTCATTTTTACTCGTCCACTTTCAAATCTTCTTTTTGAATTATATGATATTGTTTTTTATCTCTTGAGATGTTTCCGTACTAATCCATGTAGTCCCCTTACTTTTACAACATGTAAATTTTAAACATTATGGCATTATAATTAATGTCAAAAGTAATTATTTAGCGTAGGCACTACGCTTCACTTGAAATCATAAATCATAATCATAAATCATAATCATAAATCATAATCATTGAATTCATACTTCACGTGAAATATGCTCAAAACAATGATAATCTGCATACATACAGAGTTTTAATCAATCTTGATTTGATTAAAGGGGAATTCAGGTCAGAAAAAAAAACATATGTATTCCCATGCATGAGAAACAATGGTACATTAGTGTAGAAAGGTTCCTTCCCCAAAGAGGAAGAAGGACACAATTAACGAAATCGTATAATTTGGGCGAGTTGCCCAACAATAATGTTACGTATGGTAAAGACGCACTTCTTCAAGATCCATCAACCATCAAGACGTACTTCTTCAAGATCCATAATAAACCATCAAGACGTACTTCTGCAAGATCTATCAACCATCAAGACGTACTTCTTCAAGATCCATCAACCATCAAGACGTACTTCTTCAAGATCCATAATAAACCATCAAGACGTACTTCTGCAAGATCTATCAACCATCAAGACGTACTTCTTCAAGATCTATCAACCATCAAGACGTACTTCTTCAAGATCCATAATAAACCATCAAGACGTACTTCTGCAAGATCTATCAACCATCAAGACGTACTTCTTCAAGATCTATCAACCATCAAGAAGTACTTCTTCAAGATCCATCAAGCATCAAGACGTACTTCTTCAAGATCCATAATAAACCATCAAGACGTACTTCTTCAAGATCCATCAAGCATCAAGACGTACTTCTTCAAGACCCATCAAGCATCAAGACGCACTTTGTCAAGATCCATCAACCATCAAGACGTACTTCTTCAAGATCCATAATAAACCATCAAGACGTACTTCTGCACGATTTATCAACCATCAAGACGTACTTCTTCAAGATCCATAATAAACCATCAAGACGTACTTCTGCAAGATATATCAACCATCAAGATGTACTTCTTCAAGATCTATCAACCATCAAGACGTACTTCTTCAAGATCCATAATAAACCATCAAGACGTACTTCTGCAAGATCTATCAACCATCAAGACGTACTTCTTCAAGATCTATCAACCTTCAAGACGCACTTCTTCAAGATCCATCAACCATCAAGACGTACTTCTTCAAGATCCATAATAAACCATCAAGACGTACTTCTGCAAGATCTATCAATCATCAAGACGTACTTCTTCAAGATCCATCAACCATCAAGACGTACTTCTTCAAGATCCATCAACCATCAAGACGTACTCCTTCAAAATCTATCAACCATCAAGACGTACTTCTTCAAGATCCATCAACCATCAAGACGTACTTCTTCAAGATCCATCAAGCATCAAGACGTACTTCTTCACGACCCATCAACCATCAAGACGTACTCCTCGCGATTGGCATAAGGAAGTCTGGGACATCCAAAAGTTGTATCTGTTCTCATCTTTGTCTGTGCTTCTCTTCCGCTTCCCAAACGAAAGCACTTGTGTGCGTCCTGTCGTCAAGACTAAAAGAAAGTCCCTTCGTCACTCACATGTTCAACATCGTTTCCTTTTTGTCACTCGGTTTTTAAGAGCTCGCTGACAAGACTTGTGTGGTATGTCTAGGTTCCATGCTTCCAGATCACACTATACATGCACCTAAACGACTCTACCATCGCTATCGCAACTCATTTAACTCTCCCTATTAATCTCTATGCACCAGCACCACAACCAACCACGGAGTGTGGTTGCAGAATGTATTGGTGGTTACACTTCAACTCGGAATTGGAAAAGGGAAAATAATTCAATGCAGTTCGATTCGATTATATAAATAAATAAAATAAATTTGTATTTATAGTCTATACCCACTCAGTTAGAGGAACTGATTTTCAATGGGGGATATGTATACAAAATTTTATGTGCTTCGTTGCTATAACGGCTCCAAAGTAACCGTTTACATATTTCTTTGTTCCATCTCAAATTTAGAATAAAACTTGTTGCATGCGTTCTAGTTTGTTTTTCATCAATACCTCATTTACTGTGATTTCAGGAAGTTTTCTTTAAAGGTGTCTGATACGTAATGCTAACCAGTACTGATAACATACAAAATTTAAATAGTGAGCAATAAATTAATCAATCTCTTCGATTTTAAGAAACCAGATTGTTTAATTTTGGTCAACCTTTATTAACTGCTGGGCTGCCGTTAATTTCGAGCCCCCCACCGTAATTCAACATAAGAGGCATGGGTATGGTGAGTAATGTAATCACGCGAGAAGGGAGTCTCGTGCGTAAACGAAGTGGCCTCATTGACTGCTTGTGCAAAGAAATAATCTTTCTTTAAGTAGAGTAGAGGATACGGTGGTCAATCAGAATCAGTTTGGATATACATGTGTGAACGAGGTGACGTATGCGTGTTGAGGTAGCGAGGAATGTTTACTAGTCTGCCTGGGGGGGGGGGGGGGGAGGGGGGGGGGGGTGCTTATTTACCATGAATAACTAAATAAATATCTAATATCCTACCCATAACGAGATAAATTCATATGGTTGTTGCTTTTATGTTTGCATACAGAATAACATGAATTTATTATTCATACTTCCATTCTCTTATTCACATGAGTGGATTTCCAAGAAGAGCATTCAGCTATTGGCTTCTTGAGATGAAATTACGAACATAACAAGTGTGCTGCAAAACAAATAAAATCATTGATGCTAAACATTCATTGTGGTTATTCACAGAGTAGTATCAATAAAGGCGATAATATATAAAATATTACTTTGAGTTCGCTTCTACTTTAATTTTTGTAACGTATGTTTTTTGTAAAATGAGATCGTATAAGCTTCAATCTAGCGTTCAGTGTTTACCGATGTTACCTGTTTAAAGTACACAGTTGCTTATGTACATAGCTCGCGGATAAAACAACAATAGCACATGATTAAGCCCCAATCACAATTGTCGGCATCGTGATCATAATCGGGATCGGGATCGCAATCGTACATTTCCTCATGCTTAATCATTACGACATAACGATTTTATTGTCAACAGCATCATAAGAACCACGTTTTCCGGATTGCGATTGCGATCCCGATACGGACACTTGTGGGTAGGCCTTTATGCTCGTTACAATATTTAGCTGCAAATAGTGACTTTCTTTACACATTAGAATGCAGGTGCTACAGCAACATGTGTGCATTTAGGAGGGTACCGACTACCGATGAGGTTCGTTGCGACAAGGTAGGTATAGCCACGATCTTCTATAGGCACGAGAACATCACACGCACACGCACACACACACATTCAAGTTGCTCTCGAAATCTGGGGTTACGCCCGGTTCTAATTTGAAAGCAAGATTCTTGAAGCGCACATTAATTTACCATGTGTAATGATAGACCGTATCGTTTTATATGCCTCGAATTGGTTTCCCACACCATGTTATCCATCAGAGTCGTCATCCATCAAGGTGGGGCTGCGCGCTGCTGCGTGCTGCGTGCTGCGAGGGATGCGCAGCCACGCGCAGTCGTATGCGTAGTTGCATCTTCGATAGGCGGCTGGAACCAGCGAAGCTTTTCACTAGATTCAATTTCGTTCTGCAGACATTTTTTGCAGAGACTTCAGCCCTTAAAATGTTGAAAAAATATTCGAAAGAATGCAATGTTGTAAAATTGAATAATTCTCTCATTCTTATTTTCTTGTAATAAGTATTCTTTGGCATACTTTTCACACAGTGCTTTATAAATAGATTCAAATAAACCGGAATATAATATTATTTGTACATAGTTAAACAATCCATTGACTCGACGTTATTTAATGTGCTTGCATGTTGTAATAACTCAACACATTACTAAAACAAGGAGATTGGGGGGGGGGGGGGGGCTTGAATTTTGTAAATTATGTTAGTTGTAAAATGTATTCTAAAAAAACATTTTTACGGTTAACCAATCCTACGTTTATTTTTAAAATTTGTATCAACGTTTCGACGACGTGTAGACTCGTGTTTTTCCTGAAAAAAAAAAACAAAAAACAATCTAACCGTAAAAATGTTTT
Source organism: Isoperla grammatica (assembly GCA_945910005.1). Lineage (NCBI taxonomy): Eukaryota > Metazoa > Arthropoda > Insecta > Plecoptera > Perlodidae > Isoperla > Isoperla grammatica. Next base: position 11,342,506 of record OX246738.1, on the reverse strand, counting down.
CTTATTTTATATATAAGTGTGTGTCTGTCCTATACAGCACACTGACATTTGTTCTTATTGGAGAAGCTAACTGTCTTTGATTCCTGAAAGTAGAGAAGTTGTATGCGCAACAAAATGTCTTATAACAATAATCAACCACGCCCAGATTTGATCGTTATTATGAGCGATATTTATTCATCAATCAAATGAGACACCTGCCGTGCATACCTGTTTCCGACCAGTAATTATCCGTATATTATCTGTACAGTCGCATTTACGTTGATTGAAAGGTTGAGGGTTTCATTCCAATTACTAGAAAACCTCTTTGCAGTTTAATTCCAAGAATTCCATGTAACAAAAACACAGCGGTTGAATCCTTATACAGGCATTGGAATTTTCGTGCCTAAAAATTGTCCAAGTTTATAGGACGTCTAGTGTTTCAAATGTAATTAACTCTTAGGTAGACGATCGTTGTCTTCAGCCCAACATATACTTGCTGTGTCCACATGAATATTATTACATCATTCAAGCACGATACTACTGCGTCTTCGCTACGTTGTTGTGCAAGTATGTTTGTATTACATTGTTAGCTACCATAAACTAGGGGGTAGTTATCTTCTCTCCTATCTCACAGAAATATGACAAACACAAACTGATAATTCCAATAAAATAACTGTATCCTCGTCATGCGTAGCAAGTGTTTTTGGTGACAAGTGTTATGGTGGCCTATATTCACCTGAGATAACCATAGAACTTTGTCTTGTTCCTTCGTAGCTCGACGTTCACAATACATTGTTTGCCCCCTCCAAAGTTTGTCTCTATATCAGGAATAGAAACATTATTTGTGTCCACATTTTAAAGCGCCGAGGAAGTCATGTGCAGTGCATACAATACGCAGCTGCCATGTATACCAATCATCTCCATAGCTATACAAAACATTGTTTGCCACAGCGGTGTGACGCGATGATAACATTACAACGCCACAGGATGTTTGTATGTAACCCTGTCAACGTCGTGAAACAGACAGACTTCACAGAACCTTTGACAACGCCATAGAAACGTTGCCAGTATATGCCCACACCATAACATTACACGCTAAAACGTACTTTATTAGAATATTCGTTTGAAAATGCGTTCCAGAGATTTTTTCGACAAAAATGTAATTACTGGAATGTTCTGTCACTCAACGGGGGAGGACGGATGGCTAAATAGATTGCAAATGTTTTCGTTGTAGAGTTTCGGTTACTACTTTGATTGAACGAAATCGACATAATGGCATCGTCAATAGAATTAATAAAAATGTAACAGCAAATCAATACAATATATTTTACGTCTAGCTGCCATAAATAGAAATACCTGGAAATGTTTTAGTTACCAGTATCACTTACAAAAAGAAAAATTGCTATGTGGTGCAAACGTACAGTAAGTATTGTTTAACATATCCAAGAACGAATTTTCCAAACACTATGTATGCTACGTTCAGTAAAGCACCTAGTTCGACCGACTTTCTACTAGGCCTACTACTAGTAAATCTAACTGAACGATATTTTACCCAACGGGTAGAGTACCGTTATTGTTTAAAGTATTGTAAAAATAAAATATATATATAACACAGAAGTTTGGTAAATAACCTAAAACTACTAAAACTACTTTCTGCATACTACTTTAAGAGTACTGCCACTGGCTATAATTGATATTTAAAAGATAACAAGAGGTAATAATTACTTCGTTGTTGAAAATTCCACGAATATAATCACTACCGCACCATCACAAAAGTAACTTCAGTTAATGAGTAACGCGCGTTATCGCAGTACCTATTCCGTTATGTTACTTACAAGTCAACCAAAAACTATCAATGTGACGCCGAAACTCTTTTCACACAATGTTTTATCGTCTGTCAGACCTTGCTTTTTAAAGGGAGTACTCCCGACAAGAAAAAGCCTGCGCTACGACTTGTTAATTCGTTTCACAGATGAGGCTGTAGAATCGTTTCCGTTTCCGCATTCGTAAGCCCATGATTCATGCGTCGTATGAACAAGACGGCTTGTGACAAACACAACTAGGATTTGCAGCAGGATATTCTTCCCAGCATGCACCTTGCCTTGGCGGTCGGAAGAAGCAGGTGTGTTGACAGTACTCATGCGCCAATTTGCTCTGAGACACATGCTCGACTTGTTTGTTCGAAGAAAGGGACAATATTTGATTTTTCCTCCCCGGAAACACCATTGTGGTGTATTAATGGCTCGTGTAAGGTGCACGCTTTGAGCTTTGAGCGTCCTCACCTCACCTGCAAGGAAGTGTTATCAGCTGGTGAGGTTATACACTGTTGCAACCAAGTAAAATACCGGGGAGTGGGGATGGAGATAGGTCAGGTAGTAAATGCGTGTAAATAAAGCAACATATTTTGCAGCAGTTAATAAAAGCAGGTGACATGACCATAAATGGAAACCCAACCATATAAAAATAAATTTAAAGAACAGTTGCAAAAACATGTAGAAGTCTCGTGGAAATGATTATATTACAGTATAAGCTTTTTTTGTTGCTAAGTATGTACTATGTCTCTCTCATACCTACTCTGTTCCTTTGAGCAATATGTAGCAGTTAATATTGTTCCAAGCAAATTAGTATTATAGTTTAATAACCAAACAACGCATAAATTAGACATACAGCTGCGTATTTTTGACAAAATTTTATTAATTAGTTACTTGATTATTATTACTATTGCAAGAGTGTCTCTTCTGTAAGCTGGCAACCAGGTGTGCATTGCAGGTTGTCGCATACACAGCAATGTACCATATTATCATGACATTACATTTCATCGTTTTGAAGACGACATCACACCTACTTATCTCGTTCATTATTATTGTTGCAGTTCAAAGGCACACATCAGCAAGGTCATCAGTGTCTATCATAACGTACATTTTTCTTTCTACTTTGGTATGATCGCGATTCGTGCCCTTCACGTTAACCATTTCGTACCGCACGCAATGCTGGCGTAGATCACTGTTACTTATCCCCTCTCCCATCATAATTCCCTCTCCCTACCATGTGGACATTAGGCGTCTGTATTTTCTGCACCCATCGCTTCCTCAGTTCTGTTGTGCATTGTTCACAGAACTTGGTTTTCTTTTGTGTTTTTCCTGCGACCAAATTCTACCGTTGCGTGAATGTTTTATCCGGTTATTCGTTTGCCTTGTAGTTAGTTACTTCATAAGGGTGTAATGAGGTAAATTGCTGGATTTTATTTTTATATAAATAAATACAAAGAGACCACAAAAAAATCACAAAATACAAAATTGCTTGCACAAGGTGGTTTCAAACTAAATGAACAGGGATGGGCAATAAGAATACCAATACAGTCGTTGCGAAATCAGTCTATGGAATAGCAGCTTTTGTTAGTTGTGACATAACGAGTAACGACATGTTGAAAAAACAATGTTACGAATGAGCATGAAGCATAGTACTAGTAATTTGCTTATGCCTACCGAATTGTGCTAAGTATAGATCTTGATGTGGTATAACTTATGGTGTTTTCCATTGGCATGCACTGAGTGCGCACTGAGTTCACATCGAAATAGCCATGTGACGTAGTGCACTCGCCGAGTGTTGCACTGAGTGCAGTCCCCAATGGAATACGGTCGAGCAGCTAGTGTGCACTGGTGCGCCCAATGAAAAACGCCATCATGCCCATAGAAGCGTAAACATGGCGTGCACTACAGAGATTGGAGAAGTTGATGTTTAAAATCTTCGATTACTTTCTCACAAGTTGATCTCTGAACACGGAAGTGTTTTCGAAACTGAAACGTTAAAAATATTAGGATTAGGCCCTACATAACCTATAAACGGACCTCGCTACACGCAGTAAAGCAAAAACCTCGTTATCAGAATAGTTGTTGACTACATCCGATACGAACTGTATTTTAGGGTTCACATCATTGGTTTTAAACGCATTAAATAATAAAATGTCATCTTCGTCACCGCTATCAGAGGATTCTAAAAGCTCCATCAACAAATACATATCATATCTCGCGCGTTACGAGCCGCCATATTTGCACTGAAAATACCGCACTGTCTCCGGATCGAGTGCGATTTAGTGCTGCACTCGTTTCGTCTGCACTACCAATGGCATGCGAACACTTGCACTGAGTGCGCACTCAAATTACCAATGGAAAACGATTTTGAAAGTAGTGCGCACTGAGTGCGCACTGGTGCAACAAATGGAAAACGCCATTAATTCTTAGCTTTCCTTAGAAATATCACCTGTATTACTGTGGATTTGATAAGGAAGATGACGAGCGACAAGCCATCGTACAAGTTTGGCGATGATGTGATTCAGAGTGAACGTTTTTATAATGTTTAACAATAGTATGGTTGAAAATTGACATTTTCCCGTATAAATCCTCCACTGAAATAATAGTATGCGATAAATTTCAAAATGTGTCGACTAGAGTCTGCGCGAGAGTTTGTCATCGGCTCTGTTACGCCCTGACATGTTACACTTAATTGACATCCCGTCTTGATGTGGACTTAAAACAAGTGTTTTATAATACAACGATCCATCTTTGCGTCTCTTCCTCTTCGTTAATGCCCCAGGGACACTCGTTCATTGGTTAAGAAATTGATTCGATCGTCGTCAAAGGATAGTTGATACTATTTTATATTGTAATCGATTTATAGACAGCTTCGTAAAAGACACACAGAATTTCCACAGACGTTTTCCCCATCATCGGTTCTGTATTGTGAAGTAGATAAACCATTTTGTACATGAATATTGTTTTAGCTTCGCAACATTTAATAAGAAAACGTTATTGAACTATACACGGTTTCTTGTCAAAAGTTAGAAATAAAGCGCAGTTTTCGAATGCTAATCATCACTCTGACAGGTTTGAGACGGTCAGTCGATGAGTGCTGATTAGCATTCGAAATATTACGTTTTATTTTTAAATCTTGACAAGGAACAGTGCATAGTCCAATAACGTTTTCTTATTAATCACATCACCTGTTCTACTGTATCTTTTTAACATTCGTATAACATTTACTTACAGATAGGACAATATTATGAGCAGTTAATCCATAGGCGATGTTGTACACGATAAGGGAGTTGGCTAGAACCTCTATCATAATATGTGAACATCTCTTGGTTCTATGATCTTAAACCATATACTTGAAACAATTATCACTTTACAGTTTCAAGCAGTCCGTAAAAAAATATTCCATGTCTCAACTAGAAAACTTGTTTAAATATAGTCATAGCTTCTTATAGACTCAAATAGAAGCAGTAATAGCAAACACATCTAGTTTATTTCTTATTAATAATATAAACACATTTACTTCTTAACTCCTCTTCTTTTCATGCATTTCCCTCTCAGATGTCTCTTGAATACATTACTATATAAACGACGATGTAAACATCTACTCAATTGCCTCATTTCTAATATTTGTTACGTCTTTTGTATGTTACACTAATATGTTATGATTCTTTACTTATTTTGTACACATACCAACATTATGTTAGTATATCATACTGTTTCTTGTATAATCTGACCATCTGACATTCTATTAAAGATAACTTACACTATTCAATTTCGAATGCTCCCAACTAGCTGTCTTCAGTATCTTATATTATACTAATTATTTTGTATTCAAATCAGTACGGAGATTGTAAAAAGGTTTTTAAATCTAATATTGGGAAACATTATAATTATATACATTCTTATTATTATCCATTGCCAATATTACTTTATCGATAGAAAACCTGCGTAGACGAGAATCTATTTAATAGAGGTCAGAGGCAAATAAGGACCACGATGTTCGAGTCAATCAGAAAGTTCCTCGGTCAGTCCACATTACCGAGCGATGGAAAACAAAAATAACGGCATTTTAGCAGATGACTGAAATGAGTATGGAAATAACAAGCGGGTGATCGGCCTTGTGGTAGGAAAGTACACGGACACTCAAGCACTCACGTTATTTACAATACTCAAGAACAACGGTTGCGTTTGCATGAAGATGACTCGAATCTCTCTCAACGTTTGTTTGCAGCGGTCAATTATTGAACTAGCGTCTTCTGATAGGTGTTAAAAGAAACCTTGCGGAGAATGAGTGTCCCAACATTTCGCACAAGCTTGTTTTAACTTGTTGAAAGTCAATTGTAATAATGTTTAAATTGGGGGTCTTATGAACAGTTAAGGATCATGTTCGCAAAATAAAACTCAACGATAAAACAACGCTGTACTACAAAATATGTCATAGTTTAAATTTTATAATCGTTTCTTTGTTCCAGGGTCACTCGGACATCTGTTTGAAAGACATGAGGTGGGAAATGAGTACATCACAATACAGTTTGCGGTTTAATATGTAGTTACCTGGAAGACTATGCATATTAGTCCAGCATCAAAGTGTCGAAAATCATAGTCCTGTGCAATTTCGAGGAAAGAGTATAGCACCATATACCAATGTGTTCATAAGGTTTCACAGTATTTAGCGCACTTTGGTGCCAGAATGATATCCGCGACTGGGGGCGGGGGCGGTGCCCCCAATTTTGACTACACTTTGCATTGAATATCGCTCAACTACGGCCAAACGGTTGGTCTGACAACGAAAATGATGATTATAAAATATATTTGTGTGTAATTGATAAATATTTCTTTGTCACAATTATTCATGTACGGTACATAGGGCGAAAGTTATCGTCAATTAAGTATAAAATTAATATATTCTCAATATATAAAACCATGGGACAACTATATATTATCAAAACATTACAAACATATTCATACACGTGTAGAAATTTCAGAGTGTTGCCATATCGGTGAATTGTTTTCATAATTTTATCTTGAAGCGATTGGTATTAGTGAAGTATTAAAGACAAGAATGCGTGGGGCTTTTGTGCGCCCGCTAAACACAGGTGTAATGCATAGAAGCATTGGCAATCATAATTTTGTACTATTTCGAAAGAAAAGTACACTTATATCTTCGTCTTAGCTTGTTAAATAACTAGGAAAACGCTCTGATTGACGCGTTGATAAGCGAGCGCGTCAATATCTACGAACTTTCTGGCGAAAAGACTTCAATGCTAATACAAAAAACAATTAACAACAATTCAAGAATGCGCATTGCAAAATTTTTTCTAATTTCCATAGCTATTATACTTCCCGACATTGTTGTATGCAGTGCAATGTGCGTTGCTAAGAATTTTCGTGGTCATGTTTTCAACACGGTCCGCCACCGTTACTAACACTTATTGACAGCAATAGAAATGTACTTTCTGCCTCTAATACGTATTGTATCGCGTTTAAATTAGTATATTCGTGACCCGACAAAAAATTACTATAAGATAGCCACCTCACATTTTGCCGTTACTGCGTTTTAGAAAAATATTTTCGAGTAACTTTCGTGTAACTTTGCCAATATTTATCAGATCGCCATTACATTAACATATTCGTGACCGGAAAAATCTGTAGAAAAATCTGGCTATCTCACATTTTGCCGCCATTTTGTTTCGGAAAAATATTTTGCAGTAACTATGGTGTAACTTTGTAACTTTTCGAACGATTTTGCCTCAAAACTATACACCTTCAATCCACATCGAGGCTTGTGGATGGTTCAAATTTCAAGTTGATCGGACTTTCCGTTCGACCGCTATCGACGGACATAAAAACAAAAAAAACAAAAAACAAACAAAAAAACAAACAAACAAACAAACAAACAAAAAAACAGAACGAAGTGCCTTAAGAGTCAAGTGGAAACGCTCGCTTCGCTCGCTTAATAATTTGGATGGTGCCAAGCTCCAAAATTAGGCGTTTACAAGTTATACATAAAAAACAAAATGGCCGACTCTCATGAGGTTTTTCCTATTTATCTTCACAATCGAGCATTTTTTGGCCAAACTTAATATGACAAAAATTGTTTCTAGTAACATTCTACACACATATGATACCTGGATATTTTCATACGAAGTACTACTTACGTACAAATTTAATTTTTGTATGTGTGCATCTGAACTCAAATGTACAAAACTTGGCTCCCGTTCGCTTCTTGATGAAGCAACTGTGACCTACGGGAGTGGTCTTAATATCTTCTTTTAAGCTCATCAAATAATAATATTGATGGTGCCAAGCTCCAATGATAGGCGTTTACGAGTTGCATGTGAAAAACAAAATGGCTGTCACTGCAGGTGGTTTTGGCCATTTATCTTCATAACCGTCCTATTTATGACAAAACCTAACATGACAAAAAATATTCCTTGTAAAATTCTACATACAATTCATATTCAGATATTTTCATATGATTTACCATTTACCTACAAATTTAGATTTGTGTATGTTAATCTGTACTCAAATGTACAAGCATTTGCTCCCCTGGGCTACTTGATGAAGCAAGTATGGACTTTGATGGGAGTGGACTCAATCTGTTCCTTTTAACTTATAGAATAATAATTTCGATGGTGCCAAACTCAAGTATATGGCGTTCAAGAGAAACACGGTAAAAAAAAAAAACACACATTTTAGTTCTAATAACACATGGAGAAATTTTAATTTTTAGGTTAATAGTAAGTCCTATAAAAATAGGTAAATATCATATGTGTGTACAATTTTACAAGAAATAATTTTTGTCATATTAGATTTTGTCATAACACGTACGGTTATGACGGTAAATTGGAAAAACTACCTATAGTGGTGGCCATTTTGTATTTTACGTGTAACTCGATAATGCCCCATATTTAAGGTAGGCACCATCACAATTATTACTTTATAAGCTATAAAGAAGAGATTGAGCCCACTCCTATACTTGCTTCATCAAACAACCGACGGATGTACATCTGAATACACCCCATTGGCGGGCATTTTGTTTTTTGCGTGTTTCTCTTGAACGCCTAGTACTTGAGTTTCGCACCATCCAAATTATTATTCTATATGTTAAAAGGAAGAGATTGAGTCCACTCCCATAGTCCATACTTGCTTCATCAAGTAGCCCAGGGGAGCCAATGCTTGTACATTTGAGTACAGATTAACATACACAAATCTAAATTTGTAGGTAAATGGTAAATCATATGAAAATATCTGAATATGAATTGTATGTAGAATTTTACAAGGAATATTTTTTGTCATGTTAGGTTTTGTCATAAATAGGACGGTTATGAAGATAAATGGCCAAAACCACCTGAAGTGACAGCCATTTTGTTTTTCACATGCAACTCGTAAACGCCTATCATTGGAGCTTGGCACTATCAATATTATTATTTGACGAGCTTAAAAGAAGATATTAAGACGACTCCCGTAGGTCACAGTTGCTTCATCAAGAAGCGAACGGGAGCCAAGTTTTGTACATTTGAGTTCAGATGCACACATACAAAAATTAAAATTGTACGTAAGTAGTACTTCGTATGAAAATATCCAAGTATCATATGTGTGTAGAATTTTACTAGAAACAATTTTTGTCATATTAAGTTTTGCCAAAAAATGTTCGATTGTGAAGATAAATAGGAAAAACCTCATGAGAGTCGGCCATTTTGTTTGTTATGTATAACTTGTAAACGCCTAATTTTGGAGCTTGGCACCATCCAAATTATTATTTTACAAGCTAAGACGAAGATATAAGTGTACTTTTCTTTCGAAATAGTACAAAATTATGATTGCCAATGCTTCTATGCATTACACCTGTGTTTAGCGGGCGCACAAAAGCCCCACGCATTCTTGTCTTTAATACTTCACTAATACCAATCGCTTCAAGATATAATTATGAAACAAAATCACCGATATGGCAATACTCTGACATTTCTATACGTGTATGAAAGTGTTTGTAATGTTTTGATAATATATGGTTGTCCCATGGTTTTATATATTGAGAATATATTAATTTTATACTGAATTGACGATAACTTTCGCACTATGTACTGTACATGAATAATTGTGACAAGGAAATATTTATCAGTTACACACAAATATATTTTATAATCATCATTTTCGTTGTCAGACGAACCGTTTGGCCGTAATTGAGCGATATTCAATGCAATGCGAAGTCAACATTGGGGGCACCGCCCCCGCCCCCAGTCGCGGATATCGCTCTGGCACCAAAGTGCGCTAAATACTGTGAAACCTTATGAACACATTGGTATATGGTGCTATACTCTTTCCTCGAAATTGCACAGGATTCCATTTGATGCTGGACTAATAAGCATATAAGCTTGGCGTACCGTAGGCAATACATACGTAAAATAGAGACTATTTCGATATCAGCTCGATTGCCAAAATTTCGCCAACTAACACCTATACTCGACAATTAATTGTTCGAGACGATGGTTAATGGCCCATCTTTATTGCTTCAGTATATTTCTTCCGAGGCCGCCTAAGTGAAGCAGGGTCGAGAACTCGCGAAATGCTTTTTGCGAATGTCTCGGTTAGCGCGAGAAAGAGAGAAAAAGAAGGGGGGGGGGGGGGGGAGCGAATGGAGTGAGGCAGCACAACACAACGTTTTTTCAGTACTTATAAATTTCGTTCACTGAGTGCACGTGCGAACTTTCCATTAAGCATTTAAAGAGTATGGTGTGAGGGCTCTCGTCATCGGCTTGAGCAATTTATTACTCTCCGTCGAGATGAAATTCCGTATCGACAGTGTAGCACATCATTCTTTCCTCTCTCGACTTGGGGGGCGAAGAGCCGTTCAACAGGACCACTTACATCAGAATAAACATCGTGTACTCACCAGTAGCATCAACATCGCGACAGTGGCGCTCCACCGCAGTGCGGACATGTTTGCCATCGTCTGTAGCAATTAGCGGTGATGTCCGGGCCGGCCAGTCAGTTCGCCCGCCATGCGACGTCCGCGGGCCTGCAGAGCAAAACACACACTGCCTCATTTCCATGTTTTATGAGCGCAAATACGTGAGATTTGCTTCTAGTTTAACGTAACCATGTGTAAAGCGCCGTCGAGATCGCGCTGACGATGATTTATTAAATTGCAAGATACACAGAAGCTAAGCTAAGCTAACGGACTGATGCCGCTGCTGGAGGAATGGAATTCGAAAAGTCAGTCAATTGAAAAATCTAACGACGACGTGACAGTATGAAAGAGGTTGTAGGATGAAATACTAAAACAGTTGAAATTGGTTGGTCGAGGAAATATTGCTGAGGCTGCTTCAACCACCTTGACAAGCCTTCACTTCCAACACGGCCGCAACATCCTGGCAGGGTTGCAGAGCGTGCGGGGTGGTTACCGATGAGGCAAGCTGTGATCCGGGGTATTCTACGCGACCCGTCCGGCGGGCGTGTTTGATTGGTGCACTTAAACCAACCGAAACAAGTTAATAATTACTAGCGGAAGGATTAAGTAGTAAGACTAGAGGTTTCAAAACAATTCCGACTGGGATCAGTCCCGCTTTGCGAGCATAGAACGGGGCTGCTTAGCGAACGCCGGCTTATCTGCATTAACACACCTGTATGAATTGCGGTCATTGGTTCCCTTTGAGCTGACCTACTAATGCTATTGTCGTCATACCCCCAGGCGAGGGAAGTGCCCGAAGCTAATATTGAATCAAGACTGGACAAAGTTCCTACAGAGTAAGTAAATCGCGTGCTGCTACATACAGTATTACTTTAGCCAGTAACGTTGTTTCAAATGTGTTCGACGAAGGCTCAACATTACATGTGTGTGCAATGTGCATGTCATTATAATTTTTGTATTCGAGTTCTATTGTTAACATGCCACTAGCGTTAATCTATACATAAATAAAATGAAAGTTAAAATAAAAGATAGAAAGAAAAATTAGTAAAGTGTTTGCAAGTATTGACTTTCAGTTTAATGTTTATGTTCACGACAGCCTAGTGTAAATTTCATTGCACGCGTGGACTCAAAAGCTCAGTGCTCTAATATCGACGTGAGAATATAATTTTAGCGACAATAAAAACAGTGCATTCGACGTGACAGTTTGAAAGCCCCTGTGGGATGAAATACTAAAACAGTTGACATTTTGTTGGCAGGGACGTGGAAAACCACTGCATATGACGACTATACAAATGTAGAGCATGCAGAAATAATGTGAAACAATAATTAAATTTCCACTATGTAAAATTGTAATTGCATTTTTTAAATGTGCGCGTACATGTTTTCAGTAAACCCTTCAACAAAAGTGCCAGTACACCATACACAAGGTCAGTACCAATCATAACGAGGGACGCTCGGTCACTCACCATTATCTTTGCATTCTAGCTTATACCCGTACTTTTATTACTGGGGGTTGTTATGTTTTACCGCTCTACGGCAACCAAAAATATAAAAAGCTATCGCACCCTCAAGATTCGAGTCTCCGCATTGAGTTCTTTAGTTGCTCAATATTTTAGATCGCGAAATCGCTGAAACGTTCTCCATTTCCCTTCCATCGTTCGCACACGTCGACAGCAGCGCTGTGCAGCGGCGTAGCGAGGTAGGGTGAGTTTATAAGTGTTTGATAAGCTGGGTAAAAGCAGCAGGCTACATGGCAGGCATTATTTACTAAGCAAATACATGCTGATGTGCAGATTCATATCACAACTAGAGCTGTTTCACTAGCAATGGGCACGGTTCCAGCACTGAACATTGGAACGAGTGTGCTTCGGTGATTCCGTCAGGACACTATACCAAGTGCCGCATTATACGACCCATTTCATAAACAAACGCCCTACTACTGCTGTGATATCTCCCTTCGATATTGATTACTGGGGCCATGTTGACATAGTTTTGTCATGTTTTCCTCAAACTAATAAATCCTCTTTCTTGCATCTAGCATGGACGCCCCGTGCACCTCCCATACCGTTCTACCAAGGTTGTAGAGACGATGACCAAACTTTGCCCATTTATCGAGTTTTCAACTACACAGCTATCGTAATAAAATAAAACAATGTTTTTGAGCGAGGATCGATGCTGGCCCGAGGCTATTAAACGTTGCTCTGTGAAATTACGGTTAATATAAATATTTCGTGATGGTGAATAATAAAACAAGTAGTTCGAAAAGCGCGCTTGGACAGAGTAAACAATGTTTGTAATTTGTGAATTTATTTCAATTAACGGAGCGGTGAATGAACAATAAGCTTCCACCAAAACCTCAAAACCAAAATTTACATCGCTTGTGAAAAGAAAGTGCGTAATTCAATGTGCTATAGACAAATTTACTACCCGAATGCAATAAATTATAATTATAATGGAAAATGTTATTTTCTTGCTCATAACCGAGTAAAAGTACTCCGATGTGATTGGACTGGTACACTCTCACAGTTTTTGTGATAAGCTTGCATTTGTTTATTCGTCATGTAACAGCTAGGTGCAAATGTAAATGTCATAATTACTTTTGCCCCTTCACGTCATTGTTTATAAGGCCGCCCGGTTATAACAAACGTTCACTATCGAGATTAGCCGTGAATCGTGTACATTTGTTCTGAATTTATCCAAGCCAAGATTATGATATCTGAGAATAACAACGCTTGGTGATTTTGAATTTAAAAGGACTCACTCACCCTTTGAGTGAGTAGTAATTTTACGCTAAATATTAAACAATATAATATATAATTTTTGTTTTTAATTATTGTTACCAATCATCGTCGTATTTTTAAAACTCTGCTTCAAATAATTAGCTGTGTATTAGATGTATTAATCCACCACTTTAAAACGACGTACTTATAGTTTAAAGGCATCACAAGTTATGAACAGCATAATATGCGGTATTCAGAATACGAATACCCATATGCATGCAAACACTTGTAAAGGTTCAATTCTTTAGACGCGACTGCGACCTGGCGTCCAGACTGCAATCAGCACTTCGTTATGTGAATAGTTGCCTCGAGGTGACTGCGACCTGCGACCAGACGGCGCGACTTTGAGAGCAGTCGGGTCGCAGTCACACCGCTGTTAGTCAAGTCTTAGTAGGTTCTTTACAAATGTATATTTTGTATCTATAAGTAACGTTTATTATTCGTACACTCCGAATCAGAATAGGTAGGTTTTGATTATATTTAGGATATGAATGAAAAATATTTTTACCGTTTAATTTTAATGTGTGAAAAATACTGAAACACTTGTTTCAATAACTTGAAACGCGACTATAGTACGGAACTCAACATTACCAGTTGTCATGCGGTAGTACGGATAGAGTGCAACCCGTCTAGAAGAATTGAACCGTGTATATAACGGATACCAATATAACATTACTATACATATCACCACAACTTCGTTGCGACTTGATCTTGCTACAGGAGAAATTATGTCGCCAACAAGATTCAACGATTGTTCAAACGTCGTATTCTATTATTCTTAATTTAATGCATTTTGTTCTAATCAAAATCATTCAAACGCGAATAAATACACGCTAAAGAGTGTGTAAGCTGCAACTCTTTACTTTCTACTGCATGCTATTCAAAGTAAAGGATAAACAAAACAAGTAATAGTACATCTTCGTATTTTTCTTCTTCTTCGTAAAGAAAGCCAAGGAAGTACAAATCATTGAGAGCAATAACACGACCTTAAACGGTTCATAATGTTTACAGTCTTAGCCCAGTAATTTACTACAGTTAATAAATTAATTTAAGGTCAGAAACAAAATTATAATCACACGGCAAACAACACTGACCTAACAACTGCATGCTAAGCATGTTATTCGGACGGAGAAAGGATTTGAAAAGCAGAGAGCTTCTTTTCGATTCTATTACGCTAGTAATTACACGGATGTTTACGATAGACGTTATTGTTTGTAATTACTTAATTATAGGTTGTAGTTGTATATCTATACTTATGGCCCATCTGTATGGTGCATTGGCCTAACGCTCCCACAACCAACCAACTGATGCGCGGTCGACCATACGTCCAGATATTACCTCGCAGAACGAGGGGAAACTATTTGACAATGTGTAGATTATAAAACATATTAGTTTCGTCTGCACGTTATGAACCAATCCTTACTAAATTATTTACACTTGTTTTAGTTTAAAAATACACATAAAAACCACAAACGTTTGATTATTAGTCTTATATTTATATCTAATTAAATGATCCCATATTTGTGGATTATGCTGTTATAAAATGTGACGCATTTGGGTTACTGCCAATACTGGTATAAAATGATATTAATAATGTCACGATAACGATTATATTGATTGATCAGTAATTGTTGCCTTTTATCGTTATTATTGTAACTATGCTATTCAACACGGTGAGGGGTGCAACAAATGAAGATACCTATGCCTTTTACAGGATTCAAATTCCCGTCCCTATAAGGACCACAAGCTTGGGACCTGCGACCTAGCTGCATGGGCCACCGCAGACGGCTATAGAAAATACGAGACGTATGTTAAATAATGAATATTTTTCGTAGGAATACCCGTTATAGGGTGCACACCAGCTTTACCTGCTGTGCCCCTCTTCAGGTGACTAACTAGGTTATTTATTAGGGTGTTTGGATAGTTGGTAAGGAATGTCCTAGGGTTGTTAGTAGGACCTTATCCCAGTATTCGCCTTTACGACTGATGAAAAACTCGGAAAAACCTTCAGCCAGGACTGCCGGTGGCCGGAATCGAACCGGCGACCTCCCGAATTAGAGAGTCGCGTCTGACCGCTGAGCTACCTCTATCGGTGTATGTTATAAGTATCAAGGTAGCTGATAGGGTAACTTATTGTGAATGCACCTGACCATATGGCGGGTATGGTTCGTGCTTCTGTTGGTATACTTGTTTAATGTAACATAATTGGAAGGTTGCATGCAAACAGGCTCACTTTGATTTCATGTTTCCCTATTCATTGTTGTACATTTCTATTAGTTGAATTTCTCAGCTTAGCTACCGGCAGACTGCATAGTGCATACTATTATAAATTCGTGTGGATGCATGTATGGTTGAAAAACTGTAAGAATGACGGCTCCCGCTTTATCCCCATCACTACTACCCGACCCCCCCCCCCCTTAACTCCATGAAACAAAAAACTGAACAACTGAAACAAACTGATTTTCAGTTACGCATTTCATTTTGTTAGGTTGTCACAGAGTTGAGGGGGGTCGGGTAGCAGTGGTGGGGATAAGGAGGGGGCCGTCATTCTTACAGTTTCTCAACTATAGTTAACTGTACCTTAGAATATAACAAGGTCGCTGGCGCGACCTTGTTCCCTCGCCAGTCATTTCCGGGGCATATGTTACAAACTAATCAAATACTGACAGTGTCACTTGTTATAATTTATAAAACGACGTGAAGTAAATAAATATTTTAAAAAATTAATAGTTGAAAGAAACACATTTCGCCCTCCGAGATACCAGGGTGATGTAATATTAGCTCTAAAAGAACATCCACGAGATTAAAAATAATCTGCTGATACGATGATTCGATTACATTAATTAAAATCGTGATACACAACTCTTACAACACTATATCGACAACATTAGGATTATGATTTTATCTGTAAATGGACTTATGCCATTTACTGTAGGGCGCGATCAATTTAAAAAAATATATATAATGGAATTGGAACGTATATAACAATAGAAGCTCATTTTCCCCAAACGTAAATAGGACCCATCATTTCTTAAAAATGAATCATATTTTAAAATATTAAAACGGTCTTCTGCTATGATTTTAAATTGCCATTTAACCAATAATAAAAACTAAAAAGTGTGATAAGATAATCATTATAAATGTTTACGCATATTGACAAAATGTAAGGATAAAATTGAATTGTACACCATTTCATTTACCGAACTACTTATAACTCCAGTCCTCCAGACAGGCTTTGTAAGTCCCTGTCTCAACTACATACTGCACTTATGGACTACTCACACTAGGAAAACGCTCTGTTTGACGCGTTGATAAACGAGCGCGTCCATATGTCCACGAACTTTCTGGCGAAAAGTTCTCAAAGCCATCGTCATTGTTCAATGAAAGTGACAAAAATGTGGAAAGATTTGAGTTTTTACTGTTATAGTTATTACACTTCCTGCCATTGTTCAATAAAAGATCGATTGTCCATATAAATTATAGCTTGGATGTTTCGTTGTCATAGTTACTTCACTACAATTCAGCAATACAAAATTGTAATTTGTACCTACAATTCTCATCGGATCGCGTTGAAATTTGTATATTCGTGACCGGCTAGAAATTTACTAAAAAATGTCTATCTCACATTTTGCCGCCATTGTGTTTGGGAATAACTTTGTAATAATTAAATTGTAACTTTGTAACTTTTCAACAGATTTGTCCACAAAACTAATGACGTTAAATCCACATCGAGGCTTGTAGATGGTCCAAATTTCAAATTGATCGGACTTTTCGTTCGACCGCTATCGCGATCAAAAAAAAACAAACAATTTTTTTTAAACCCCGTTTAGTCACCCCTGAATAATAATTGTACGTATTATTTAGTTTTTTCTATCATACACGACTGGATTTACAATATGAATGTGTATTTTTCGTAACAATGCATAAACATTACTTCAGATTGGCCATAAAGTGTAAAACCAAAAACACACTCTAAAATTGTATGAATTTTCTGTAACACGTAGCGTCGCACAAGTACTATCTAAAAAAAATCTTGTAAAACGTGTTTTTGTGTGGATTCTTTTAATTAAAACATTTATTCACACGGCCTACACATGTGTTCATACAACGTGCACAAACAAAGACAAATAAATATAACACACACAAGGGTGAAGTGAACACCTTAAACGCAATATCCAATAATCACTTCATTAATGTTGATAGCACACTCATAGATCGTCGATTATACAAATCACATGGACAAGTCAACACGCACCCATGCACTCGCTGTGAAGACTACTGCATATGTGGACGGATTTTGTTCTCATACTGATTTTAAGAAACAACCCCCCTCACGCCACATAAATATCGGAAACCATAACGGCCACGGCCAGGCACAAATTCTGTGACACTTTCCAGATGAAATTTGATCCTTACAGTCAGCCCCACCGATTATAGCATGACCAAACCATTACGCGGACCACAAGGCATCTGTTTTCACAGCACAAGAAATTCCACACAAATGGGGGAAATTAGGACATGGCAATAATCCGTAAACGATATACCAGGAAACATAGAAATCGGTAGGCCTAACGAGTGCATCAAAAATAATCATACAATATATATCATATTGCACAATGGTCATAAACTACATGAAACAATAAATATAACAGATTTCGTAGATATTGTTCTAAGTGCGATAAAACAATTTGAATTCAGTAACACGTTATGCTTTGATACTTTGACTTTTGGGCAAGACACGTACTACATACCAAAATTATTATGAAAATAATAATTAT
Source organism: Isoperla grammatica (assembly GCA_945910005.1). Classification (NCBI taxonomy): domain Eukaryota; kingdom Metazoa; phylum Arthropoda; class Insecta; order Plecoptera; family Perlodidae; genus Isoperla; species Isoperla grammatica. The sequence goes on along the minus strand of OX246738.1, from coordinate 11,324,247 downwards.
TATTGGTGAACCAATAATACTAAAAATAAAATAATTAGAATCCTGAGACACAACTCCCATAAAACAATAACGACATCATTAGGATTATGATTTTTTACCTGTTAATTGGACTTGCAAAAAGGAGAATGAATGCTATTTCTACTATATGAATTATTAATTTCTTTATGCATGTCATGTAAGGGCTGAAATTTATAATCTGATAATGTTTCTAGATACTGTTGTGGCATTAGAACATAGTGACGAACAGTGTCCAGATAGGCAAAATGAATTCTATCACGGCCGCACAGTCAAAACTGCGAGCTATAAGATAATTTAGGTGCATGTTCCGTTTTTTGTATAAACACATGGTAAGATGCCCCCTCCCTCTCCGCCTCTGTGAAACAGACCCCGATGTGAAACAGACCCTCATAATTCACTTACCACTAAACATGATGCCATTAACCAATAAGCTGGCAGCGTGCTTTTACAGTGAAGCCACAGTTTACTGACGTTTCGTCACACAACATATCAATTAACTTCAATTAATTAAATACATACAGGGGGAAGTCGGAAGGGTTTATTTTATATCCAACTGTCCGGTTTGAGGATCACATGGGACAAGCTAAGAAAGTGGACCGTATAAAGAAGCATACCTATAACTCGACTATTTCCTATTATACGACCTATTACAATCTTACAGATATCGGAGTAATAGGTCTTATGATAGTTGATAGGTGAAGAAGAACCTGGTTTTTCGAGACGTCCCGAAAATTATTCAAGCCGAGTGCAAGCTTCACCGAAGATATTTTTTATGCATTTTACGTTTATCTATTTCTATTTTTAGGCATCACTTTCTTATTAGCTTTTTAAAACATACATTAAGTGTTAATTGCTTCAGTTTCAATTTTTGTTTTTAATAAATGTTTTGTTATTGTTCCGTGTCGAATGGCAAGAGCTTTGGCTGTAGAGACCGATATTGTTAATGAAGGTTCTACTATCATCAAGTCGTTTGATGTTCTGGTTACGAGAGGTATGTGCATGGTTTCTTGCGAATATTAATCAGTGATACATACGAATAAATATATTCAACGTAATACAACCAATTTGATAATCGCTCTCATATCATACGAAAGTATACCACAAAGTTGCAACTGCTCTAACTCCGGCCGTACATACAAATCTCTTGCTAATTGCGCTATCGGGTACATCCCGCAAATATTAGAAAGAAAAAATGATACACTGTACACACTTCATAAAATCTTAGTATGTAATATAGGCCTACACTTTACAGTGTAGGCCTACACCAAATAAATACATATCTGTGTAATATTAATATCATGTTTTATTGTTTTCCGTATTACAACTTTCACGTTTTTTTTTCAATAACAGCCATATGCATTTTGCAAGGGTAGCATCGTTGAGTAACTAACATATAATCCGGCTTTGAAGCATGGCGACATACGGTCTGGGCCAGACATTGTTTTTGTATCACCGGACAAATCCTCGGTTTTTGCATTGCCATAATAGTAATTGGGCATCTAACAATGGAAGACTCATTTGCGTAAGTGTACTACAACAGTCATTCCACATTTTGTCCACGCACACGTAAACACGAGCATTCCACTTGTCGTTCTTTATAGCGCGAGGCTGAGCTGAGGATCGTTCAAACTAGAATTATTCATCTATCCTTCAACCAATAGCATTGCTAATTTACATACTATTACATTCCTTTAGTGACAAATGCCATGCAAAAAATCAGTAATATGGGTTGCAATCTTCAACCAGAAATAAATTCATTTATCTTGCCGAGCCCAAAATGCGGGCCAAAACTTGACCTGTTTAGTCACCCCTGGATAATATTTTATGTATTATTTTGTTTTTTTCTATCACATACGACTGGATTTACAACATGAATTCGTATTTTTCGTAACAATGCATAAACATTACTTCAGATTGGCCATAAAGTGTAAAACCAAAAACACAATTTAAAATTGAATGAATTTTCTGTAACACGTAGCGTCTCAAATACAAATGTCAGAAATGTAAATGTTACGCCATTCTAAAGTCAAAGGATTACTTCAGGTCAAGTTTGAGTTTCATAATGATAACGCAAAATTGATAGCAGACATTTTTTAAAAAACCGTAGCGATGTGCAAAGTAACAAATTTTGTTGTCTTACAAAACTTGCACTTAGTGGTACTTACGCCCGGCTCAAAATATTGAGATTTACAAAACACATACGTCATTCTACTGAGATCATTATTGACAAGTTTCATTTATATTCGTTAATATCTTCTACTTCAAATAAATACATCTTTCTTGTCGCGCGTGAAATGCGAACGGATACATACATACATACATACATACATACATACATACATACATAAATCTGGGGCAAACTTATAAGGCCGCTGTCGCGCCCTAAAAATGGCAGTATTTATTTAACTTGAGTTCCGCCAATAAGATGTAGCGCTGTGGAGTCAAACTATTCATTGTTCATGACTGAATTAAAATACGGCGTGGAGCATGAAGACAAACATGCAAGGCGTTGATTAAAGTCTGCATAATGGTAGATCTTGGCGAGACCTAAGCTAACGTAATTATGCTCGTTAGTTAACCCGCACTTGTTTCCATAGGATCCGCGTCCCGATACGTCTTGGTTGTAACCTGGCCGTGCTCACGTTGAAGACAGGTCTTATGCCAGTCACGCTCTAACACAGACTCTTTGTGTGGCTGGCTGGCATTACTACAGTGCAATTGACAGACGAACAACTTCATTAAAACGCTATCCTTCACTACCAGGTAATATCTATCCTTCTCATGTTTATAATTAATTAGATTGTCGATTCCCTTTGATGCAGATGTCTGATGAGGTTTCTTTGTGATTTGCACTTTGAGAATACCATATTTTATTAGTGGGGCGTGGAGGTTTTCAGGTGCTATTCACAAGATATTTTGCATTACTGATATTTAGGTACCTTTATAAATATGTTTAAATTTCATGCTAACATCGAATTAAAAGCTTATTAAATTTCTCTCAAAGGGTTGCTTTATATTTTGAATAAGACCAACAATGGTACAACTACCATGCTGAAATTAATTTTGTTTGACTTTTATTGTCATTGTCTTCGGGTGGTCACGCCCACTGTTCTTGAAGCGATGTTTGGAAACGAATCCGTTCTCCAAAACACCTATAGACAATTTGAGAACATTTTAAAGCATTGCCAAATTGTGGGAAAGAATGCTCTATAACGCCAAAAGATACATACTATATAGACTTGAAATCAATAAAGCCCGCAATGTAAACTTTGTCACACTCGGAAACTAGCAAATGCATTTTTTTTTTTAATTATACTTTGTTAAAAATCCTTCATTACGACGAAAGTCGGAGTTCAGACCTATTTTAAAAAGAACTAGAAAAAGTAATTTGTTACTTATATTTGTTTTCGTCTGTTATGGTGTATCACTTTGGCATTATATTTTCAGGATACATTCCTAAAGGACACACATAATTAGACACACATCAAATGTTGCAATGCAGAACTCACAACATTACTACTGCTGTCGAACACTTATAAGAACTGATTATTTAAAATAATGTATTATGTATATATATTCTATAACACTGATAGTTTTTCTTAATATCTAAATATGTCTTTATAAGAAGTCTCTTATAGCTGTTCTTGCAAAAAATTCAAAGTTTTCCGTATATGTTATAAAATAACGTGTTTAATTATTATTCAATACTCCAATTCCAAGATCATTCAACCATAAAAATAAATAGGCCTAGGAATAACTCTCACGCGTTTGAAATAATGTCCTAATTTTCAAAATAATATTATTGTATTCATTTCAGTTTACATGGGACGCAACCGTTAACCTACGTTAACCAGTATTGTTTTACTATAATATGTGTTGTTAGTTCTCTCTATTGAGCCAAACAAATATGTGTCCGTTATCAAAATAAAATTTTAAAACAATTTTTTTTTATTTGTAGTAGCACTGCTGTGAAAAACAACGATGAACAATAAACAATTAATGTTTTTAATAATGATTGGCATTCTCTGATAAGTATACGACCACTTAGTAATTACGTTCAAGTAGAATGGGTTCTAGTCATACGTGATTAAAACAAAGGGTAATCATCTAAGCTCGCATGACGGAAGCAAAACAATCTCTACAATGAAACGTTCAGATTAAATGCTAATCTTTCCTCTCACAACACATGTGTAAAAAGTAATATATTCATCAAGCCTTCCTGTAAATTACAACACCCAATACACAGTGAATGCAACACTTAATACTGCATAACACTTTGTTAATTAAACACGAAATGCTGTATTAAGTTTACGTGAGGGAATTATGGGGAATGCATTATCGCATGTTTTAAGTACAAACAAGAAAAATGTACCCCTTACTTTGTGATCATAGATAGAATGTGGTCCGAATCTAGTACGACTAGTACAACGACAAGAACTCCTCAAAAACACTTCTCAGAAGAAAAATGTACCCCTTACTTTGTGATCATAGATAGAATGTGGTCCGAATCTAGTACGACTAGTATCAACGACAAGAACTCCTCAAAAACACTTCTCAGAAGAAAAATGTACCCCTTACTTTGTGATCATAGATAGAATGTGTGTGGTCCGAATCTAGTACGACTAGTATCAACGACAAGAACTCCTCAAAAACACTTCTCAGAAGAAAAATGTACCCCTTACTTTGTGATCATAGATAGAATGTGATCCGAATTTAGTACGACTAGTATCAACGACAAAAACTCCTCAAAACTCAAAAACACTTCTCAGAAGAAAAATGTACCCCTTACTTTGTGATCATAGATAGAATGTGGTCCGAATCTAGTACGACTAGTATCAACGACAAGAACTCCTCAAAAACACTTCTCAGAAGAAAAATGTACCCCTTACTTTGTGATCATAGATAGAATGTGGTCCGAATTTAGTACGACTAGTATCAACGACAAAAACTCCTCAAAAACACTTCTCAGAAGAAAAATGTACCCCTTACTTTGTGATCATAAGGTCTGTTCGTTGGACCTACTCTAACTTACTCCCTGCTCTACTTCGATAAGACCCACGAATCACGAGTAGGCTTACGAAATCTCAGTAAGTTAGCCTACACGTGATTGGTGGGTTTGATCGAAGTAGAGCAGGGAGTAAGTTAGAGTAGGTCCAAAGAACAGACCTATTGATAGAATGTGGTCCGCAGGGGCGGACTGGCAGGTACGGAACTACGGAAACCCGTACGGGGCCCCCCCCCCCAGGTGGGGGCCCCCTTGGGGGCCACCACCCAACCTCTGAAAATAAATATCTTACGCTATATAGATTATGAAACTAAATAGTAAGAAGAGCATAATATGTCATCTCATGTCAGTGCAGAAAGGGACATAACGTATCAAATAGACCATCTACAAGTGCTACTACTAATACTTGCTAGTTTATTTTAAAATATAAAACATGCCATTGTTGGGAAAGTTATTTCTGTGATTTAATTTTCAAAGTGGTTCACAGTACAACATGTGTTCCACATATTTATCGCCGTGTATCAATTTTTAAACGTATTTATAAACATTCTAAACAAATTTATAGGAAACACAAACAAAAACAATATAGTTTGAAATATCCAACTGCCAGTGTTGGGAAAGTTCTTTCTTTCATTTACTCTTGAACAGTGGTGTTCACAGTTCAACATGTTGTTCCACATACCTTACATCATTTATCGATGTTTACACATGTTTAAATGCGTTCTAAACAAATAAATAGGAAACAACAATCCTCCAAATTACTGCATGCTAGCTCGCAACTTGAGAGTGACTTTTGATAGTTTGCTAATAAACTTTGTTATGTCAGAAAAATGACAAATTGGGCTGATCGCGTGTTTATAAGTGTTCAAAATTTTCAAAAGCAAACATTTTGGCAAAAATATATCTATCGGCGCCTACTGAAATCCGATCCCGCGCAGCACTAGCCTTAAGTCTTTCTCAAATGACAGGATCGAAATTCCATCCTAAGTAAGGAATTATAAATGCAATATTGACTTTAGTTTAATTGTTTTTCCTGATAGGATATCGCCTCAAAACGCGTTTTAGGCCACTAAGCATTATGCAGGACCGAAAAATGTTTCGACTTCGGCGAATTTGCCTCCGGCGGCAGGGGCTTCGCCCCAGACCCCACCTACATCCCGCTCCCTCGTTGCGAGTAAAAATTACGAGATGCGAGTGGACAACTAGTAGACTGTAGAGGGTTGAGAAACATTATAGTTTGAAATATACAATATAAAACTGCCAGTGTTGGGAAAGTTTTTTCTTCAATTTCGTTTTTTAAAGTGGTGTTCACAGTTCAACACGTTGTTCCACATCATTTATCGATTTTTAAACGTGTTTATATGCGTTCTACAGAAAACATTAGGCTGAAAAATTTTCGCCTCCGGCGGCTGGGGCTTCGCCCCAGACCCCTTTCCACTTCCCCAAGTTCCGGGGCCCCTAAAATTATTTTCCGTACGGGGCCCTTACCCCCCCAGTCCGCCTCTGGTGGTCCGAATCTAGTACGACTAGTATCAACGACAAGAACTCCTCAAAAACACTTCTCAAACAACGTGTATCTAACGCCAAGAATAGACGAAACCAAGCCGTTGATTTACTCATCAACCCAGCACACCAGTAATGGATACTCAATTCAAACTCGGTTTCTTTAGTATCGCAGTTTGAATCCAAGACATAGATTCATTTATACATTGAAGAAATCAAGGAGAAAAATATTTATTTTTTCCAACCATTTTTTTTGTTTCTTCATGTTCTTTCTTATTTGCATACTTCTATTTTTTTATTTTTTTTTAATATGTTGAATTTCCACTTCATTTGATTTTATTTCATTTCTCAATTATTTTTTCTTGTTCTTGATTATATTTTATATAGTTCAGTAGTTTGTTTTGTTTTTGTTGTTATTGTTATTTATGATTTCATTACTATTCATTGTTTGCATAGCTTAGTTTTATTTAAGGTCCTCCTTTGTAAATCAGTTTTTATAACTGAATAGGATAGACATTAAATAAATAAATAAATAAATAAATAAATAAATAAACATAATCTATTTCAACAAACTCCGGTAGCTAAACATCTGTTTGTTCATTGAATTGCATGTATGCGTTTGCGGCATTAGCTTGTGTTAATGTTGTCTCCTACCACACCCACCTCAACCCGTGGTTCATGGGGATGCTCCACTTTAGAAGTGGGTCGAATACCACTTCAATTCTGACTTGATTTAAATATCCGTCATCGTCCACTCAAGAATAGCAAAACTAAATGCATAAGTTGTGAAATAACACCAGCGTTTCAATAAGGTGTAACCTGTGTAGTGATCCTTGCAAACAAACAAAGCCAGGTCACAACCGTCTGGTCACTATATACAACGAACTTGACAACATGGAAGATAAATTAACAATTTAAAAAAAAAAACGCAAAATCAAACGTACAACTCTGACCTCCCCTCAACGTACAACGCACTTTCAGTGTTTGAACGGTGAAACTATAAAGTTGAAAACTAACCCCGGCAGGATCGGGAATGGCATGGAACCATCAAGGCATGGGAATTCATTCCACGGGCTAGAATGGGTTTATGTATTCCAGTTATTGTTTCTACTGAGCATTTCACTCGTCAATGTATCAAAATAAATACAATATGGTAAACATTCGTCCCTCTAATAACACTGTTTTATGTTTTATTCATTTTACAGTATACATTGTGAAAGTAGGGTCATAAACCTATATTATAATAGCAGCAGTTTAGTACAAATATATATTAAAATGTAGTGACTTAAAAAATTCTGCACTTCCCCCGCACCCCCGTCTGCTTATCAAATACAAAATAATGTATTTATTCATTCATTCATTTATTTATTCATTTATTTATTCATTTATTCATTCATTTATTTACTGAAGTAACACTTAAAATTCACAACAATAAAAGCATCACCATACACTACACTAACTCGATCACCCACACAACACAACTTGTAAACAATTTGATATATTATATATTTTGCAGCCATTATTCGTATTACTTACTGTGAAATGAACAAGATCTGAACCGTTTACGCGTAAATCAATACAATTCGCTATTTCCTGTTAGATTCACTCTGTGCATCTACACAGGAGCGTGACGTTGTTTATTGGCATCGAAAAGTATCAAACTTGTAGCGATGCTGTTCAGACCCTCAAGCGTCTAAAATATAAAAGCAGACAATGCCACTCTCTTGAAGATCTGTGTAATATCGTATAAATATACGGATTGAGTGCTTTAGCGAGGGATACAATTATAGCCGAAGGGTTAAGATACATCTAGATTGTAGAGAGACCACGATGAAACACACTTTCTTTGAAGGAAACATAAAAGTCCGCTCCCACAAATTCATGTCGGAATTTGTTATTTCAAATGGGGGTATTCTACAAACAGAAACAATATCAACTTGGTACATGTGATTTGCCATCATAGGTTGATAATAGATAGCTTGTACTCATATACCAAAGGACACTTAAAACTTTAAATAAAAAACACATTTCAAATAAAATATAATAATATGGTTACAAAGGATGATACATTCTTCTTTTTTATAAATATAAATAAATTCTTAAACATATATATAAATTAAGAAAACTAGATACATTCTTGCAAACATCGTCTTTGTAATGTCTGTTGCTGTGTTAGATTTGATTTACTTTTTCAACGTAATGATTATATAATTAATTATATAAGCCATTAAAGACGTCATAGACGTCATAATATGCACTAACAATAACAACTTAAATTGTCTTTATTTATGCTAAACTTGACAAACGCTGTAACTCCATAATTCACAACCACAACACCCCAGGGAACGAGATTGTTTCCATATATCTTTCCGCCGTAACCCCCCCCCCCCCCCGACCTTCCCCCAAAAATAACAAGGAAAGGGGCATACATTGTGGCGTTCAATTAAAATTATATAACAAATTAATTCACTACACAAAAACTATTTATTTTCAGGTGGTACTCAATAGTGCTTTGTTTTTATACAAGTTTTGTTCGGTGTAATTTGTTTCGATTTTAGTTTTTATATATTGTGTTGTTATTCTGTGACAAAAGGCAACAGCTTTGGCTACAGAGAACAATATGGGTGTATGCATGTTACCTATAAACTTAAAATAAAAATGAACCTGCTGTATAGGAGACTTTCTGCTGACATGAGATTTTTCAGGTTTCAGGGTTGTGATAGGATTAGAAGAAATAACAATGTAACAATTAATAATTACATAATATATTCTGTATACATACTATATAAGTATAAAAATAATTAATAACTTAATAATGGAACGTTACTGATTGGCATTCAAACATCCTGACATACCTATAATTAGTCACTTGAAGAGGGGCACATCAGTTAAAGCTGGTGTACAATAATCTGGCTCCACATTTATACAATGAGCCTAATCGCGACGAGGAAATGTTTAGTTGTGTTCTGGCGTGTTTCTGTTCCAATATATTCACCTATGTGGCAAGTGATGTGGAAATACGAGGTTTGAATGTTGAATGCATTTGATTTCATTATGTCCACTCTTTGGGTAAATACAATCGCACTGATGTGTTGAAACAGCCAGTTAATACGTCATCGCGTTGCTGTGGTTTATTCCCAGTCAATACCATTACATTATGTCCATGTTTACCCCCACGAGTATTAAGAACCCCTAACAACAAACATGTCCTTAGTTCTGTAAGTGAATTGACAATTATATCCAGGAAAAAAAGTGGGAGATACTTTTTAAATTATACGCTCCACTGAAGACCTACATGTATGTAGATGAATGCTCAGGAAACGAGCCAGGAGAAAATAAACTAATTTGTGAATTATTATTGGAGATATTTATAGAGCGCGTTTGATGTTCGCAAATAAATGCAACGAAGTTCGTAAGTTTACACAAGAATTCGCGTTTTATTCGTCCTTTAACTAGCACAAAATGGCTCGACTAATAACATACCGAGTCTCGTAACTTTGTATCGCAAATACCTTTACTGTCGAATAGATATTAACTTTATTTGAAGTACGATCGTACCCACTCGACGACGAAAGTTGGAAATTGGCATTTTAAGCCATTATCGAAACGAATTTCCCTGTTGAACGCACGAATGAAAAGTGTTGACGAAATTGCCATCAACGATATTGGAGTTTTAAAAGAGTTATGTACCTCGTATTTGCAGCGATTGGAAACCCCTATCGAAATTTAAAGTTTCAATTTAAAGTTTCTCTACGAGATTAGTCGCCGATATAGGCCAATCAAATCCAGTGCTGGTGTTTTGCAATGCCAGCACTGAGGGCGTGTATGATTTGTAAGTTCACGTACTTGCCAACTTGTACTTGTGTACTTGACTCGTAAACTTCCGAACTTGACTAACTTAAATTCAGATAACTCTTGGAGGGAATGACTTTAGTCCCTAAAAATAATTGGACAAAAGTAAGGTTAGGTTTGTCGCTTCGTAAAACGTCCGTAGTGGCGGCCGCAATGAATAAACTTAGGCAAAGTTTTTATGTTTTACAATAAAGATCATATAAAGAACAATTATTTCAACTTAAATGGTGTTTAAGTCATAAATATAAATAATAATTTGATAATTAAATTTCCATACAGAGCCTGGTCTTCTGACCGCCATTTTAAGTTTGTAAGTCAAGTTCACGAGAACGCATGATTTTGTACTCGTGAACTCCCATACTTGCCTCGCAAACTTTGCATTTCAGACATCAACAATGACGTCACTTCCGTACTCAAGACAAGGTAAAGTTCGAACTTGGCGAGAAGTACGCATTTATTGCTCAATTCAGACACGCCCCTGAGTGTGCTTGTGCCTGACATATGATACACAGTTACGTGACGAATATCGGGCACAAATGCAACCTGGTTTCTTGAGAACAATGCAAGACGCCTACAACGCGACAAAGCGGGGTCACGTCCTACCACATGCAAAGCAAGAGACGAGGTGTAACAATCTGACTGGGATTTGGTGTTGAACAGGTATTGTACACAAAGGCGTCTCTTGCTCTTCAATCGAGAAGTAAACTGCGGCTATTTCGTGCTCGTTTGAACTGCCTGGCGTGCATTAATCAACTCCTAAATAAGTGTTTTGGAATAAGGTTAATTATGATTATAAAAATACCAATGTACGTGGCCGTGTTTTGTTTAAAAAAAAACATTGAATATTTACCAATCAACAAAATATACAACAATGGAGTTGCCTGGCAACCTAGTGTCTGCAAACATATGTGTGTGATGTCACTGCTTCCGCAATCGTTAGGTCTACTAATGCTATTATTAGCAATTCATAACGCAAACTGAATTTTAGACAAATCTTGAACGTGTATATTAGTCCAGAAAATCACCTATGTATATAATATAACTTTATCAGATTTAAAAGTAATCATCCATATTATCCTTCACGTTGGACATAGTTTTTAAAACTTTGTTATATTTATAAAAGAATCCAACGAACTTTCGAAAAACATCGCATGATAATATCTATGTTGATTTGCAAACAAGTGCTGTAATTTGTGAAACTATTTTACAATATTATGATTGAAAAGAGGGAAAACATTAATGAGAATAATACATTTCATCTTGGTGTTATGCTGCAGGGTTTAGAAATTGATTGTAAAAACAATGCAGTTCTAAAATTTGATTATTCATGGCTTCACCCAACGCTTAACGATTGTTTTGCTATTGGTGGAAAACACTATGATGATGACAGAATGGCAGTAATCTGAAACTTAAAGGTATGGTATTAGCAGATATTCATAATTTGCACAATAATTGGAATTGTGATTGGAAAAAATCATTGATCAATGTTCTCTTACTTTTATGAAGTTTCACAATACCATAACCAGTAATTTTTCTTATAGATAATGTGATACATTTAAACCGAGTTTACAAAATAATATGAACCATCATTTACCACATCCATAAAACAGCTTAATACAACCAAGTACGTACGAACACTACCCAAGATGGCACTTACTTAGAGATACCACTTTTGTCGGCCAATGGGCGAAGTTGTTTAGCCCACTTTAGTCTAACATGTTTTAAGAATCCTCGTCTATGAAGAATCGTGACAAACTCAGTAGACCTTGGGCCAGCTATAACCCCCCCTCCCCCCCCCCCCGGTGCGGAAGGTCTGAAAATGGTTTTGAGTACTTTGATATATTGACTTTCGATTTTCACTTGTTAGCCAACATGGTTTTGGTGGGTGCACCCACCAGGGGTGTCCAAATGTGGTGCTGTGAAAACCATAAAAATATTAATTGAGGTATGTTGCCAGTTCAAATAATTAACTATTTTTATAAGGATGAACTCTTTTATACGTAAGCTACTAAATAATACAATTTGTTGATTTTCAGGGTTACACAAACTAGTTATCTATTCATGTTTTGTTTTTATTTCGAGCAAAACATTTATATAGTTTGGCCGCTCTGTAACGCCCCACCCCTCAAATAATGGAAGGTCTAAAAGTGGTTTCGATTACTATTATATATGTACTTTTGATTTTCACTTGTAAGCCAACATGGTTTTGGCGGGTGCATCTACCAGGGTTGTCCAAATGTGCCACCATACAAATCGATGTTAATATTATTTGCAATTCTTGAGAATAAATCAAAATAGTTGTAAGTATATAACCTCACGCATCTAAAATGCTTGATAACATGAATTTTTAATTTTTCAGGGGTGAGAAAAACATTCTATGTACATTTTATGTGAATTTTTTAGGTTAAAATGTATCATGTTTGCCCCATCTGTAACCCCCCACCCCTCCAATATTGGAAGGTCTGAAAGTGTTTTTGTATACTTTGATACATGACCTTTTGATTTTTACTTGTAAGCCAAGATGGTTTTTTGTGAGTGCACTTACCAGGGCTATCCAAAATGTCGAAATAGTGAGCAATATTAATGATAATTGTGCTTTTGACAATAAAATGAACATTTTTGGAATTAAGTAACCTTTAACACATTGAAATTGTTAATGATACATTTTCCCATTTAAATGGTCGCACAACACAATATATAATACATTGAATTTAATAATTTATACATTTTATTTGTTTACATTGAGCATAACATGTATAGGGTTTACCCCATTTGTAACCCCCCGTTCCCCATATATGCCGGAAAGTTTAGAACTGTTTTTGGATACTTTGGTACACTGTCTTTCGATTTTAGCTTGTTAGCCAACATAGTTTTGGTGGATGCACCCACCAGGGGTATCCAAACATGGCGAAATAAGGAGTAATATTGATGTTAATTGCGATTCTGGACAGTAAATTAACAATTCTGCACGTATATATTCTTTAACATTCAAAATACTTAATTAAATACATTTTTACATTTAAGGGGTGCACAAAACTTTCCATATACATTTTTGGGTTTACTTTGAGTAGATAATATATAGTTTTGCCAGTTTATGACCTCCCATATTACCCACATTGTGGAAGATGATGGAAGCGGATTTGAGTACTTGAATAGATTGTCTTCGCATTTTTACTCAATATACAACACGGTTTTAGCGGATGCACCCACCAGGGGTGTCAAAATGTGGCATCTCAAATGTATATACATAAATATTAATTGCGTTTCTTGAGCGTTTATGTAAGTATGTTTGTTATTTTGTGACTTTTGACTGTTCCACCAACTAAGTGACATGAATTTGTATTATAAAATCTGCACAATCCTTAAATAAACGTGTTTCTTTTTTAACGACGTTAATTAATGAAAAAAAAAAATTAAATTAAAAATTAAAACAATAACCTAAAATGGATATTATTCTATGGAAATCACATATTACAAACAATGTTAATACACTAACATATATTTAAAAGCTACAAAGAAAAAAAATGGAAATTTCTCACTTTTATTAGCTAATAGTGCAAAAAATAGCGATCGAAGATGGATTTTGACGTTTAAAGCGTGATTACCCCTGAAAATGTATAATTGACATGTATAATAAATTACTTATTCGTAATGTACTCATCAAGACCTTTCATTAGAGTGGTCGCAAACGACATTTGTGACTAAAGAGTTTCATGATGTCCAAAAAGACACAGGGTGATATCTCCGAAGATAATGGCCAATTGGGTCTCAAACAATTTTTATATACAAGACAATAATATACATAGTTATAACCTTACGTAAAACTAACTCTTTTCTTACTACAAGACTCACAATTAATATTTGTACTATTTAGACCAAAATCTTTGGACACCCCTGGTTGGCTGTTCCACCAAAGTTGTGTTGGCTAACAAGTGAAAATCAAAATGTAATATTAAGAGGTATACAAAACCACTTTCAAACCTTCCGCACCGGGGGGGGGAGGGTTTCTATTAGCTGGCCCATGGTCTACAGCGTTTTAAAGCGATACCAAACAACACATTCAACGCGCATGGCCGTCATAAGCCAATAAGTATCTATTGGTGGAAATAGATTCCACTTTTCCGATATTGACCAGATGTCATAACTCGTATATAACTAATGGCCAGCCTAGTTGTAGCCGCGGTCGATTAGACGTCCGCGGTCCCTGCGTCCCAGGGTAGACAGATGTTGTATGGTTGTTGTGTTCGATTATGGCAACGATTCTAATTGAGATGCGGCGTGAGTTTATGTATGAAGGTAAACAAGTCCTCAATGAATGATATCCATGACTAAGCCAGATTCGAACTTGGAACACAAGACCATGGTTTCCTCTTCTGTTCTGTTTGTTTCTTCTTTTTTAGATAAACCTCGCCGTCTAGAGTGAAACAGTGGTTACTTTATATGAGAGGAAAAAAAAATACTTAACTTATAAATTGTAGGACATATTTTAGCTTTCAATTTGCAGAAACATTGACTACAATGGATTGTATAAGCTCATACTAATAATTATTCGTCAGCATAATAGACCTTTTTCAGAATTCACTTAGGACCCTATAGAGCTAATTACGGCCCTCTAGATCTTCAAAGACAACAATGCACAACAATGAAAAATGCTCCTCAACAAAACTATCAAGGACTCTAGATAAAGCGTATCACGGCTTCCTAGATCAATTCTGAAAATCATCTATTGGCCCCTCAAAACAGACTAGACGCATTCTGGTGGCAAGAAAATAAACTACTATAAGGATGAGTTTATCTGTCAATTGTTCATTTTTGCTTTATTGTTAAATCAACAATGGCGCAGATAAGGGTGTTGCTTAGCAGCGCTATCTATGTGTTAGTTTGAGTCTCCAATTGAAATCAGACATGGAATTGTACTGAAATTAATTTCATCCAATGGGTAAGCTAATAGATGATTTTCAGAATTGATCGAGAGAGCCGTGATTTGCTCTATCTAAAGGTCCTTATAGTTATATAAAGGTGCATTTTTCATTGTTGTGCATTGTTATCATTGAAAATCTAGAGGGTCATGATAAGCTCTATCTAAGGGTCCTAGATCAATTCTGAAAAAGGTCTAAAGGGCACTAGCAACACTGAAAGACAACAATGGAACAAATGAATTGAACTGATGGACAACCATCAGCTGTCAAAATAATCAAATTGCAACCATAGAATTAAAAACAAGTGTAGCAATAGTAACTGCTCGCCATTTAAAACTTTTAATGATAGACAACGACTAAGTGAAAGTTTTGTATGTGTATTTGTTTGTTTTTTGTTTTGTTTTCCAAAATCAGACGAAATTATTTTTTGACAGCTTGTTGTTTGTCCATCGATTCAATTCATTTGTTTCATTGTTGTCTTTTGGTGTTGCTAGTGCCATATTAATTCTTTTGTTAGCATGATTACGTAAAATATATGTATGCTTTTCCCTGCCAACACCAGAGACTAAAATATTACCTGAAATAAATCGTTTCATTTCCATTATTACAAATTTACTAAGTTCCTCATTTTGTCTTTCCCGCTAGAACGGCGTGATGTATTCGTCATGTAAACAACGTTGTTTATGAACAAATAATTGTTGCTCACTTACTTAAAAACAACGAATTATTTTCACTAATTTTTTCAGAAAGTGAATTGTGAATCGCTGTAGTGGCGACGTTTTTTCTTTAATTCTAGCTACACTGACTGACTCTGAGGTTGTATTAATAATTAATAAGTAAAAGTACATATTATAGATATAGATACATACAATTTCAAATATGCTCTTCTAAGGCACTTTTTGTCAAGGGATTCTGCTACTCCTTATTTATTACCATTTTTGTGTATGTTTTTTTTTAAATTGGTTATGCAATGTAATTTGAAAATTAATAGTGAAAATAAATACATAACATTACATTCTGATGTGATTGGTTACACCTAGCATTATGCCATACACTGTTATTCCCATCAGAATGGTGTGTGTAACTTCCAGTTAAACTTTATTAATGAAAATAATTTCTAAAATATGAATTTACAATATTTTTTTAATTTAGAACTTTGTACGTAATAGAACATGAATAAGAAACTATGAGCATTCCGTAAAATATTCGCTTCGTATTTCATTCGAAAAATGTTTATTGTAACGTTTTGTTAGTTGTAATTTACTATTAAGATATAAGATATATAAGATATTGTCAATTAAAACAAAAATTGTCTCATCTAATACAACAATGCGCATACGTTGGCATCGCGTACGTTGTACGAACGTTTGTCACAGCCAAAACAAGCCTGACGCATGGTGACCATTTTAATACTGACAGTTCACACTTTTACAAAGTACGTATACCATTCTTCTGGCGGAAAATACAACATTTACCTTAAAGTTTATAGCAGTGCATTGCTGTAATGAGTCATTCAATTAATTAAGCATACATGAGCTGGGCTTTTACAGGCAATCTCGCTGTTAATTAAGAAAATTAGGTACACACCTACGCGTAAAGCGAACCACTTACTGAATAAAGGTCGGCGGAATTGTTGGCGCGTGATAGACCATGGTCCATCGATGAGCATTCACCACGTTCTGCCAGACCCATCTCTGTATTTCTAGGAACGAAGAATCTTTGCTGAATACTGAATACCGAGTAACTCCGAAATGTTACAAAACATGAATTTTTATAACGATGTTGACCGAAATGATGTGCAAATATTCTTTTTGTAATTCAATGTTCACGAAAATAAACCACTATAAAATCCTTCTAGTAAGAACGTTGATATTCGCCATTGAAGCTGAAGCCATTGGGACGTTGTAAAGAGAAAACTTTTTTAAGATAAAATAAATCAAGCACTAGCTTCACGTCTTTTGAAAAAAGTATTTCCATTTCAACATAAAAAACGGTCTCCTTATATTTTTAGTTAAACAACATTAAAAGTAGGCATGTAACTAGTTTAAAAAAAATCAATAAAAGTGTTATTCAGATTCTGATGAGTCAAGCTTGATACATTAATTATTTCTATAACGAACAGTTTGTATTTCCTGCCTGCTTCTATTTTTGTCATTAGAAGAGAACAATGAAAAAACCTTTTGATCTGGTATCGTATTACTAGCACAGCATGCAAACGTTCAGTTTAATGAATTAATTTCCTTTTTATGCACTAACATATATTACATAACGTATTACTATTATTTTGTGCTAAGCGGAATCAATTTGTTTTTCCACAATCAATAGAGCTCACGGAGACACAAGTAGACTTACAAGGTTACTCAACAACCCTCAATACCTAACATTGAAACATATTGAACATAAAAACGAACATGTAGAATGGTTCCCGCAGAGAAAGCAAGTACACACACAACGGATGTTTTCACGCTTGAACTTATAAGTATTTTATACTATTCGTTCGTATGAGGTATATTTCATTCAGTTGATATGCAAAAATACAAAAACACAATCAAAGGTTTGGTGATAACATTAAAAATAACAAGGAATTAGAAACAACTGTAAATTGCATTCATAGAAATAAGGTGGTCAGGCTGGGGCATCCAAGTTTCATTGAATTTTTCGTCGTCACCTTGTCATTCACGACCACATGCTAATACATGAATCTGATTATCTAGTGCAATATATAACAAGGCTAAAATAAAACTGTGAGGCTATCTATATTCACTAAGTAAAATATGGGTATGAATTACGTTATTTGGACTCCAGCAGTGGGGTTGAAATCTCACAACGACACGGTAATGTACCCCTCGACACCACGATGGGATGCTATAGCCGTTACCAGACCTCACCGCTACCGAGTTCATCGCATTTTTTGATATCGATTGTGTAGTCTTCATACTTCACTTCACTTTCATCGTAATTTATGTTGTATCACGGTTTTGTGTGTAATTACCTTAGTTCCTTCAAGTCGTAAGCCATATTCGCGACACTATCACAGTTACACTACATATGACACACATTATTGAATAGCTTCACTCATGACATAATAATTACATAATTGTTGGCTGTACCATGTTCTAATGAGTATTGAAGAAAATATAGTTGAACAGACAATCTATTCACTTTTTAGCAATCATGATTGCATCTTCTTCCAATATTATAGGCTAAAACCAGGAAATTTGAGAGAAGCTGTTAAATTTAAAATCGTGTAATAACACTATTTAACAAAAGAATGCATGAGTTGCATGGCTAACATAGGAAACATTCACCAGTCCCCCGACTACAATATGCACTGAATGCCCGTGCGGTGTGTGCTGTAGCCGTAGCTGTTATCAAATATTCAACATACGGGCGGCTGTTGTCCGTTGCGGTGTATACATTGTGGCTCAATGGCTCCCAGAGTCCCCATAGACTGCAGCAAAGACCCTACACAGTAGTAATAAAACACGCTGTTTAGTGTAAACACCATTTACCTGTAGGACAGTGCTCGCTCGATCGTCATAATGGCAATGCCAATTCCACAACACCTCTCCGTTTGAATTATGTGCAAGACACGGAAAGGCTTTCAATATGAAGTAGACGAATGTAGGAAGTTCTGGAGCAATTTATAATGCACCAATTAAGCAGTTCTCGGGGAAAACGACGTTAACACCAACACTACCAGATTCCACTTTGACGGACGAGCGAGTAATTTCACGAATCATGAATATATAATGCCCCTACAGGAGCCGTCCCTGGTTCTACTTTCAACAAGTAAGAAACTCAAGTCTTATCTTAAACTGTAACAAAAACAAAACAATGACATGGCATGCAACATTAAAAGACACGAAAGAAAGTTATAATTACAAACACGGTTGCAAAAGCCAACAAGTTAGAGAAAATATAAATTATTCCTTGAAACACAAGCCCTGAGTTTCTCCACATTAAACAACTTCATCAAATCCTTTTCAACATCTCGCAGAAACCCTCTTTTATGTTCTTCCTTCTCTTTCTAGTAACTCAATTACAGTTCACGTCATCATCACCCTGCTCGTATTAACCTGGCGCAGTCTCTGAGCCAATAAAGGGTTCGTTCGTCAAGGGTAGGCCCGTGCTCTAGGCCTCAATACCCCTGCCGTTGCACCTTGATTGACGTGTTGCTGACATGAACTAGGCTCCTTGCGATACGCTAGCAGGGCACAACGAGATAATGTGCACTGGCTATTGCAATCCAGTGAGTAGAGTCAAGAGTATAGGCCCGTGCTCTAGGCCTCAATACCCCTGCCGTTGCACCTTGATTGACATGTTGCTGACACGGACTAGGGGCACGCTACGCTAGCAGGGCACAACGAGATAATGTGCACTGGCTATTGCAATCCAGTGAGTAGAGTCAAGAGTATAGGCCCGTGCTCTAGGCCTCAATACCCCTGCCGTTGCATCTTGATTGACATGTTGCTGACATGGACTAGGGGCACGCTACGCTAGCAGGGCACAACGAGATAATGTGCACTGGCTATTGCAATCCAGTGAGTAGAGTCAAGAGTATAGGCCCGTGCTGTAGGCCTCAATACCCCTGCCGTTGCACCTTGATTGACATGTTGCTGACACGGACTAGGGGCACGCTACGCTAGCAGGGCACAGCGAGATAATGTGCACTGGCTATTGCAATCCAGTGAGTAGAGTCAAGAGTATAGGCCCGTGCTCTAGGCCTCAATACCCCTGCCGTTGCACCTTGATTGACATGTTGCTGACACGGACTAGGGGCACGCTACGCTAGCAGGGCACAACGAGATAATGTGCACTGGCTATTGCAATCCAGTGAGTAGAGTCAAGAGTATAGGCCCGTGCTCTAGGCCTCAATACCCCTGCCGTTGCACCTTGATTGACATGTTGCTGACATGGACTAGGCTCAATTGCGATACGCTAGCAAGGCACAGCGAGATAATGTGCACTGGCTATTGCAATCCAGTGAGTAGAGTCAAGAGTATAGGCCCGTGCTGTAGGCCTCAATACCCCTGCCGTTGCACCTTGATTGACATGTTGCTGACACGGACTAGGGGCACGCTACGCTAGCAGGGCACAACGAGATAATGTGCACTGGCTATTGCAATCCAGTGAGTAGAGTCAAGAGTATAGGCCCGTGCTCTAGGCCTCAATACCCCTGCCGTTGCACCTTGATTGACATGTTGCTGACATGGACTAGGGGCACGCTACGCTAGCAAGGCACAACGAGATAATGTGCACTGGCTATTGCAATCCAGTGAGTAGAGTCAAGAGTATAGGCCTGTGCTCTAGGCCTCAATACCCCTGCCGTTGCACCTTGATTGACATGTTGCTGACACGGACTAGGGGCACGCTACGCTAGCAGGGCACAACGAGATAATGTGCACTGGCTATTGCAATCCAGTGAGTAGAGTCAAGAGTATAGGCCCGTGCTCTAGGCCTCAATACCCCTGCCGTTGCACCTTGATTGACATGTTGCTGACATGGACTAGGGGCACGCTACGCTAGCAAGGCACAACGAGATAATGTGCACTGGCTATTGCAATCCAGTGAGTAGAGTCAAGAGTATAGGCCCGTGCTCTAGGCCTCAATACCCCTGCCGTTGCACCTTGATTGACATGTTGCTGACACAGACTAGGGGCACGCTACGCTAGCAGGGCACAACGAGATAATGTGCACTGGCTATTGCAATCCAGTGAGTAGAGTCAAGAGTATAGGCCCGTGCTCTAGGCCTCAATACCCCTGCCGTTGCATCTTGATTGACATGTTGCTGACATGGACTAGGGGCACGCTACGCTAGCAGGGCACAACGAGATAATGTGCACTGGCTATTGCAATCCAGTGAGTAGAGTCAAGAGTATAGGCCCGTGCTCTAGGCCTCAATACCCCTGCCGTTGCACCTTGATTGACATGTTGCTGACATGGACTAGGCTCCTTGCGATACGCTAGCAAGGCACAGCGAGATAATGTGCACTGGCTATTGCAATCCAGTGAGTAGAGTCAAGAGTATAGGCCCGTGCTGTAGGCCTCAATACCCCTGCCGTTGCACCTTGATTGACATGTTGCTGACACGGACTAGGGGCACGCTACGCTAGCAGGGCACAGCGAGATAATGTGCACTGGCTATTGCAATCCAGTGAGTAGAGTCAAGAGTATAGGCCCGTGCTCTAGGCCTCAATACCCCTGCCGTTGCACCTTGATTGACATGTTGCTGACACGGACTAGGGGCACGCTACGCTAGCAGGGCACAACGAGATAATGTGCACTGGCTATTGCAATCCAGTGAGTAGAGTCAAGAGTATAGGCCCGTGCTGTAGGCCTCAATACCCCTGCCGTTGCACCTTGATTGACATGTTGCTGACATGGACTAGGGGCACGCTACGCTAGCAGGGCACAACGAGATAATGTGCACTGGCTATTGCAATCCAGTGAGTAGAGTCAAGAGTATAGGCCCGTGCTCTAGGCCTCAATACCCCTGCCGTTGCACCTTGATTGACATGTTGCTGACATGGACTAGGGGCACGCTACGCTAGCAGGGCACAACGAGATAATGTGCACTGGCTATTGCAATCCAGTGAGTAGAGTCAAGAGTATAGGCCCGTGCTCTAGGCCTCAATACCCCTGCCGTTGCACCTTGATTGACATGTTGCTGACATGGACTAGGGGCACGCTACGCTAGCAGGGCACAACGAGATAATGTGCACTGGCTATTGCAATCCAGTGAGTAGAGTCAAGAGTATAGGCCCGTGCTCTAGGCTTCAATACCCCTGCCGTTGCACCTTGATTGACGTGTTGCTGACACGGACAAGGGGCACGCTACGCTAGCAGGGTACAACGAGATAATGTGCACTGGCTATTGCAATCCAGTGAGTAGAGTCAAGAGTATAGGCCCGTGCTCTATAGGCCTCAATACCCCTGCCGTTGCACCTTGATTGACATGTTGCTGACACGGACTAGGGGCACGCTACGCTAGCAGGGCACAGCGAGATAATGTGCACTGGCTATTGCAATCCAGTGAGTAGAGTCAAGAGTATAGGCCCGTGCTCTAGGCTTCAATACCCCTGCCGTTGCACCTTGATTGACATGTTGCTGACATGGACTAGGCTCCTTGCGATACGCTAGCAAGGCACAGCAAGATAATGTGCACTGGCTATTGCAATCCAGTGAGTAGAGTCAAGGGTAGGCCCGTGCTCTAGGCCTCAATACCCCTGCCGTTGCACCTTGATTGACATGTTGCTGAAATGGACTAGGGGCACGCTACGCTAGCAGGGCACAGCGAGATAATGTGCACTGGCTATTGCAATCCAGTGAGTAGAGTCAAGAGTATAGGCCCGTGCTCTAGGCCTCAATACCCCTGCCGTTGCACCTTGATTGACGTGTTGCTGACATGGACTAGGGGCACGCTACGCTAGCAGGGCACAACGAGATAATGTGCACTGGCTATTGCAATCCAGTGAGTAGAGTCAAGAGTATAGGCCCGTGCTGTAGGCCTCAATACCCCTGCCGTTGCACCTTGATTGACATGTTGCTGACATGGACTAGGGGCACGCTACGCTAGCAGGGCACAACGAGATAAAGTGCACTGGCTATTGCAATCCAGTGAGTAGAGTCAAGAGTATAGGCCCGTGCTCTAGGCCTCAATACCCCTGCCGTTGCACCTTGATTGACGTGTTGCTGACATGGACAAGGCTTCTTGCGATACGCTAGCAAGGCACAGCGAGATAATGTGCACTGGCTATTGCAATCCAGTGAGTAGAGTCAAGAGTATAGGCCTGTGCTCTAGGCCTCAATACCCCTGCCGTTGCACCTTGATTGACATGTTGCTGACATGGACTAGGGGCACGCTACGCTAGCAGAGCACAGCGAGATAATGTGCACTAGCTATTGCAATCCAGTAAGTAGAGTCAAGAGTATAGGCCTGTGCTCTAGGCCTCAATACCCCTGCCGTTGCACCTTGATTGACATGTTGCTGACATGGACTAGGGGCACGCTACGCTAGCAGGGCACAACGAGATAATGTGCACTGGCTATTGCAATCCAGTGAGTAGAGTCAAGAGTATAGGCCCGTGCTCTAGGCCTCAATACCCCTGCCGTTGCACCTTGATTGACATGTTGCTGACATGGACTAGGGGCACGCTACGCTAGCAAGGCACAGCGAGATAATGTGCACTGGCTATTGCAATCCAGTGAGTAGAGTCAAGAGTAAAGGCCCGTGCTCTAGGCCTCAATACCCCTGCCGTTGCACCTTGATTGACATGTTGCTGACATGAACTAGGGGCACGCTACGCTAGCAGGGCACAACGAGATAATGTGCACTGGCTATTGCAATCCAGTGAGTAGAGTCAAGAGTATAGGCCCGTGCTCTAGGCCTCAATACCCCTGCCGTTGCACCTTGATGACGTGTTGCTGACATGGACAAGGCTTCTTGCGATACGCTAGCAAGGCACAACGAGATAATGTGCACTGGCTATTGCAATCCAGTGAGTAGAGTCAAGAGTATAGGCCCGTGCTCTATAGGCCTCAATACCCCTGCCGTTGCACCTTGATTGACGTGTTGCTGACAATGACATGGACTAGGGGCACGCTACGCTAGCAGGGCACAACGAGATAATGTGCACTGGCTATTGCAATCCAGTGAGTAGAGTCAAGAGTATAGGCCCGTGCTCTAGGCCTCAATACCCCTGCCGTTGCACCTTGATTGACATGTTGCTGACACGGACTAGGGGCACGCTACGCTAGCAGGGCACAACGAGATAATGTGCACTGGCTATTGCAATCCAGTGAGTAGAGTCATGAGTATAGGCCCGTGCTCTAGGCCTCAATACTCCTGCCGTTGCACCTTGATTGACATGTTGCTGACATGGACTAGGGGCACGCTACGCTAGCAAGGCACAGCGAGATAATGTGCACTGGCTATTGCAATCCAGTGAGTAGAGTCAAGAGTATAGGCCCGTGCTCTAGGCCTCAATACCCCTGCCGTTGCACCTTGATTGACATGTTGCTGACACGGACTAGGGGCACGCTACGCTAGCAGGGCACAACGAGATAATGTGCACTGGCTATTGCAATCCAGTGAGTAGAGTCAAGAGTATAGGCCCGTGCTCTAGGCCTCAATACCCCTGCCGTTGCACCTTGATTGACATGTTGCTGACATGGACTAGGCTCCTTGCGATACGCTAGCAAGGCACAGCGAGATAATGTGCACTGGCTATTGCAATCCAGTGAGTAGAGTCAAGAGTATAGGCCCGTGCTCTAAGCCTCAATACCCCTGCCGTTGCACCTTGATTGACATGTTGCTGACATAGACTAGGCTCCTTGCGATACGCTAGCAGGGCACAGCGAGATAATGTGCACTGGCTATTGCAATCCAGTGAGTAGAGTCAAGAGTATAGGCCTGTGCTCTAGGCCTCAATACCCCTGCCGTTGCACCTTGATTGACATGTTGCTGACATGGACTAGGGGCACGCTACGCTAGCAGGGCACAGCGAGATAATGTGCACTGGCTATTGCAATCCAGTGAGTAGAGTCAAGAGTATAGGCCCGTGCTCTAGGCCTCAATACCCCTGCCGTTGCACCTTGATTGACATGTTGCTGACACGGACTAGGCTCCTTGCGATACGCTAGCAAGGCACAGCGAGATAATGTGCACTGGCTATTGCAATCCAGTGAGTAGAGTCAAGAGTATAGGCCCGTGCTCTAGGCCTCAATACTCCTGCCGTTGCACCTTGATTGACATGTTGCTGACATGGACTAGGGGCACGCTACGCTAGCAGGGCACAACGAGATAATGTGCACTGGCTATTGCAATCCAGTGAGTAGAGTCAAGAGTATAGGTCCGTGCTCTATAGGCATCAATACCCCTGCCGTTGCACCTTGATTGACATGTTGCTGACACGGACTAGGGGCATGCTACGCTAGCAAGGCACAACGAGATAATGTGCACTGGCTATTGCAATCCAGTGAGTAGAGTCAAGAGTATGGGTCCGTGCTCTATAGGCATCAATACCCCTGCCGTTGCACCTTGATTGACATGTTGCTGACATTGACTAGGGGCACGCTACGCTAGCAAGGCACAACGAGATAATGTGCACTGGCTATTGCAATCCAGTGAGTAGAGTCAAGAGTATAGGTCCGTGCTCTAGGCCTCAATACTCCTGCCGTTGCACCTTGATTGACATGTTGCTGACATGGACTAGGGGCACGCTACGCTAGCAGGGCACAACGAGATAATGTGCACTGGCTATTGCAATCCAGTGAGTAGAGTCAAGAGTATAGGTCCGTGCTCTATAGGCATCAATACCCCTGCCGTTGCACCTTGATTGACATGTTGCTGACATGGACTAGGGGCACGCTACGCTAGCAGGGCACAACGAGATAATGTGCACTGGCTATTGCAATCCAGTGAGTAGAGTCAAGAGTATAGGCCTGTGCTCTAGGCCTCAATACTCCTGCCGTTGCACCTTGATTGACATGTTGCTGACATGGACTAGGGGCACGCTACGCTAGCAGGGCACAACGAGATAATGTGCACTGGCTATTGCAATCCAGTGAGTAGAGTCAAGAGTATAGGTCCGTGCTCTATAGGCATCAATACCCCTGCCGTTGCACCTTGATTGACATGTTGCTGACACGGACTAGGGGCACGCTACGCTAGCAGGGCACAACGAGATAATGTGCACTGGCTATTGCAATCCAGTGAGTAGAGTCAAGAGTATAGGTCCGTGCTCTATAGGCATCAATACCCCTGCCGTTGCACCTTGATTGACATGTTGCTGACATGGACTAGGGGCACGCTACGCTAGCAGGGCACAACGAGATAATGTGCACTGGCTATTGCAATCCAGTGCGTAGAGTCAAGAGTATAGGCCTGTGCTCTAGGCCTCAATACTCCTGCCGTTGCACCTTGATTGACATGTTGCTGACATGGACTAGGGGCACGCTACGCTAGCAGGGCACAACGAGATAATGTGCACTGGCTATTGCAATCCAGTGAGTAGAGTCAAGAGTATAGGCCCGTGCTCTATAGGCCTCAATACCCCTGCCGTTGCACCTTGATTGACGTGTTGCTGACATGGACTAGGGGCACGCTACGCTAGCAGGGCACAACGAGATAATGTGCACTGGCTATTGCAATCCAGTGAGTAGAGTCAAGAGTATAGGCCCGTGCTCTAGGCCTCAATACCCCTGCCGTTGCACCTTGATTGACATGTTGCTGACATGGACTAGGGGCACGCTACGCTAGCAGGGCACAACGAGATAATGTGCACTGGCTATTGCAATCCAGTGAGTAGAGTCAAGAGTATAGGCCCGTGCTGTAGGCCTCAATACCCCTGCCGTTGCACCTTGATTGACATGTTGCTGACACGGACAAGGGGCACGCTACGCTAGCAGGGCACAACGAGATAATGTGCACTGGCTATTGCAATCCAGTGAGTAGAGTCAAGAGTATAGGCCCGTGCTCTAGACCTCAATACCCCTGCCGTTGCACCTTGATTGACATGTTGCTGACATGGACTAGGCTCCTTGCGCTACGCTAGCAGGGCACAACGAGATAATGTGCACTGGCTATTGCAATCCAGTGAGTAGAGTCAAGAGTATAGGCCCGTGCTGTAGGCCTCAATACCCCTGCCGTTGCACCTTGATTGACGTGTTGCTGACATGGACTAGGGGCACGCTACGCTAGCAGGGCACAACGAGATAATGTGCACTGGCTATTGCAATCCAGTGAGTAGAGTCAAGAGTATAGGCCCGTGCTCTAGGCCTCAATACCCCTGCCGTTGCATCTTGATTGACATGTTGCTGACACGGACTAGGGGCACGCTACGCTAGCAAGGCACAGCGAGATAATGTGCACTGGCTATTGCAATCCAGTGAGTAGAGTCAAGAGTATAGGCCTGTGCTCTAGGCCTCAATACTCCTGCCGTTGCACCTTGATTGACATGTTGCTGACTTGGACTAGGGGCACGCTACGCTAGCAGGGCACAACGAGATAATGTGCACTGGCTATTGCAATCCAGTGAGTAGAGTCAAGAGTATAGGCCCGTGCTCTAGGCCTCAATACTCCTGCCGTTGCACCTTGATTGACATGTTGCTGACATGGACTGGGGGCACGCTACGCTAGCAGGGCACAACGAGATAATGTGCACTGGCTATTGCAATCCAGTGAGTAGAGTCAAGAGTATAGGCCCGTGCTGTAGGCCTCAATACCCCTGCCGTTGCACCTTGATTGACATGTTGCTGACATGGACTAGGCTCCTTGCGATACGCTAGCAGGGCACAACGAGATAATGTGCACTGGCTATTGCAATCCAGTGAGTAGAGTCAAGAGTATAGGCCCGTGCTCTAGGCCTCAATACCCCTGCCGTTGCACCTTGATTGACATGTTGCTGACACGGACTAGGGGCACGCTACGCTAGCAAGGCACAGCGAGATAATGTGCACTGGCTATTGCAATCCAGTGAGTAGAGTCAAGAGTATAGGCCTGTGCTCTAGGCCTCAATACCCCTGCCGTTGCACCTTGATTGACATGTTGCTGACATGGACTAGGGGCACGCTACGCTAGCAGGGCACAACGAGATAATGTGCACTGGCTATTGCAATCCAGTGAGTAGAGTCAAGAGTATAGGCCTGTGCTCTAGGCCTCAATACCCCTGCCGTTGCACCTTGATTGACATGTTGCTGACATGGACTAGGGGCACGCTACGCTAGCAGGGCACAACGAGATAATGTGCACTGGCTATTGCAATCCAGTGAGTAGAGTCAATAGTATAGGCCCGTGCTCTAGGCCTCAATACCCCTGCCGTTGCACCTTGATTGACATGTTGCTGACATGGACTAGGGGCACGCTACGCTAGCAGGGCACAACGAGATAATGTGCACTGGCTATTGCAATCCAGTGAGTAGAGTCAAGAGTATAGGCCCGTGCTCTAGGCCTCAATACCCCTGCCGTTGCACCTTGATTGACATGTTGCTGACATGGACTAGGCTCCTTGCGATACGCTAGCAAGGCACAGCGAGATAATGTGCACTGGCTATTGCAATCCAGTGAGTAGAGTCAAGAGTATAGGCCTGTGCTCTAGGCCTCAATACCCCTGCCGTTGCACCTTGATTGACATGTTGCTGACATGGACTAGGGGCACGCTACGCTAGCAGGGCACAACGAGATAATGTGCACTGGCTATTGCAATCCAGTGAGTAGAGTCAAGAGTATAGGCCCGTGCTCTAGGCCCTAATACCCCTGCCGTTGCACCTTGATTGACATGTTGCTGACATGGACTAGGGGCACGCTACGCTAGCAGGGCACAACGAGATAATGTGCACTGGCTATTGCAATCCAGTGAGTAGAGTCAAGGGTTAATTATTACAAAGGAGCCCTCATAGTCATACACTATAAGTTTACAAAACTGCAATTAATTGTTAAGTATGCATACATTATGTTTTAGAAGCATACTAGTCCAGAGGTTCTCGGTGCCTCCAACAGAGCAGCCGGAGAGTGCAGGGACTTAGAATACTGCCAGCAAGTTTCATGAGAAATGTGAAGGTGTAGACAGACAGACATACAGAACTCTCGTGCAAAGTTCAGCGTGTGAACGTTTACTGCAATTTTATTACCAGGTACTTTCGTCTTTCGCCGTCAGAACTTCTCAATATAATTTGATGGCGGTGGTGGTGGAATCCTTAGTGTCGATAATCAGACTGGCAGTCGCGCGGTCCCTGGAGGAACGGAGGATGGAAGGCGACGATCGGGGAGTGCCTGATGAGAACCGAGGGGCTGTCCGAAGGCGACGGACCGCAACGCAGCTCGCGAGGCTCTGAATTATTTATTCCTAGTGGTAGCGAGAACGCGGTGCGAACTACGATGCTTGGTGGTGAATTTGGCTTTCACCGCACCCAAAGCCGGGAAATACTCTGGCTAGATTCCCACGTCACATGCACACAAGTGCCTACCTGTGTTCGTTCGGAGACTGTATTATATTAGGGGGCAAGGCGACGAAGAGAAACTCTTTGTAGTACGTGGAAGTTGGACAAAATCCCTCGCAGTACTCGTGAGGGGATGTTAAATCCATCAATAATTCACGGTACAATGCGAGCGGGTTCTCTTGTTCCAAGTCGCGTGAATATCCTACTTTTTAACACATTATGATCTTTGAATAATTTATGCTGCTTACAAAAACGAACTTAAAACTGAATTTAGCGTTAGTTTATGATGTAGTCTGTCAATTGCAATCTTATGGGTGGGTTAGTTAGGTTCTATTACTTTATGATAAATCGCTACTTGCCAGGTTTAGGGTATTCAAAATGTTACAACATGCTTTCATTTAACTTGTCTTACCTGTCCATATCGTTTAAATATGTAATTGATAATGTGTATGGATGGATGGATGGGAGAGTTTACTGAGAAAGTAAATCCGACGCCGGAAGCAAGGTCGGCCTGGGATACGTACACATCGTAAGCAATTACCAGTACTTCTTTATCTTCACCGTGCTTTGTCACTACAGTCGCAGACAACTACAGTATAGCGTACACCATGGCACAGCGGCTGCCACGGGCCCACTAATGCCAGACCAAGGACTATCAATTCTAGTGCCATATATAGGGTGGCGACACGCAGGGCTTATCAACTTGTCTTAGCATGTGTATATAAGCTAACTCCTTAAATTATCTATTCAACAAATGCTTGCTATAAGTGTGTAGAATGAATTCAACAAAATGCCATTACTCTTATTTAAAATTGGTGCCACCTTTAAACAAATTGTGTCCTTAAAAAATTCAAACTGCTATGCAATTCTTCATTGTCCACTTGATTATATTTTTAGTTTCATACTGTTGCGTCTTTGCGCTGCGTGGATCTGCGTACTGCGTAGCCGCCAACGAACTAATGCGTGTGCGTTGGTTTTGCACCTAGCGGCGGTGTTTGGGAGTAACTCCACTGACTTACGACAGTGCACGACACCGCCCACTCACACAGTGCAGTAAAAACAACCAACTTCGTGGCGTAAAATGTATGCGAATAAAATTATAGAATCAATGGAAATCGATAAGGTTTCTCTTCCGCACATTTCGTGATTGTCCGTTTCTATACAGATTTTATCATCACGTCATATAATACCGAAAATACTCTTTTTATAATGATTAAAGACTATCATAAAAACTATTTGCGAAAATACAATTTCTTTTGTGTAATCTGTTACCTATTGTTAACATGACGTAAAACATAATTATTTACACTCTTTCTTCTTAGCTCATACTCAGATTGACATGAATTGAATAGCCCCACATGCATGCAGTGGTGCAGCTCTTGTGAAATGATGATCACTTTGGTGGTGGGGTGTGGGGGGGCGAGGGGGGGGGGGGCGAGGGGGGGGGGGGAAGGGGGTACTAATTAAATGGACAAGTATTACGTAACGGCGCAAAAAAAACTGCAAATGAATTTCTTGAATATTTAAAGTCGATCGATGAAGTGAACTACCCATTCAATACAACAACTAAACTATTCAAATTAAATGGACATGAAAAAATACTTTTTTTATTCTAAATTATGAATTTCAAGAATTATTACATGTGAGTAGCATTTAATACTGAACTTCTTGAAATAATATATTTTTTTTATTAATAAAGTATATTTATAGTTTCTAATTTGAGTAGATTTGACGTAAAATTGACACACCAACGCAAATATCTCGAAAACGGATCGCGTTCGATCATCTTTTTCAAACGTATTCATGTCAGTCATGAAGTTATCTATATTTAGGACGAAAAGTTGTTACAATATATTACTTTTTGAAGGTGCTACGCAATGTTATACGATTGAAAGTGTAGGTTTTTGTTCAGTTACAATGTATAACATAGGGAATTCCAACGCATTTCAACACTCAATAAATAAAAAACTAATAGCGGTAGGTGCATATTTTTTTCTACAATATTCACAAGCTTAATCTCAACTTGCAGTACATACAATTTGAATGATTTATATAACATGTGCAGTTATCATCGATCGACTTTAAGTGGTTGAAATTTACTACTTGCAATTGCAGCATCAAAAGACGTAAACAAATCAGCATTAAACACGTACGTCTATTTTGCGCTTAACATTCTCATTACACCCAAGAACAGTCAAATACATGTGTTATTGATAAACTTAAGATATTTTGTCTTGTGCAGTAATTTTTTACGATTCTTACGATTCGTGAACTTTTGCTTAGCTCATAAAAGATGTGTGTAGTGTTTTCTGCATTACCGAAATGAACGAAAACGCTCGAAATTTACTTCTATTCTATACATGCTACCTCGGCAGTCGGGTACGATAAGCAGAGGGGTTTGGTCACTGAATATTAGTAGGATGGTAGACAAAAGTTGTATAAGCATTTCGATACGCACAATGTAGAACAAGCCCCTATGGCCACATCCTCAAAGCCCACCACCGCAACACTCGTACAGTATTGAAACATATCCTCGTAACACCACACACACAATTTATTTTACACCCCACAGATTTTTTCCTCTCGCGTAAGTTTTCCTGCCTATTTCTTCTCGTTCACCCTTGTAACTTCGTCGGCGTTATGTTGCTAGCACTGATCTTGTAACAAGTGTTCAGCTTTTACGGACGTGAGGGCCAGCTGGGGCCACATTCGTGACGTCGATTTGTCCCCGGGCACGTGTTGTGCGAACGTTGGCATTCCTCCCCGGGGATCCCTCGAGGCAGGCCTACCACCGCGACAACACATAACACTTCCTCACCCGGTGCTCGGCTTCACTCACTCATTATCTAGAGTTATCGTCGATAAGTGAATCTTTTTCTAATGTCCGCGGGCTTAAATAAATAAACTATTGTAGGAATACGTCCCTCTTAAGCAGGCATGTTAATTGGGTGCTTGGGTTGTTGGGAAGGAATGCCCATGGGACATTGTTTAAACGGATAAATTCCGGCGTTTACCACATGAACATTCCACTAGATTTGGTGACGGTAGGGATCGAACCAGCAACGTCCGCATTGGATTGGGTTCCGTGAGCTAACAATGCATTGTGTGGTAACTGCGTCTCGCCCTCGCGACACGCTCGGCATTCAACGCTCTGTTTGGGTTTCAAATGGCGAACACGCAATGCCTATAATACAAACTACGGTGCGCCGAACTCGAAAACGAATATCGAGACAGGTTCTATAGTCGGATCTATGAGTTTGTTCAGAAATCGAGGGGGTTTGATGTTGATATTTTAATTTTTTTACTTTGGTATGCGAGAGGTTCTACAGCCTAATTTTGAGTTTTTTGGGTAGTGTTCTCATTTTTCATAAAGTCTAAAGTTAACAGATATGTTGGTGTCAAGATGTCGCCTTGATAGTATCTTAACGGTACATATTATACAGGATAGTTAATGGAAATACTGCTTCAAGTATCAATTATTCAAATATATGGATGACTTTTGAATGTGTTTATCTTGTATCGTAATGGTGTCGTGCTTAGATGGTCTACTGGTTTCAGTGAAAAACAGTCGTTATTTTAAATCCATTTGAATATATTTTGTAGATCTACCTTTCCATTCAAGATTCTAGTACTATTATATTATTTGTGTAATACTCCCCAAGCGGAAGAAAGGCCTACGTTTAATCATGCGTTATGTCCGTGTTAGCAGCTAATTCATAGCTAAAGCATGTGGTACTTTCATTTCCTATAAAGAATAATCCTACTTTATCATCCAAATTAAATATAACAGATTATGAATAGATAAAAAACAAATATTTACCATCGCAGCTTTAGCTTGGCTTTATTATTGGCAACACACGCAAAGTAAGGCCCAAGCAAGATATCAATCACGTGACTATTCCGTACAGTGAAAACCTGACATACGACGTGTTTGAACACGTGTATCTACGTACGGGGGCTCCATCCTAAAACACATATCTACTTTAGTTGATTGATAGGCCTACTAGTTAAACGCGATAGGTTTTAGCACTTGGCAAAATTCCCAACCAATTTATTTGCTAGGAAATATACAAGTCTTTGTGAGTACGGCAGTGTGCATTGATAGAGCATTCAGTCTTGAACAATTTTTCAGACATATGCTTCATATTTCTGCCATTTATATAACGGGCAGGGCAAAAAATGGGAAAAAATTGTTATATAATTTGAAAATTTATAAATTTATAACATAATAAAGGAAAAACGAAATATTCCACACAAGTGTGGAAAGAAAAGTAAGAACTCTACACAGAAAAGGACAATTTGTTCTAGTTTACTATAGGTTAGTGTCTTGTTCGTAGTATTCATTGTATTTGCGACCTTGCACATAGAAATGAATGAATTGATTTGTACACTCGGCTTCATCTACACCGCAACGACAAAGACCACTCGTAACAAACCGCGTCCCCCTATTACGTGTTCTATAAGCTGTAACAATAAAAGTGCGCATGTAAACACAAGGTTAGTGTACTGTTGTTAATACACAAGCTAGTTTCAGATACACAAGATTTAAAACGTAAAAAATTCTCTCAACTGTTCAACAGCTGTCAACATGTAACGTGCGTGTTAACCGGCCGTTATCCGCTTATAATGTTGTGAACTGTGTGTGTAACACCGTAGCATTCAGCTTGGGTGCGAACAATTTATGCGTAGTGATATTTTATTTCTCCTTGACGGCTCACCAGTGTACAGTGTTTGCATGACAAATTGTCCTGTTAGGCGTAGCTTTGTATTCTGGTCCGCGCCAACCCACCACTAACACAGTTTCGGTGACGACGCGGCGATGACATGCCTGTCGACAAGTACCTTGATGCAAAAGCAAATTATGTGTGTGGCTCGTTTTCCATAACAACCAGTGTCATCCACTAAACTTATCGCACAAATGTGAAGAATGTTATTTATAAGTACAAATAATATCCGTGTTACAACCAATGTTCGTACGGCGTAGAAAAGTGTTTAGTTTTTTTTTTAAGTATTCACGTATTGTTTACCGATGTACTGTTGCAAACACAAGGTAATAACACCTAGATTTCTTCGTCGTATCGTAAGAGAGGAATAGCAGTTATTGTTCATGTTTGTTATATACTTTTCTAACTTTTTCTGCAAAACAATTTACGGTAATTATTTACGGAGGTTTAATATATACGGATGTGAGCGCTCGGCAAACCATATTAGTTGTGGCGTGTTCCTCTAGAGTTATAATTGTGTAAATACAAATAAGAGGAGTGTAGAATATTTTATCTCAAAAGTGTGTTTGTGGTATCAAGATTCGTAACCTCTTCATTATATTAAAGTCAAAGTTGTTTTGTCAATCCGCAATTCTAACCATGTAGGCCTACTGTAGTACAGTCCAATGGCGTTGTATTCACATGCGTAATGTTAGAGCTAAATGAAGGAAATAATCTATTTTCATTGGTTATTAATTGATTGATTGTTGGTTGGGTGATGTTTCAATTACATTTACTAAAATCGCTGCAGGGTTTCGTGCAAAAAAGTATTACTTTTCTTCGTGCTACCATCTGTGTGACGATGCACTGTGAAAACACGTTGCAGTCACCTTTGTAAAAGAACTTCTAATTTATCATAAAATTCAACGAAACTTGGCCGAGTTACTTAATCAGTAAGTTCGTCATTGGACTGGTGAAGGAATGAAAAAAATGCAATGCGAAACGTCAGGGTTACCATCATTTGGAAATTGGAACGAAACGTAAACTAACTAATCATAACTCTATTTCTCACCCATCTCGAGCCCAGTGTACTATTTCCGGCTCTAGGTTCCTCAGGGCAGACATAGACTAATAATTATAATCGACCTGCAACATTGTTGGAGAGCGCGTCTGCAATTCTCATTTCCGGTATTGGAAATTTACGGCCATTTTGGCTGCTGCAAAGCAGCTACATACCAACGACGTATTAAGTGCAAAAATGGCAGCCCACAGCCGACCGAGCAGACGACTTCCCGTATACTAGAAAGTGATACACTGATTCACCAGCACATGCAGCGCCAGTAGACTATTATATTTCCATTTACATCTCTTGTTGTTTGTATATTTTTTTACAAACTTTGTTAAAAAAAATGTAGCATATTATCAAATAAATAGAAATAATACATCATTTATAGCTACTTCAGTTTATTATGTAATGTGGATTCTCACAAAATTGTTTTTTTTTTTATTATTAACTTTTTCTTTTTAGTATGAACTTTCTTAGTTGGCAGATATGGTCCGAAAGGTAGACATACAGCCTACAACGTGCTCTGAGGCTTTGAGAGTAATCTCGTCTGAATTTATAATAGTGTCTATGGTCTGATCATGATATGGTACTATTATAAATCCATGGTCTGATGTCTGATAGTATATTCATAGTAACACGTGTTCAGAAAGAATCTTGGAGAAGGCAGTGCATTGCGTGCACTACTGTGACAACTACCTAGGAAGGGTTCTTCAT
Organism: Isoperla grammatica; assembly: GCA_945910005.1. Taxonomy (NCBI): domain Eukaryota; kingdom Metazoa; phylum Arthropoda; class Insecta; order Plecoptera; family Perlodidae; genus Isoperla; species Isoperla grammatica. The sequence goes on along the minus strand of OX246738.1, from coordinate 11,288,526 downwards.
CATCTATATACTGGGCGAAAGTGACATTTTGTTGCCTGACATTTAATAACAACAATCATATTGTGTCCGTCCTGTTACAGTTATGTCATTTTAAATCCATGCCATATCAATCCGCTCTGTAGTGGATGCAATAGGCCTACTGACTAAGCTCTATATCCTTCAAGATTGAGATAGTGGTTTTCAATATGATAACCGCCATTGTGTGGTCACGTGGTGTGTTGTATATGGTGTGGTGCAATATATGGTGCAATATTGCACGGTGTAATGATGATACTTATGATTGTTTAACAACGACCTTAACTTGTAGGCTATAGGTTAAGTAAAGGCTAGGACGTAACGTTAAATAAAATAAAATAAATAAATTCACATTTAGAGTCTATACCCACTCAGTAACTAAACTGATTTGCAGTGGGGGACTTTAATTTAAAGTGACTAAACCAACCCTGTAGGCTTCGAACACCATCGACGAGTGAGCGATAACCAATCAAAGATCGATATTTCAAGTACGAAACATATGAATCAGTGATTGGACAGTGCAAACACCTGCGGACAAATGCCAGAATCAACAAGGCCGATTCAGAACAACTTTGAATTTATTGAGTGCTTCGTTGCTAGGACGGCTCCAAAGTCACCGTTTACTCATTCCTAAGCCAAGAAGTAATGGAATTGAATCCACATTAGAAGTTAAAAAACTTCCGTCTGAAGCGGGATTTGAACCCGGGACCTTCTGCATTGGAAGCAGGGATGCTAACCACTGGACCAACGAGCCAACGTTATAGGCTACCCTAGACTTATTCTATCACGGGTCACTCTTGCAAGCTATGATCGCCGATGCGAGAGTAGAGCAACAATACTATCCAGCGCAATGTACATAAGCATCTGCTGCATAAGATTAGCATCTGCTGGTGGAGCGTGCAGACATATTTTGGACGCATGATAGGACGAGTTCGGGGTTTGTTATCATTCTATATCTACTTGTGGTACGCCCCCGTACTTCTATTTTGGGGTAAGAATGAAAATGTATGCGTATCATCTTGAGAATCTAATAATCTCCCTTTGGGAAATCTGTGAACATTCATGTTGTCTAAGAGAAAAGAGTTAGACGGGGAAGACGGGGGATTAGAAAGAGATCATTTTGTTATAACGCACGTGATAATTGTTTCTAAAAGATGAAACTACCAATGGCCCATTTTGGAGGAAGAGGGAAGCCCAACTCGAGATAGTTCAGAAAGAGGGAAAGAAATGGATGAGTAGTTTGTTTTTCATTATATTTACCCTTTTCAACTAAAACAAGTTTGGTACGCGCGCTGAATATGTAATATCAAATAAAGTGCTCCATTATTTTCACATTTGGTAATTGATTTCCCTTTTCAGACCCAACATCAGTAATTGAAGGGAATTACATGAAGCTGGATTCACAATTGAATTACCACGATGCGAACAGGAAGAGTGGAATAAGAACCTTTTGCTTCACAAAACACCGGCCAGTCTTCTTTCATAACGGTAGGATATGAATACACCTAAAAACGTTTGGTCCCCACTATCCATGTCATAAACGTTTTTATTGTTCCATTGTAATACACAATATAGGCAACATCAATTTTTTTTAAGTTACATAAAATTATACATTTTCAACATTATGCTACTTTAATATATGATACAAGGATAACATCAGTCTAGCTAGATCATTCATCTCCAATCTAAATTCTTATTTAATTTATGAAAAATGCATTCAGAATCAAACCTTTGATATAATTAATATCAATTTAAAAACAGCAGGCTTCTGTTTGGCAGACGTTAAAGCGTTTAAAATGTGTATATCACTTTATTTATACTTCCAAAAAACGCTTGCCAAACATCATCAAGCAACAATAAGAGAAAACGAACAGTTAAAATAATGAGTCTGTTTCCACAGCCGTAATACCGAACAACGTTTGCATGGCGGCGTCAACATCACCGTGTTGAGAGTGTTGACATAACTAGTATAATGATCAAACAGTCATACAGACGAGATCCACACAATGGGATTTAATGTAAGACAAGCTTTGTTTGCAATAGAGTGCAAACCCCTATTGACGTCGCCTCTTGTTGGTGTTGAAGTTGTTTATGTTTGATCAATCTTATTATCTACGTCCAACAAGCAAAGCAGCTCGAGTCGAGAGCACTAACACCAAAGTAGGGTTTTCGGTAAGGTTCTAGAGAAAGGTACAGGAGTTTACATAGATACATTATTTGATGCCATGTTTTATCTGCGGTGAGTGCTAAACGTGTGCTAAACATTTAATAAAATAATGGTTTCATAAAACATGATATGATGTGTGCTGGTTATTCAAGAAAAGATGCAAAGTACTTCTTTACCGATACTGAAAACATTTGACTCTCACAAACTAAGCAGGAGTGCTTAGTTTGTGAGAGTCAAATGTTTTGACTTTTTGTCAAAAGTCAAATGTTTTGACTTCGTTGGGTTGGATTTAACAAGATTTCGTTTTGATGTTTTCATTTAATAATATTTGAATTTTATATTGTTATGCTTGAAATAAACCCTAAATAAATAAATAAATAGAAAATACTTATACCATTCGAACGGGCCTTATATCAGTCATACCAACTGTGTGGGGGGGAACATCAATAAAAATACATGAGGTGAAAGTATAACTATGGCTGTTAATATAAAACTAAGTTGGCTGTTTTAACTCGGGTCATTCATTTCGTCAGCATGAGAGACTTAATGCTACGTTTACAGCTACGCGTTGCGAGCGAAGCGAGGGCGCGAGCTCCAATCAGCGGCCGAGTTTCACGCAAAGAAGTTAATAGTTTCACGCCAACTCGGCCACTGATTGGAGCTCGCGCCCTCGCTTCGCTCGCAACGCGTAGCTGTAAACGTAGCATAAGCGTGAAGCATCTTAACTCTACTTTATATTACCTTTTACTGGCAAGCCGAGAACGATAATTCTGCGCTAGAACACTGAGTTACAATACTGACCAATACAATACAGTCATTATAATAAGTCAATCATTGATCATTATTGTCATTTTGTCGCACACCAAATTAACAAAAGCCGTCTTGAGAATGCGGTAAATACAAACTGTACTTACATTACACCCTAATGCAAAATTCATATAACGCAATGTTATTGCAAGAATTGGTATTTGCTGTTGGTATTGGCATTGTGCCTACCATTGATTGTGACACTGTTTACCCCGTCTAGTCAAAATAACCGTTCGCCAATGCCATTTGTCTTAAGTTACGACCATACTAGGTTGACAAACAAATATCAATATATATATCGTAGTCGAACTAGACCTCGTAAAAATTGATATATGTGACCTAAATATTGCAATGGTGGGAGGTAACAATGAGTCGAACTCTACGTATAGTCTACTCCGTATCAATCCTAGTGACCATTGCCAGACGTGGCGTTCCAGGAACGCGTAGGAAGGATGGGGGGGGGGGAGATTCCCCTCCCCCACTTTTTTCTGCGACCTACCCAATTTAGCGTTTTATCGGCACCCAGTCGCGTCACAATCCCTACAGACACAACCAGAGAAAACAACGATTTTTTAAGATTTCGTATCTCCCGCAGTATATCTTTTGTTACCGAACTGTCAATAAATTAGTAAATAATAATTAGCATAGATAGCGTTGGGGTAGCGCTGACCGCACTTCAGTGTGAAGGATGCGTGGTATGACATATATGGGAGTCTTTCAGTCAAAATTTCTCACCAGAGTGCAGCATAAAACAACCCGGTTTTAAAATAGTAAACAAACGCGGATTGCAACGGGAACGAGCGTGATGACAGGTAGCTTAAATTTACAACATATATTTGGTAACGAGCATAATGTCCTAAAATATAATAAACAGTAATATGTAATTAATAAGTTATAACGCCTAGTGTTGGCCCTAATCATTATAGGGCTACATTATTCAAGTTAATCACAGCCTTTAGCTCTCGACTTTTCAACCACTATCTAGCTGACAGATGACATTGCCTGTGTGTTGCAAGAAGCACCTAATTTAGTTATTTTATTTGAACTTTAATTTAAATGCATTGTTTGCTGAGGCTCCGATTTTATACAGTCATATTTATACAACAATATTATTTTAAGACAAATTCATCAATAAAAACAAAGGCTAACAGACCGTGACTAACAGCTACGGACGACCTACCCTTGTCTCTCTGTATTTGTCGTATCCTAAAGGCACAGGGAACACATATTACTACTCTGAAAGATCTCTTTGTAATGTTTTCAGTGTCAATGTTGCTTGACATCGGTAATAAAGTTTCATAAATAATATTACAAACTAAATCAGCCGAACACGGGTCTTAAATATTATAGAAAAACGCCGCCATGTTTCCCCCACGTGAAATTAACTTCTGTCAAACACGATCACGGCAATAAAGACAACTGACCATCAACTGACGAAGAAACACGTCAAGTATCCTAGCAACAGACAGAAGTCACCGCTTTAGTATTTCTAAGTCACAGCCTATCAAAGCCAGTATTTTCTAACACCGCCTTGCCGATCAGTGTATTTTCATTTTGACAGGTGGACCGCATTTTTCGGTGCTGCGCTCTGGTGGTTGAGCTTTAAAAGATCCCCATTGTGGTTGATATTGGTATCAATGCACAATCAAAGGACAATCAAAGGACAATCACGTATCGGCTTTTGTATTCCAAAATGTATACAACTACCAGCGTCGATAAGCATCGGTAATCCGGGCACGGATACCCGGGTAAACACTCACCAACTAAATTTCATATTTCACCAGTGAATAATTGTAAAAACATAGAGGGCCCCACACTCCGCAGAAAGCCACGAGCCTCGAGTCTTCCTCACAAGATACATTTCCTCTACCTTTTGTTTGCACTTTGTAGCATTACAAAGTAAAAGCGAATGGGTGCCTGGAGGTATGCGGTGATGTCAGTGGCGTAATTAGGTACGGGGCGGGTTAAGACCCTCAAAACGTATGCATAAACATCGAGAATAACTAATATAGCTAAACAAACGTTTCCGCCTTTCCCTCCGGCGGCCAATATTATTCGTGCGTGTAATAATTTTTGCAAATCACTTCTTCGTAATGAACAGCCGCACTATAAAATGAGTGCCTATAGTTACATTTTGTTCTAACCTCGCATTACTTCTCCGCGTTCGTGTCGCTTGATAAGTTACAACACAAACAAGGGTAGTTTAATGGCGTCGTTGAAAGAACTTTCTGTGTGCGGGAGTAGAACCCACTCTATCGGCGTTTGTTCGAACTATGCAAGCTAGAACCCTCGCCCTATCAGTATTACTCGAACCATGGACTTATAATAGTAACTGCGTAACGCAGTTACTATTATAAGTCCATGCTCGAACTAAGCATGGCATGGAGTTGGAGGCCTACGGAAATGTAGTTATTCAAATGCAGTCACTGTTTATATCCATTTGAAAGCAAACAACAATCTTTCGTGAAGGTCTTACTAATATTAGAAAACTCAATTTAAGAAGTTCATGTGTCAGCTCCCGAATGCACTTTCAACACACATGAAAGTGCGCGACGTAGTCTATTCTTTTAATATTTCCGCAACAAAATTTCATATACGACATAGAAATGAGCCGAAAATAATGTTGCTCCATAAACACGACACAAAACTGCGGCTGATTTGCAGAGGGGCTCGGATTTGGCTTGACGGATGGGTCGGCTAGGTACGTACGACGGTTTCAGAGTGGCTGTGGTTTATAAGGGGTTTATATTCATTCACCCCCATAAGTCAGCGTAGGAGCCATGTACGGCGAGCCGAGTGAGGGTGTGTTCAATAACTCTTCGCAGCGAATAACAAGTGGCAATTGTCTGCGGAGACGAAGTGCGAAGACGTCTCAACATTTCTCAGGCGATGCACCGGCAACCGCGCCACACAAACGATGCATTGGCAACCGCGCAACACAGACGCTGCACTGGTAACCGCGCAACACAGACGATGCACTGGCAACCACGCAACATAAGCACTGCACTGGCAACCACGCAACATAGGCGCTGCACTGGCAACATCGCAACATACAGCATGCACTGGTTACCGCGCGACACAGACGATGCACTGGCTTGCGAGCGCATACGAATCGAGAATAATTACTTATTTAAGAGTTCCGACTGGAGTTATTGCTTATATATCTAGCCGAATCTCAGTTGTATGATTCATTACTCGAAACGGTAAGTGATAGTCCACAGGGTAATGGCATATAAACCGTTGCGGTTTTATTACTTCAGACAGCAACGCACGTTTCCGTTCAAGTAATCTTTTCCTCAAAATATGAAACCAGTACTATATTTACTGCGACAAGGCTATTCAGCGAAGCACGCATCTGGTTGCATTGAAAAAGATGGAAAACGTAATCAGTGCCGTCACTTTATTTAAATCAATATTTTCTATTATTATTTTTATTTATTTTTTCTGTGGCAACGCAATGTACACCAATGACGTTAAAACCAGAGTTTGAGTAGATTTCGAAGAGTCCTTGTAGACAAGCATCAAATATTACAACATTTCCTTGAACACTTTTGACTTTCGTTTACTTATCACTGATATTCTTTAAGACACACAACCTCTTGGATATTAACACAAATTTGAAGTTCAACAACATTAGCATAGAGTAGATTGGGACTTAGATCTTAATCTTACACACAAAATTGCACATTTTTTTTAGAATATTGTTGTATTCTGGTTGAGTCGAGCAGTTCCGGCAGCAGTGAGTCTTAAATTGCATGTTTTCCGTATATCTGTCGGTTTTTATGAAACTTTCATTTTCAATTCCCGCATCTACGGTGAGCAACAACAGTACAGAATAGAACAATAGATAAAGTTTAGTTTTCTTGAATATGTAGGATGTGAAACCTGGCCTATTAATAGGACAAAAAACCTTTGACCACCAAACTTTGTTAATTTCCGGTTTAATCATCTACGATTTGTTAGCAGTAACGCATTTTGTTTCCATTCCATTCATAATTAGATCAGTTGTGTTTGTCTGTACTATAGTGGCGTGGAATTTATAAACTTGAGTAATTGATCTTATAGTGGAATCGTACATAGAAATATACACGATGCATGATTAAGATTGGAAACTGACACGTGCATAATGTTTTATCATAGGTGTAAATGCATTAAATATAATTATGATTTTAAGTAATGTTCTGTATTTTGGGGCTCCTTTGTTATACTCATCAATGTTCATCATCAATGTCTTCTAACAATAGCACATGCATCTTTGTCTTTCAAGTGAGTATAAGTACATTACGCAATACGGTGGCTTACCGGTGATGGTAAAAAGTATAGAAAAACATTAAGTATTGAATTTTTATTTTATGTGATTGGCGAACGTTATTTATTCTACCATTGTCATATCAAGTACTAATATTTAAATTCATTTAAATGTTGTTATTTTATTAGTAAAGTCTGAGGTATTGTACAAGCGATTTTAAATTGATTTATATTTGTAACTAGAAGTGTGTTTCTGTTAGAATTATGGTATCAACATTTTTCTTTGTTATCTTCAGTAGTACTAGATAAATATATTTAGTTCGTTCGTTCCTTAAATAAATAAATAAATAAATAAATAAATAAATAAATAAATAAATAAATAAATAAATAAATAAATAAATAAATAAATAAATAAATAAATAAATAAATAAATAAATAAATAAATAAATAAATAAATAAATAAATAAATAAATAAATAAATAAATAAATAAATAAATAAATAAATAAATAAATAAATAAATAAATAAATAAATAAATAAATAAATAAATAAATAAATAAATAAATAAATAAATAAATTCACATTTAGAGTCTACCCACTCAGTAATTAAACTGATTTGCAGTGGGGGACTTTAATTTAAAGTGACTAAACCAACCCTGTAGGCTTCGAACACCATCCACGAGTGAGCGATAACCAATCAAAGATCGATATTTTAAATACGAAACATATGAATCAGTGATTGGACAGTGCAAACACCTGCGGACAAATGCCAGAATCAACAAGGCCGATTCAGAACAACTTTGAATTTATTGAGTGCTTCGTTGCTAGGACGGCTCCAAAGTCACCGTTTACTTATTCCTAAGCCAAGAAGTAATGGAATTGAATCCAGATAAGAAGTTAAAAAACTTCTGCCTGAAGCGGGATTTGAACCCGGGACCTTCTGCATTGGAAGCAGGGATGCTAACCACTGGACCAACGAGCCACCTAAATGTTTGTTGATCCTACGAATGTTAAAATGTACAGTTCTCAAACCTAACGTCAGTAAACATGAGTGTTATTTCATCAAAATTTGCGACAAATAAAAATCCTATAATACAAACAGTCACAAACACATGTATGTGTCGATTGTAACTTTAGCCTATTATACATCCACCATTATTACGTTTAGCGTATTTTGGTGTTGACAAAGTTTCCTTGAACCGCATTATAACGAGCTGGTCATTAACACTGAGCTCCGTGAACACTTTTCCTTGTAAAGCTAATCGATAATACTATACATACAATGTTGGCTTTTCACGCTGGTTTCACAGTGTGATAATTAAGTGGAGACCGCTCAATTAAGAGGCTTCTCCACACTATGATTATTATTACACTCACGCACCCAAGACGCTGGTATTAAAGTCTTACATCAATGTCACTACTGTCATCAGTAGGAGACGAATAATGAATGCACAAATAATACAAAATTGTTTATTGCTTATTCAAGAACTGATTGTCAATGCGTGACATTAAGTATATACCTTGTATTATGTGCCTCATTGGGGTTCTAAATACAAGGACTCACAGTTAAATCTAGCCGTGAACAAATTAAAAAACCCATCCCGATCGCGGAATCGAAACCGTGCCCTTCTGCATTGTAAGCAGGAATAAACCCACAAGACCAATGAGCCGGTCTGTTCGTTTTGACGGAAGTTAGTTTACGTTTTTCGGCGGAATTAGAGGCGAGGCGGACGTTTTGCTTAAAACTCATTTCAAGGCGTCAACTAATTCTCCGCTAGCATCTGCACGTTTTGACAAAACTCCACACATTTTTTATTTATGAAAATAGTTACTCTCAAGTAAATATCAATACACTATCCGTCAGAAAACCAATTTTTGGTTCCCAACATAACATCGTTCTGTGCTGCGTAACGATCGTAATATATAACTCTATCCCGTCTCTACAGTTAACCAAAGTGAGGCGTAAAGTTTGGCGCCGAGACGCCCAGAGAGGGAGTCGAGTGACTTGTCAAGCGGAGTGCGAAGAAATATCGTGGAAGTAGTGTTAACAATTAAAATACTTGTCTCCATTGTAATATCCATCAGCAAAATAATTACTTGCGGTGGGAGAAGAAAACTGTTTCTCGGCGATACGAAACTTGGCGGCTGCAATCTACATAGTGTGGTGTTTAATAACGCAATTATACGTCGTTTCATGCTATTACAGCAGCTTCGCCGTCTTGGCTCTACTTGATCATTGCTGTCAGGTTGCCGGCGTGACCACTGCTTATTCAAACACCTCGTGGGGTAAACATAACATACAGAAATAAACCATGCAGTACATTATTTAGAAATAAGAATCAAAGCTAATTTCATCATAGTATGAAACCATATACATACAGTGTAGATTTCCTGCTTGACTTAATTTGTGTATTTAAGGTAGCTCATGCATAATTTATAACTTAATACGCTTATCTTACCACTTCACTAATTTATAATAGTATGTTAGAGAGTAATAAGGAGAAGTGGTTATCCGCTGCTGGTTTGAGTTATTATTTATATTCAAACATTGAGATTTACTCAAACACTTACCGAGTGTGTTTTTGAGCTGGTCAACTAGCAAACAACTAAAATTTAATGCATTTGTAAACAACAGTACACTTTTTATATTTACCCACTTTGCTTGATTATTTAATGCAGATTATGAATATATTAATACATAGTACACCTTTGCATGGTTATGCCTTGAAGTGGGGAAAAAGTGTTATCGTCGATAGTTTCCAGTATTCGAATATTTTCGTGTAGGCCACAAGTTCAGTTTGTGGTTTGTTAATTTGTTAATAATGGTTGCTATGGAGTTTGTTCTTCTTATGGAAAATAACAAGTAATAAAACAATCCCATAGCAACAAATCCTGTACTTAACTTGACACTTGACTCTGCATACGGCGTTTGTGTTTTATACCTGATTACGAGAAAAAATCAGGAACGAAAACTGTTGAAGGTAACGTTGTTTCCACACTTCATAACACAAACAAAGGTGTGATCACTCAATATAACAAATATGAACCTACACACATTTATCTTGCTCAATAAAGTTAGTGCCGAGTTTCACTCGTGAATGTAAAACGTAATATTGAGAATGTGTGCGATCAAAAACAATTTGTTTTTATTATTTTTGTTATTAACACCAGAACTTGTGGCTACATTGTTCTTCGCAAGCGGCAAGGGTGACAGCAAATAAAAGGCCTCTTCTAAGATACCCTCTTTACAAGTTTATTTTCATAGCTATTTAAGGAAACAGTTAAAGCATGAGATGATAGTAACATGCAATGTGAATGAATGTTTTAGCTATCTTTGCACCATAGAAATGTGTTGTTACCAAGATACTTAGACACTGCTATCCGGACGAATAAAAAGAGATGTCAATAATGGATCATTCTCGGAACGGGGTAATATTTTATCTTTAGACATTATTTTTAATATTTGAAAGACTATTTTATGTCCAGTTGGCATTAAAATACTCATGTATCTTCTTTTTAAGCCGTTAATATCAACGACGCATTTGTACAGATGGTATAACATGGCGGACATACAATATACTAATACCTGTACTCAAATTTTATACTGAGCGAGTTATAGTAAATACAATTATTATTTTGTTGTGAATTAAATGTACGTGCGTGTTTTATAAATCCCATGTGTACATTAATGTCCGGCACCGGCGTATGAGAATTCATGCTCAATATTTTCAAATTTCAATTCTTCCTTTCTTGTAATTTTTCCTTCATTTCGTGCTTTATTGGTGATTGATAAATTTCGACCAAATATGATCGTTTCACGATATCATGAAATAATATACATGATTCATGCACTAAAGCGCTACTTATGTTCACGATGTGACACCAGTTTATTCAGCTATAACAAGAATGATAGCAAGAACAAATCATGTACTTCAATAGGCCACACTTCTTAATTCTTGGTATGTTCTTTTGTAGATGGTTATCCATTGTATATGTATGTATAACAGAAATACGTACTTTAGTTGTGTTATGCGTCAATATTTTGCTTGGACGTAAAGACAGAAATGTTTTTCTAAATGAAAGAGAGCCACAGTGGCCAGCTTGTTTTGACATCAGCGTAGCGACGAACGCTTATTCCTAATGTGATCAAATGAAACATGCGCCGCTTTCATTAAATGATGCATGTCGCATATGGCCGTCATGGATGGCGTGAGCGGTGGACAGGTTATTCACTGGGCAGGTTTTATGGTTTCAAACGTCGCAGATTGAAGCTCTTTAAAAATGTATCATTTCGTCGGAAAATGTTACCTTTTCGAGCTCATTATCAAAGAGATATCAAAACATTTTTGTTTGATTTTCGCTAATTTTACCTTTTAACGTCATCATAATATGAGTGGATGGGAGTGCGACATTATGAAATCTGTCTGCCAATTATTTGTCATCCCATGGTTTACATGGTCTACTACTACTAGACACGTAAAACACTCAAGCAAAGCGTGCAGGCATGGCTAACAGGACTAGTTCTATACCAAAGGGAACTTCCAACTTCATAAGGGACCTGGGGCAAAGCACCAACTACCAGAAACAAAACTTTAGATGTACTTCAAATTGTACATCAATAGTAGTTTTATTTTTCACATTTAGTCAAAAGAGGAAAATACGAAAAACTTTCAAACAAAAGATATAAACAAATTCTCCTTTACTTTTCTTGTGCTCTGTGAACGCAATTTGAGCTCACCGTTTCTTATTAATTATGATAATTATCTTGTTGTAAATAAAAACTCTTCCCTTAATTATTATGATACGCGATATGGGAATAATTTTTGTTTAGTAATTTCGGTTTTGTCGACTAGCATAAATCGTCTGCCTTTTTGAAAAAGTTTTACCCACGCGGGAGCATTTTTAATGCGTTAGCTGACGTAATAAAAAAATAAATATTTAATAAGATTCAAGCTACAAAATTAAAAAAGGAGCCTTATAAGAATATGTGTGTGTTGTATAAAGAGCGAAAGCCATAAAAACACCTCAAACTATTTGTGATTTAAATGTTTTCTATCCGTATCTTCCAAATAATAGGTACCTAGTATTAATAAACTACCTAAAGTTTCATAAATACGAACCATAAACAGGCCTCAGCCTAGATTAAAAAATATCGTAAGGACGTTCGAACTGTTTTCCCTTTCCCCTGTAAAAGCTACGACTACCACCTCCACTACTCGTGTATGGTGAGTTACCTACAGTATGTCCTTGTCAATGAAGTGCGTAGGACGTTTTGAAATTCATCGCTGTATATCAATACTATTTATTGAGTAGATTTTAATTTAATGTCATAAACTCATGACCGTCTATGCTATGTTACAAATGGGTTGCGTAGTGATGAACTCATTCTCGTGTTTCTCGCGCACCGCTGTGATGAAAGTGCAAAACATCTCATTCGACGAAGGACTATTCCATCCCAAAACACAAGCTCTAAATACATCGTATATATTATAATGTATAAAAGAAGCAGAAACAATAGCCTACTGCAATACCAATTTGCTGTGACTGCGGATCGAACCCTGATAAAGCATACAATGTTGCTACCTCTCCATAAACTATTCATAAACATAGATTTAGCTTTGAAGCTCGAATTATTTATATATATTTGAGTACATGATTTATTTTCGGTTTATGCGCGTTTATTGTTTGAATAATACCTTCCATTTGCACGGGGCATAACCGAACAAAACAAATAAAGCGCAACTTCATAAAATTCACCTGAAATAGAAGCATTCTAGAATTGCACATTGAAGTTAAAACAATAATAAATAACAAATGTTTTTACAAGTTTTAGAATAAAATACTAATGATGTTTTGCCTAAGGTGATTGAGATGGCCTCATTACATAAGTTGACTATCATTGGGGCCTCTTGCTTTTTCTGTAGACTGTAGAAAGGGCGGAGGTTGGATTAATATTTCAATATAAACACGGATAAACCAAAACAAAATCATGTTTTCAAATACACATATTCGATCTAGGAGAGTTCAAGATACAATAAATACACTAAATAGTGAAAACGGATTTCGTAAATTATTTTTAAAGCAATTCTGGACAGCAGTAAGCGAAGTGCCAGTACTGGGGTTCTCTTATCGCGTCATAATCGTAAATGAACGAGCCAGAATCATCTTGCAATTGCTTTGCGTTACGAAATTTTAATTAAACATCTTGTGATTTCATAGACTAAAAAGTTGTCGTAAAACTAAAGAGCTCCTAAGCAAACCTAATTAGCCAGCCGGGTTGCACGAAGCCTCATACTGCGTGTGTATAGCGACACTAGCGCGCGACACAGAGGCAGCGGGATTAGGTGCAACTAGCTTGTGCGTACTTAGTTCGTCTACGGTCAAAATATATGTTATTCATTTTTTTTTAATGTGACAAGAATTGACGCATTCACGAATACAACGATTGGATATTTCAAAGAGAACTTTGGCCATACAAATTTATTTCATGACATAATTATCACAGCCGTTCAATCTCAGTTCAATATTTTCCATTTGAACATCACAAAATACCATCACTTGTTGCTGACAATCAAATAATTCATTTTACCACGTCTTAGTTTAATTGAACGTTGATTTATCCACAATAACTTGATCGTGATATGGTAGAACCTATTGTGTGATCGATTCAAATCTGTCGCGTGAAAAGACGTATACGAAACGAAGAATAACGTGTACAATGCCAAAAGACCATTCACCGCTGAGATGATCTTTATGTACACCACATACTTAAACTATCGGTATTTGTGTACACCTTTCTGTTTCTGAAGATCGATATCAATTTATCACCTTTACAACACAATTGTCGGGTAAGGGGGGGTTGCCCCAATACTAAGCCGTAAATAAAATAAGTACTATAGCCTACCAAGCTTAGCACCTCAATTTTGTGTTTACATTTTAATTTTACTGAACAAATTGAGTTCCCGTTTAATGTTGCTTTTTTGCATTATTTATCCCATTTATTGACAGAAACACATTCTTTTCGTTGGATTATCGACTCAACCCTGGTTTCATACTAATCACAATGTTGTTGTGACCTGGTCCCACGCGCCTATCACATATAAGCCGGGGTCTTGTTTACAAGTTTCAGTCGTTTTCAACACATGTTAGCACCGGGGCTGGAGAAGAGGACGTGACGTCACTCTCAGAAGCACAATAGAGTTTCCTCTTTCTCCCATTCACCTCTGTCCCTCTTACCGAGATAGAATTTTTAAACGCCGAGTCATGAGTTTTAGCCCATTTGAACGTTGTTTGTGTATGTCTCTACTTTCTTTTTGTGGCTTGCAAAGACAGACAGAAAAACGTAGGAGACTGAAAATGTATGTAATGAATATTTACACGTTTATTTCACAAAACGAATGTCTTCTTATGTGCTAGGTTCCATCCTTTCCACTACACAAAACACAAAGACGGAAGGCTGACGTATAATGGTGCTGACACTGGCTATAGCTCATACAACTGCGCAACACACTCGCGCATCTTAACTGATCTTACTTTCATGTTCATACATTGTTACTTAATGTAGGCTTACTGTATAACCAACAATAAGACGTATTCCTTGATTTCCTTCTCTATAATCATTTCTTTTTACTTAGTGCATTTTGCATACAGTGTGTATCCTCCCGTCCCGTACATCTTACTAATTATAAGATCTTGTTCTTTTTTGTAAGTTAGCATATATTACCTTTCTAAATCAAATTGATGGGTAATAATAAAATCGATATTTGAGAATAAGTTCCGGACGGAAAGCGGAAACTACGGAGTAGCACACAAGTATTTGCGTGTATGTAATCAACGCTCAGGCCTATGTGTGGTTGTGTCGACTGCACTGTTCTTATTATAGCGTAAAGTGGGGAGAAGTGTACGCGTCACTCGTGTCGCCGAAGGAAACATTGTAACTACTTTATAACATATAAACATAACTTTACGCTTATATTAAATTTGTGTTTTTCTCTATGTTAAAATTTAAAGTTTTACGCCAACGTTTGGAATAGATTTTCAGGGCCTAGCGAGGCCACTGATTATTTCAGTGTAGACACGAGCTTGGTTCCTTCATACATAAATAATTCTGGTTTACATCTACGTCAGTGATTATGTCTTGATGCTGTTAAGTAAGTAGTTTCCACATTAAATTCTGCAATAAAGTGTGTATAGCATATACACGGAAGGTCGAAAATATGAACCACTTTTCTACCCTCGCGTGTTGAGAACATGGGGAAATTATTATCTCTGAAAACACGTTTTTGTATGACACGTATAGCAATTTTAAATTTAAAACAAAAACGAAATTACATTTTTATATAGTTAATTACCTTCACCATGAAAAGATTACCGCATAGTTTGCGACCCCGTAACAAACGCTCGAGATGCGGTAAATTAAAACAATTCCCTCTGGCCTAGCACAGAACATTTGTCAGATTGAAACTCATCATAAAGCAATGCAGATACCATTCTACGAGTTGTTAGTTTGCAAGGAAGTAAAAAAGGCTTCTGCTAAGTGAGTTTCGAGAAATATGATTATACCATCTTGAAATAAAAGAGTTTGCGAGTTATAAAGTTCCAATATTGATCTAATTATATTTGATCCCTTAGAATCCTACTTATTGGCCATATGAACAACCTTCACCAGAGATAGAAGCTCCAGTAGAAACAAGAGCGTACAAAATCAGATATTGATGATATAAGTTTACTTAATCAATGCTACGGTGAAACTCATTATTGTAATGTAATTCCACCAATCTGCATCAATCTGACAATTCTCTTTTCTAGCAGAGGCAACAACACACGCACATACACATCCCCACCATTTAAGTATTTGCCCTTGTTAAACCGGTGATTATATTACTTTCAATTTTACAACGTTTGCTCTCTCATACAAACACAGATTGTGGCGTGTAACATTGGGACATCATACTAAAAGGTTTGGGCGCTTTGCGCGAACTAAACTATAGAGAGCGAATGTCCATTACCTAACGATTCAACACACATTGCTACCTGCGTTGCTGACCAACCGATGTGTAAATATAGTCTACTAAGGTAACATCTTCTACTATCGGAGCATTACATAAAAGCTACGCTCATAGATGAAATTATCTACGCAATGCAAAGAAATTTTCCTGTACAACTCATTCAAGGTAATATAATGTGACGGGCAGGTATTTCAA
Source organism: Isoperla grammatica (assembly GCA_945910005.1). Classification (NCBI taxonomy): domain Eukaryota; kingdom Metazoa; phylum Arthropoda; class Insecta; order Plecoptera; family Perlodidae; genus Isoperla; species Isoperla grammatica. The sequence goes on along the minus strand of OX246738.1, from coordinate 11,272,087 downwards.
ACATATAAACACATATACATGCTCACTGCAATAATTAAGTTTATTTCAGATCAAATATGTATAGAGCAATGTGAACACGACTGTAATTTTACGTTTCTTTAGGAAGCTTTGGCACAGTCACAACTGTTAAATTGTCCGCAATCCCTCGCGCCATAGCTTGACATAGCAAAATCGTCGACACCCTGTTGGCCCATACCGTGAACTTCAATCAAAACACCCACACCCTGTTTTCTGGACAGCTATCGTGGGCTGGTTATGCACCCTTACTATCGATATATTAAAAGGCGTGGCTAGTTTTCTATTCCGGGGCAACGGAACGCTGGCTGACAGTATTTTGTCAGAATAATACAAGTGCAATATAACTATAAGCATTACTGAAATCAACTATATATATAATCACTCTATTTTCCTGTACACTCTCTATAGAATATATGTTGGAATTGGAATAGAAAGTGTGTGGATGTCACATGTTCGTGATAGGACTACTCTCAGCTAGCTGGCCGAGTGGTATTAGTCAATCGTGCACGAAGCATGGTGGTTATACCGTCATCATGCATTCATGGTCTGTGAGCGAGCACAGTAGATCGAGATGTGTTTCATAGAGCTCCAACCTACCTCAACTACATTAAAACACATCAAATTGAAACACGCATGCATGAAAAATGTATAGTAATTCATTTTATTGCACTCAGCGCTCCGCTAAAAGAGGATAAATTAATTTCAAGTGTACACTCATAAACCAGAAACGTTGCCACACACGCCACGCCACAAACAACGCGTGCAACACAAAACAACTGATGCCGTTTGTCGAGACTGCTCTCAATGCATTACAAAGTTATAGACTACCCCTGCACGGTTGTATATTCTTGCAATCACAGAGGAGGGTAGTTCAGTGATTATTATTCTGATGAGCTCAGAGTAGATCAAGACTTATGAGGAGGATTATAGTGAGCATTTGTCGTCGGTTTTCGCTGTCATATTGCCACACGTTGGGCGTAACTCTTTTGTGTAGCGATGATGTTATATCGCTGTAGGAATTTACCAGGCATGCACAGAAGATCCAGAGGTACAAACAAGTGAAGTCTATTTATTCTCATGACATCCCCGAGGCACACGAATCTCATAAATAAGATATTTATACGCCGTCCCTAACAGATCTTTTCATTTCGTCTGAACACTGACGAGAATGTTCCCCATTTCACGTATGTGGAAAATACAATACCCGTAGCTACGATCCTACGAAATTATTAACCTGCCATACAAAATTGTGTATCTTACAAATTAAAAAATGCAAAAAGCAAACGTCATTTTTTAGTAGACAAACAGAAATTGGCTCGTATTTAAACCGAAACACGAGAGGTTTTTATTTGCATGTTCTGGTAAATATCGATTTTTTCCTAATTCCAACCCCAACGATGTGCGCATACAGCTGGGGAGAAGAGCAGTGGAACATTTCCCATCGAATTAAATGCATGTGTTTCAATGCTAATGCTACCTCGCACACTAGGTCTAACCGAAGTAATCGCAAGTTGACGTGCATTACATTCTCGTGGAAGAGCCCCATCACTTCGCTTCGGTTCGGGCCAGTGTGCGACCCTCATCCGTCGTTCCGTTAGCCTGCCTTCGTGCATGCTCGCAATATGTCGACGCAGTTCGGCTGATCCTGATTGAAATCACAAGTGTGGATGTGTAGATGCCAGCTGTAGGAAACTATCGTGAGCGCAGCAAGCAAACTTCTTTTCGCTTCGGTTCGGGCCAGTGTGCGCGGTTACCATCCGTCGGTGGCCGACTTCACTGCGCTTCGCCGCGACTCAGTGTTATCTATCTGTGCTGCCCTCTTGCAGACCGTTCGCATCCTAACGCATCAACCGATCGTCACAATCTTAGAGCAAATAATATGTAGGTCACAATAGCCCACAGAAGTGGCTCAGTACACACTGAAAATCACAATCAAACGCTGAGCACTTTGGTTCGTAATTCTATACGATCAATTTATGAAATTCTAAATCTCACCGACTTTTACAAGCAACGTTCTTTTTCATAGAATTTCGTCTTATGTACGACTAACCATAACAACATTCATCATTGTCATAAGGAGGCAGTCTCGAGCTTGAAAAGAGTGAAAACAGTAGTCTACATGCACGCCACTAAATTATTACTGTACCGTAAGACCGTAGTGTTCTTTCACTTGCAACACCGATTCGTTTGCTGTCAGCCGAATACATATTTGATAAACAAAAAGGATAAAATACTATTAACCATCCAAGTGATTGAGGACCTAAGTTACTGAATATGTTGCGTGGATACATTTTATATCAATCATCCCATCATGCAGGCTAACATCAAGTAACCGACAGATTTCGTTCAGTTTTCTAACTCGAGACTCTGATTCGGTAAGATGTGTATACTTATGTTTTCTGCCATGCGTATTGCGTATTTCCTTCCTCAGTTCCTCCTCCTTAGTGCGTATTTCCATTGCATATTCTGTCGCGAGTGCTGGTCCGTTTGCACGACCGTTTGTACTTTTGGAGACATCATGAGCCAGCCCAATCCAAATTACTTTCCATTGATTGATCTGTTGGACAATTACCCAGAATGCAACGTTGGCGTCAATGTTTGGCGCGAACGCAACTTGAGAATAGTTCGTCCCGTGGGAAGCGTTGCTGCTGCTCACAATAGCTCGTCGCTAACTTCTTGTTGTAAGGAAAACTTTAAAGCTACTGTTAATGTATAACCTAACGTTACAACATTCTGCAACTGTAATTCGAAATAGAACGAATAATTAAGGCATGCCTACATTTTACAAAAGTCGTCGAGTTGTTTAAAAGGGGGAGGGGGTTGTGGACAAATTGACAGATACATTAAAAATGTAGTGTCCACATCGGCTTACTTAAGTTACTATGTGTCTCTACAGAAGCAAATGATTAGCAAAGTCACGCTGTTTGAATTACTTTTGGGAAGAAATCTCAAGGGATATTTAAATAACCCATTTCGCCAGTCCCATCACTCGCAATAACAAGGAAAATCTTAAAATCCGGTGGGGGAATCAGGCACGAATCTTGTACCTTATCAAGAAGCCACCGTTACTGGCATTGTTCATCCATAGGCCTACAACAATGCTCACAAACAAGGTGTGTCACTGACACTACCATTATTCTATACATGTTTATCCCGTTTTCTTACTTATTATTAGTATAAAGCTTCCAATGTCTTATTATGCCTTAGTTTTGTTGTAACTTAAGTAATAACATGATTATGTCATGTACGGCTGCAGATTTCTGGTACACACGGTACCATTCGCTCTTTCTACCGTAAAAATATACAAAAACCACGGCCGCAGAAAAGCTTCAAGAATAAGAATAAGAAGGAGAATAATAAATAAAAGTATTTTATCCTCCCATTTTGCAAAATGTACGTACACCTACTATAATTTATTAGTTATAACTAATTAGTATTATTTAAAGCGTTCTTAGTTTGATGTTAATTGATTGATTTAGTAATTTGCATTAAATTAAAATAATTACTATTTCAAATAATATGCTATATCATAATTTTGTAAATCATTTATACAAATGTATTATATTTATACATCATACATATTTTGATCCTTCTCGAATATATATGCACGCAGTTGTTGCTAGTCGTGATGATGTCCATAGGGGCGAACTTGCACCCTGGCATCAGTGCACTATCGAGGACGGTCGGCAGGGCAAGGTCTGTTGAATCATTTTATTTCAGTCTTGGAACAAGTCGCGAGCACATTGCCGTGATCATTTATCTTGCTCGCTGTTACCACCGATGTTAACGACAGGAAGAGTAGAGATGAAATACCCATGTATCATGTTTAACTAGAAAATTGAAGAGGTAAATATATGGGTCATTCTATCTAGGAAAATAACTTTAAGTTAACTTGCAAGGCTCATTTTTTGTTATTAATTCAACATAATAAAAGCTATATTTGAATGTCAAGGCTACCAACTATTTATGAGTGAAACTGTACATATGAGTAACTCACGTGCTTATTTTCTCTGCGCTAAGATTTATTAACAGCAACGTCGGTTTTTAATCTGGGAGCACGTAAACACAATGTCCAGGGAAGTATGTGCGATGTCACGCACATGGCACATGGCACGTCACGTTTAAGCTATGCACGTGTACATGATAACGCACGCATGTCACTTTTAGGAGACACTTGACCTTGGAGAACTAGAGGTGTTGATGAAATGAACTATCTCCGTGATGATGAGATCCGGATGAGATGAGAGAACCGTCAACAGTCCGTCTGCCAAGGGACTTGAGGCATCGGCAATCACCTACTGGACCCCATGTGATGTGCATTATAACGATGTCTTCTTTCACTAGTTCGTGTTATGTAATTAAACTTGAATCTATTATTTGCATAAAATAGTTCTATAAGGTATGTATTAATGATCGGTAACTGAACCCGAACTCTTGGGTGCCATTGGACCATGGTTTGCACATACGACATGACAATCCCTCTCAACTATTCTAATAACCGCAGTACCCACTTTTCCTACGAAAAAGTATGAGTTATTATTTATTTAATCGAATAGGACTTCCGGATCAAGTGGTCAGATTTACGGGAATAAAATACGATCTGTCGTCTCTAGTCTCTACTGACCAAGCTTACAAACTCTAAAGTGTACCCAGATATAAGCGAAACAAGGGTTTGCGTGGTAAAAACAATAGAGACTACAGGAGATATTAGAGAGCTTTGTCTACGCCTCATCCGACACAAGAGGCCTTGCCTTGCAACGTAAGATAAAACACACTGTGCAGTGTTACATATTACTGATCTAATCATAGTATCGTTGAGATTGAATCTGGTTACGTATAGCGCATACACAACCCTGCGTCACTAGAGATACGTCGCAATGCGGTCTGGGCTCCAATCCCAAACACCACGTCCACCACACTTGTAAGCAATTACATATCATAGTTATATGGGTGAATGCGCGGTTTTTATACTGTTTCCTCGACTGCGAACATAACTTTATGTCACATGTTGCGATGGCTATGATGATTGTGTTCGCATATAAGCATAGTGATTAGTTATTTGTTTTGTACACTTATGTAATCATCATCAACATTCTTAGACTTATGCACAGATAGTAAATTGTACTACGTAGTGTTTATCAACTGTGACCTATGGATTCATTCCTGCTTTCAACGGAAAAGGTAAGGGTTATATTAGAAATCTGACTTGGATAAACAGCTACTTTGGGAACAACGAATCACATAAGAAATGGTTTAATGTTCTCGCTGAAAATCAGTTGTTGTAACTAAGTGTGCAGACTAGAAATCTAGAAATACTAGAAATCTATTAGAAATCTGACTTGGATAAACAGCTACTTTGGGAACAACGAATCACATAAGAAATGGTTTAATGTTCTCGCTGAAAATCAGTTGTTGTAACTAAGTGTGCAGACAATTTAATTCTAACGTATTTATTTATATAATGCTTTAACATTTGTTACCTAAAAAAGTCCCACAAGAATAATAGCCGGGTTGTTGACGGCAAATTAGGTTCACATTAACCCATTTTTCGTGTTTTTAGAGCTGTTCATAAAACGAAGGTATCGATGTTTTCTTTTGCACAATTTCACTGTTATAGACTCAAATGTTTGTTTGTTACAATTCGTGACATTTGGTGAAAATCACGAACTTGTATTCGACATAGCACTTTATACGAAGCTCTTCTCTTTTCGTATTTGAACGAGACCATCGTGTTAACTTGTTTTTCCTCGTATGTCAGTTCAAGAATTGGTCACCAAGTTTATTCTGTAGTTTTTCAAACCTTGGCCTCGATGTTTGAAACGATATTGTAAACCATCTACGATTAAAACTCATGAAATAGATCACGAAACTTGACAACATCTAAAACGTTACATATTATAGACATGGCCGATTCGCTCTCAAAATTGGACGGAGTAACGTTTGAGAGACATGTCTACAGCATCTGCAACCGACTTAGTTTTTTAAAATGCCCACGCTATAACCACTCTTATTTCCTCTCTGCAATTATACTTAGAAGGGGTGATTATTCGAAGTGATCACATGCGTTATTTCTATGCAAGAAATGCAGTCACCAGGTCTACTTTTAAGCAAACTCCATTTGAATTTGTAATATCGTTGGCTATAAAGTTTCCACGCTCAATACAAAGTTTATTTTATTATGATTAAAAGGGAGTGATACGGTCTGTTCGAGCTCTGGAAAAGCATTTGACTGTTCTAGATGTGTGTGTGTTATTTCTCTGTTTATTGAGATCACGTTGCAACAGTATCGAACCAATAGAATACGAGGATATGAGGTTGTTGAGTGTTCGCACGGAAAGAGCAATACACTCTTGCAAAAGTGTTCGTTGTATACTTGTAGTTTGATTCGTATAACAAGCTTTGGAGGAGTAAAAATTGTAAATGAGTTTGGTTGGTTTGGCCTCGCTGTGAAAACATCGTACGATTAACGTTCTGTTGATTAATAATTGATGGCGGCGTCTACATTGCACCCTACCTAACTAGGTGAGAGGGTCTCCTTTATCACACTTTTTTGTGCCTCTCATTTTGTCTGGGAATTTTTATAGTACCTTCCCCATCGAAGAATCTCAGAAGTTAAATACGAAAAATATAAATTAAATTATACCGTTAACTTAAACACCGATTATAACAATATTTGTGATTATAAACAATACTACAATAAAACAACGACGACAACATCTTGAGATCCTTTAAGATTTGCGATGGTAAACTAACTGTTTTAACAGGCAGGTCGAATCGAGTTAATGGGATCATGGTATGTGCCATGGAGTAAATATATATATATCGCAAACTGTGTGTCTGTGCAGTAGAACAAATCTCATATCTCAAATTTATACCTCCTAACAATGAAAACACGGTCACAAAACTAGCTATATATTACACTTGAGTTTTCAAGATTCACTTCTTTTATTACGTAGCAGTCAGTGTCTCGTAAGTTTTGCAATTATATCACGGAACGAAGTTTACAAGAAAATTACAATGGGAAGAATTGAAATAACAACGTTCTGTGACATAGAAACTGTTTTATTATCAATGTTGAGACTTTTCTAGATAAAATTGTATAAATGAATTATCGGTATATTTTATCATAATATCTAGATGAGTTTGTCATAGTTATCTTTACTTAGCTATATAAAATAAACTTTTTATCTTTTTAACCATTTAGATTAAAAATAGATATCTGAAACATCCTAAATTCCCACCGAAAAATAAAAAACACCTTGATTTTTCTCTTCTTATTTCCGTATATTTGAAAATTACGTCAAATCATCACGCATAAATTCTTATTAACCCATTAACATATTGTGTTAACTTCTTCCCCCATTCTATATTTCATTCAACCATGTATGGGAATCAAAAGAGTGGTCACACACTTATCTGTCAACGAGGTGGTTGTATATCAGACGAAAAGAAGATGAAGATGTAGCCGTTAATTAATTAATTTATATCTAATATCAAAATAGTTACAAGAATTGCACAAGAACTTGCCAAAAGTTATGAAACAAGAGAACAAAAACAACAAAGAATAAACACAACAATGATAGTTGAGAAAGAAGTTAAATAGAAGAAGAAGGAAGACAAAGAAGTTAAGTAGAAGATGGTCGCGATCGAACAGTGGTCACAAGGTGTGCAACATTACCCTGAAGCACAGGCATGGTCACAAGATGTGCAACACTACCCTGTGCACAGGCATGGTCACAAGATGTGCAACACTACCCTGTGCACAGGCATGGTCACAAGATGTGCAACACTACCCTGTGCACAGGCATGGTCACAAGATGTGCAACACTACCCTGTGCACAGGCATGGTCACAAGATGTGCAACACTACCCTGTGCACAGGCATGGTCACAAGATGTGCAACACTACCCTGTGCACAGGCATGGTCACAAGATGTGCAACACTACCCTGTGCACAGGCATGGTCACAAGATGTGCAACACTACCCTGTGCACAGGCATGGTCACAAGATGTGCAACACTACCCTGTGCACAGGCATGGTCACAAGATGTGCAACACTACCCTGTGCACAGGCATGGTCACAAGATGTGCAACACTACCCTGTGCACAGGCATGGTCACAAGATGTGCATCTTGATGAACAGGCAAACTTCAACAGCTAGAAGAACCAAGGCTTGACACCTGCTATAAGATAACTGAGTTCGATAACGGTACAGACATGTAGTATTGGGTCGGACAGTCATGTAGTATTGCGTTGGACAGTCATGTAGTATTGGGTTGGACAGTCATGTAGTATTGGGTTGGACAGTCACATAAATACGAATCTGTACACATGTATGCCTCCCTCTACTACTTTGATGGTATAATAAAACATGTTCTTTTATAGCTGAAAGCATTGCCATTTGACCAACAGAATCATAACATTTTGGTCAATATAAGTGAATCACATGACAATTTCTAGAGGTCAGAAATCAGACGCACATCAAACTTACCAGCTGTGAACGTTGGAATATTTAAACACGACATTACAACACGCATGTTACTGCTGGAATAAACATGGCTGTATGAGAACCACTTCAATTCATCCATATGGTAAAGCCATATACAGACGTTTCAGATATAGCGAAAAAAACTATAGGAAAACACAGTCGTGAGAGGGAGAGAGAGATACAGAGACAATTGCTGAAGACTGAAGAGTTTGTACGAGAATGGGTGTTACAATTATTCGTCATCGATGATTGCATATTTTGAAAATGTCCTGTTGCAACCTGGTAAGTATCGCATCACACATGAATGAAAAAAACATACACGTTCAGATTTTCTGACTCACATTCCAATTGCTTCCGCAACACATACACTGCTCTTAGAGAATCTCTGATTACCGGAGTTTAAAAAGTTGAAACCGGCCTAGAGAAGAGCACGTTTTGACATCATCCCGAGTTGTGCATGTTATAAAAATTAAAAAAAAAACATGTTTGAAACTTATTTTACTTTCCACGTGTTGTTACATCGGAAAACGTGACTGTGATTACTAAACTCGAAACCGGATGTGGTTTCGTTAGAATTAAAACTGAATTTAAAACGATTCAAATTTTGTAATCGTTGCTGTTCTTCTTTTGGGAACTACTAAAAATATGAATTGATTAAGTTTTAATACATTTTTTCCAAAATAAATAACAACTAGAATAATTAACAATACTTGCCAATTTTTTAATCCATTGTTTAGTTCTTATGCAGTGTCGTAATTACTTGAAAATGTCAATATTGCGCCGTTTTAATATTTTCGCTGTCCACTGTATTTACGTTTATCTTTTACTCCACGGCTACTAGAAATATCGCCAACATTCCTTCAAAATATGACGAGGCGTATTCGTGTCAGTTATTTAGCAGGCGGAAGGGCGGGCATGCGCCTCAAACAAGGCTCACCGGTGTCAATACACGCAAGCTATCGAGCTTTCCATTACTTCTTTTATCCTACCACACAAATCACTTTATTTAACGGTGAAATTTCGGTTGAAATTCTTGTTGACAAGCTAATTATTTTACTTTTGCGTTTGTGGCATAAAAATATGATTTAAATATTTAGATTTTTATGTAAGTTACTCGTGTACTCTGATTTCCTTTCGTGCTGAAATAAATTCTCTTTGTTTTAATATTAGTGTTGTGTTAATTTAGTGTTTGCATGTATATAGTTTCGCTTTTATAGAGTTTTTTTTATAGACTTTATAGACTTGGGTTGTAATACCGTAAAAATGATTACGTAGCCGTTGAAGCAAAATATAACGAATCTGCGTATTTAAAACACATACAGAAATATAATTTAAACTATATTTTCATTACTCAACACACTCAAAATGCGTTTGAAGTAATTTTTCTGGCTAGACGACGAACAAATTCAATGCATGTAGAACAGCACTACAAATTTTCCAATTAGATTAAATAAACCGTATAGCCTAATCCCTACACGAACAATTGCTAGCCTAAAAACATGTACAGATAACATACATCCATCCGCATTCTGAGCATAGTAAATGCCAATTTTCATCATGGAAAATATCAAGCTGTAAATTATTAAACCAAATTATAAAAAAGTCTCACAATCAAATGTTCCTGTGAAAACTAGATGCCATCAAAACATTTTTCTGACGAGGATATTTTGAAAGTATATGTGCAAACAGGGGTTCTCGTCTCAAAAAGAGTGTAGGCCTATTGCCGGTCGAGACTGGTTCCTCAACGTCGGCCACCGGCGCCCATAAAAAGGGCCCTCGTGCATTTATTATAATCATCCCTATTCCTCCTCCGCTTTAAATCTAGAATTTCGTGGAGAACTCTGCCTCTCTCTGTACACTACGCCACTGGATCTACCACCAGCACAAGCACTTCGAATAAACTTGATTGGAAAAATGTAAACCTGGGACGGGGGCCAAACAGCGGCGCTTGAATTGGTAATAACTTTCTGGCGTCTTTACGAATCACAATAATGTTTTATTATAACGATGCATCAGTTTTGGTAAGTAATGCTGAGAAAGGTGGGTAGAGATGTATGAAATGTCGCATGCTGTTTCTAGGAGCTTCGTTTTTATTCATATCAATATGTAAATATGTTTGTGATGTCTTTTGTGACAGTTTGCCATAAGGAAATCCTAACCAATCAATCAAACCCGAAGTAAATACACATGCAACGTTTCAAAGAATAACATGATGTTGTATATATATTCTGGAAATATATAGGGGTTTTCATTTGATTGATGTCTTTTGATGCTTTGAATCAATTTCAACTAATAAATAGACTCCACAGACAATTCTCGTTCCTTCAACCAAACGTCTACTGAAATAATCATCCTACTGTTTGGCAAGTTCAGTGTTCAAATAGTACGGATGTATTATGTGTAATAATATGGAATATTAAGTAAAGTATTAATGTTTCTCAAACAATTTAGGCAAACCCCATTATCAACCATCAAAATCTTCAGCTGGTAAAATAGCTCGATGTTGATCCTCAAGAAAATCGATGGACCAGCATCGTAACAGTAGTGTATAACTCATCTTATAAATGGAAAACTTGCCCAACTTTAAGGAGAAACACGTTCTCCCTAAAAGCATTGCGTTTAGTACTTGTCAAAAACTCTCATACAAAATATCTATACGTATAAGCAGTTTCTACTGAATATATTCGCTTCATATCGTGTGCAAAGACATTGAGTGCACCAGTTACATTTTTATTAACCTAGTTGTGTCGACTCAATTGTATTATCTCTTGTGAACAGAACTTAAGCCAAGTAAAGAGGATAAAGTGTGCTAAATCAAGGATAATTAACCAGGTGGATAATGGTAGCACTAATAACAAATTCTTCAAAGCAAAAACCAGAGTCGAAATCTACGTCAAAATGTTTATATTTATTGGATGCGTGCATGTACAATAATACAATAACACGCGCATGGAACACCGGTAAACTATATTGTTTGTTTCCTGTATCAGAGCATAAAATGAAAATATCACAAATATGATAACAGATGCTTCTGCATTCATTGTAGTAATACCGAACTGTATCTCCCTGCTGATTTAATTCCCAAGACGCCCCCAGAGTGGCCGTTGTATGTATTAAAGTAAGTTCTACACCATAAGAGTAAACCCACATTACAGGAAAGGAAACAAGCAAAGGCTGCAAAGAACATAACGCCTTCAAAGACGTATCTCCCTACAAAAATAGTATTTCTCTCCTGTTTTAATGTGTAAAACCCGCGAGAGCTTTTCAACAGTTTGATGGTGTTTGACCTAGTTAAATAAACAATTTGACTACAGGCTAAATGATAACTGCTCGAATTATGTGTACATTAATGCACAACATACATTTGTAATTAAATACACCCAACAGTTGTTGAGTTTAACGTTTATTAAAATAATTGAAGGTTTATATTTATTTTTGTACAAACCAATATTTTTTAGCACCATTCGACTGTATGAGTTGGCCTGACTTAGGCCGATATGCTGTCTGTATTGTAACTCCATCTGTGTCCATATTATAGTAAACGGTAGAAGAAAACTAATTTCTTCTTGACATTGATTTCACATTATTTTGATTGTGACGCCAACGTCATGTTTCGACGTTAACTCTGACTTTTGCGTTATCACATAAAGTTATCAATCTAGGAGCACGCAATCCTTATCAAAGCAGTATTTAACTCGCTTTAAAGCAATTTTCAAGGCCACTGTTTCATGAAAATACAATAATTATTCAGGCTAAAGAGGGTATGGGCATGCCCATAACCCTACACTGGCCATCCTGTCCTTCCATGGGACAGGAAAACAACAATAAAATTAATTAATTAATTAATAATTATTCGTTAACCTGCATTCATAATACATTACATCGTAATTTGTTATTGACATAACAGCATAGAGTTGCTTCTTACAACATTAGGAGTGCCAATAATACTATTATTAAATACGGCTTGGAGCAAACGCTGCTCGTTGTGAGATGCAGCAAAATACGAACTTCAGACGGCGACAGTGATCGCACGTTTGTAATTAGATGAGCGTAGCGAAGCGGAGTGAATCTTTCCATACAACTCGATCGGCGCTTTGTCTGTGTGTGTGTGTGTATGTCTGTATGTATGTGCGCTAAATTTTGTTCGTCGCGCACAGGTCAAACGGCTTGACGTATTTGGCTGAAAATTTCGGTCAACATTTGTGACCACTAAACTCGATGCTGTTAACATAACAAGCAAAATTCGTCAAGATGCCAACCTACAAAAAATTAATTACTGAAAAATAAAATTTGTTTATTTATTTAATTAAATAAAAACTTACCAACGGATTTAAATAATGTTTCACATGTAGATTAACATTAATAGTAGCAACACTTGACAAAAGTTTCAAAATTGTGAGTTTATCCGCCATGTTATAAAAAAATATTGTTTTTTTACTACTATAATTTCTTCATTTTTACAGTGTCCAACCGATATGATTCGCATTTGCGGACTATTGCAGTTAGATGCACATAGTATACACCAAACATAGCGTACGTAACAATACCTATGCAATATTATTTGGAATTTCAATAGCTGTCATAGAATGGCTACAATGACGTAAGATGCCAACCTACAAAAAATTAACAACTGAAACACATGTTTTGTTATTTATTTAATTAAATTAAAACTTACACACCGATATAAATAATTTTTTATTTGTAAGTCCACATCAATAGTACCAACACACGACAAAAGTTTCAAAATTGTAGCTTTAACCGCCATGTTATAAACAAATATTGTTTATTTACGGCAGTAATTTTCTTCGTTTTTACAGTGTTTCACCGATATGATTCGCATTTGCGGACCATTGAAGTTAGATGCACATAGTATGCTACCGAAATGGCTTACGCAGTCAGACCTTTCTCACTATGTATTTGGAAGTTTGATAGCTATCATAGAATAGCTACAATGACGTGTTATATTTAATGACCTTCACGGCAAACATGCAAATGTTAACAACGAACTTGGACGACAAATTAAAAAGCTTTTATTATGATTTAAAAGCGGGTACTTGTATGATTAATTAATATTACATTTTAGATATAGTCTTATCTACATTATGAAACTTTCCATACACTGATAGGTTTAAAAGTTTATGAATAAGAGCCTATTGAGTAGACCACGGTCGAATGAAACTATGCGGAAATCCATCAACTTGAAGGTTTTAATTTCTTTAAAGAAAACTTCTTAACGGATTTGAATAATATTTCGTGCATCTATTAGCAACATATCAAGAAATAATATACTTTAGTTATAAGGATGTAACTTGATCCGCCATCTTGTAAAAAAATCATTTGTTTATTATAAAGGTATTTTTTTTTTTTTTAAAGAGTAATATGATAAGCAAACGATTTATTTGATTTGATACATTGAAAAAAACCGCTCATCTGGCAACGCGGAGCGTTTTCCTAGTTATTCTCCACACTAAATTAAATACAGTTTGCGCGTTCTCATAGATTGTTTTAAAATTCATACGTTTTGTTTTACTACCATGTTCCTTTCGTGTTAGGATTGTTACCAGTATTAATATGGAGCGAGCATTTATAGGAACTTTGTTTTAATCAAAATGTGTACATTTCTGTTATGTAGTTATACTGTAATTAAAGTTACACATATTAATTAAATGTATAGTGACTTTTATCCTGTTAAACATGTTTTTGTCATGCATGCATTAAAGGATAATAATAAAAACAGAAAGATGTAAAAACATTTCTCACAATCCGTTTTTTACTCACATTAATATATACATTTTAACGAAAAAAAAAAACTGTATGAAGTAGTACTTTAAAACTACATACTAACTCAAATTTCAACCATCACACCTCGAAGCTCGAATTCCGACACAATTATTCAATTTATAGTGGATTGAACAGTCTTTGCGCGACAATATAACATCTCATGTGTTTACAACATACCAGAAAATATACCAAGAGATAACAGAGAGAAAACATGTACAATTGAAATTGTAGTTTAAAATTGTGTTTAAAAGCAACATTTTGAATTAATTAAGTGTATAAATTGATTTATTAGAAATGTTATGAAAATAATAGAACAATTCATAACATTCACTGATATTATTGAGAAAATAAAGCACTCGTACCAGTGACTACTCTTAATGTTCAAAGAAACGATCAGGAACATTTTATTGCTCACATTATTGCAACTTTACACGTATTAGCGCTGCTACAAAGAACTCAACCCATAGTTTGCTTTGACTTGATTCCAGTCCATATTATCTTCTATATAATTATGTTAGGTTTTAGTTGCACACATAATTACTCGAATAGTAGACTACATTGTGACAGTTATTTGATGTATTTAAAGAACACAAGTATATCAAAACACTTGTTTCAGTTTGGCAATTTAGGACAAACTCCGAACAAGTAGTTTAGTCACGTCATTAGATATTAAACACTGCCAAGGATAATACAGAACATGCCAATCAAGAAGACATCCCTTCAAACGGCATCTAGTATCATTCAGTGGGCTAGATTGTATATGTAGCTGAGTCCACCCCCGCTACAGGTTGCTTGACGTCATACAAAATAACATATCCTTCGCTTATATACTCAGACATTCCAACGATCATTTAGTTCGAAATACAGCCAAGACAACCGGAACCAATGAACATGGGAGAATCTTGGGAATGGCGCAGACTGCAACAAGAATGTTAAGGTTTCCTTCTCATGTTCCCATGGTCGCATTCAATTCGTTACTGATGTCAACGTCGTGTCATGTCATGTCATGTCATACTGGTTCAGCCCCAATGAGATAAGCAGGTGGAATCAAGTTGCCACGTTACAACCGTGACATTAATGATAATTCATACAAGTACTTGAGGGATACAAGTGGAGCAACCCTAGTCCAGAGATTAACGTTCGTGATTAATCGATAACACCGGGTAGAACTTAGTTATGTATTCTGTTGAGACGAGACGACTAATACCAAACAATAAAGGTGTGTGCCACAATTTTAAATCTTGCTTCTCCAAATGACTTATGTATGTAGTTCGCTTCTGTAAAAATTTAAGGCAGTACAAAATATCATCCGTGAATAAGTGAAGAGAACAAAGTAAACAATACACCGCGACGTAATTATTCTAAATATCTAAGATGCTATATGTCAAAATCCATTGAGAGTTAATTATCAATAGTATTAACAAATATTGTGGGTCGTGGGTCATTGATGTACCTTTGGTACAAGAAAATCTGAGTTAGGAAAACGAACCTTCTAAACCGATTTCTTTTAATCAATCCTGGTATGTCAAGATGTGCGCACTGTTCAAAGGGCTATTTCGAAGTAGTTCATTCCTAGATACTAGTTACTTTCTAAAAAGTAAAAAAATAGTTACTACTTACTAGTTAGAGTAAGTTGTACTGCATCCCTTTACTAGGTAAGAAAATGGGCGGTAAATACCTTAGATTTAAGATTCAGGAATCATGAAAAACTCCATAAATGTTAAGAATATTTAATTTGTATTTATTATTTATTTATTTATTTTTATTATATTTTTATTGAAACTATAAACGCAATGTAAAAAAAAAAAAAAAATATTGTGTACATTGCATTTTGAAAAATACACTACCACTGCGAACTACCACCCGAAATACTTACTACTTATTACTCATGACAAACGTTTACTTCAATTACTTGTTGATAATATTTTTAAGGACCACGAATGTTTATTGGATAAGGATCACCGTCTGTATCACTAGCGGTGAGAACTGTAAACCAAGGCAGTGCACACGACACGACACGCCAAGAGTTTGTGTTTATTTCAGGGCATGCACTGGAAACACGCACGGCTTGTTGAGAGAGAGGTATGTTATGTGGAAAGTTCTGTTAGAAAACACGAACAAGCCCAAATCACACTGTATTTGGTGTTCAGGTAACTCCACCTAGTTTGGCTGTGATTTACTCCACGGCGTTGCGACTTTACTTGTTTGTCTTCCCGGTTTGTCCCGGCTGAGTTATCGGTGATCACCAGTGCGGCTGCAACGCGCTGACGACGGCTCCGCTGACGTTTATTAGCACGACGAATGACTAAATGTGCCGCTATTTGTTCAGCTGCTGGCGTAGCGAGCGACACAATCCGAGTTGCACTCCGACGAACAAGGCCGCACTTATAATATAACACAAGACATTAGTCATTATAGTTATACTCAATTTCGTACCAAGATTGTATGATGATAAAATTGAAATAAATAAAGGAGTGCATTAATGATGTGTGTTTTTTTTATGGTATTGAAGCTTACCTTACAATTAATTAAAAAACAGAAAATTTTGATATTTACTTAAAAAAAAAAATATATCCGTTGATAAAACAAAACCTATTCAAAATTTTGGACATATTACGTTTAATATATTAAAAAAAATTTCATAGAACAGGTAAAACGTTATGAAACTTGTTGGACTATACACTATTCTTTATCAAGCTAAAAACGCAATATTTCGAGTACTGATCAGCACTCTTCCACTGTTCAATATGACGTTCAATATGTTCAATATGACGTTCAATATGTTCAATATGATGTTCAATATGACATGAACATCGCTGTTGAAAACAGGTCTGGATAAACACAACATTAATGTCACGTTTTCTTTTTCAACACGAACAAATTGTTTAGTACTATGTATTATACTTTCCCATACATAGATACATCATTCTTGACAACGTTGCGCAGTGGTAACACGTAGGATAGATGTTTCTTTAAAAACTTATAACGTCTCAGTCATCGTCTCATTGTGACTTTTCACGTGGCCAAAAAATCTGTCGGAGCTGGTTTAGTGATGAAGACTAAACCGACATTCACTCGCGAAACTATAGAAATCATCCCAATATTTATTTATTTGTTTCTACCGTAAGTCTTCTCACATACTAGAGAAGACGGATAGTGCAGAGTGTCTTATTTTACAATACGACGTATCAGATCATACTATTGTCTACAAAAACATTTTGCAAATCCCAATATTGATTCCGGTTTCCGGTGGTTGAGTTGATCATATTTGTTGCTGTGCATCTCTTTCCCACTTTGTAACAAGTAGGTACCCGAATCCCTATAGCTCTACTGACGAGGAGCCTTTGTAGGCTGGGTGACTGGAGTTGTGTGCCCGTTTTATCTTACAATTTAGGTTTGTCATGAGCTAAATGTCAAACGGGCACCGTTTAGTTCAAGCTTACGTGCGCGCTGCGCGTAATCTAAAAACGAATGAGCTAAAGCCATTCACATGGGAAAAGTAATCTAAGATTCAATTTGATCACGGCATCGCTGATGAACGTATCGCATGCTAAAATTGTCGCTCTGAATGACCCCCAGCCCACACTCGACTCAACCACCAGCGACGAAACGGACAGGACAGTTACGGATTGACAACCTGAATACGCCTATCAACATAATAATATGTTTTACATCACAGAAATAGATTGTTGAATTATTGATTCTCACCTGAAGCTCGCAGCGGTATCCAAACTTTAACATGGCTATAACACAAATAATAATATTATAATGTTCCAATTTTTCAAACAGATTCGAAGCAATAAAGCTGTCATATTATTTATGTAAAATGTATACGCCTTGCCTTATTATCAGAACGGTGACTGTTAAGTATTTGTCCCAGTGGTTCCCCGACGTTGCATACAAGACTCGACGCGTTAATCAAGACTGTGTAGGCCTATAGACGTTGGTAATTTATCGTCCGGTCTATTACTGCACAATATCGAGCATCGAATTTATTTATGCGTGATCTTCGGATACGGAAGCAATTGGCTCGTAAATCTCTCGGCGGGCACCTTGGGGCGCAGGAGTTGTCGACCGCGGGCAAAGACGAGCTGGTGGGGGGGGGGGGGGGGGGCTTCGAGACCCGCGGGCGACTTCCCGAGAAACTGACTCCAAACACGATGTGTAATGTGATGTTTATCTTAATTGAGTTGGCCTCAACGCCCCATTTGGAAATCCATTATTCCCTCGGCCTGACACCTTTCGTTTCCCCTTTCCATTATTTTCGTTACAAAAAAAATCAAGATATTCGCTCCACCCCACAATAACAAGGCTCTTGAGGTATCTTCGCTCTCTGAGATCTGGAGAACACGCAACCTGTGATCGTTTATCCCCTAAACAACTCTTTATCAAATGAATGAATGAATGCATTCAGTTGAGTGGGACCCGGGTGAGCTCGCCGCACTGACAAAGAAGGATCACGGGGAATGTAAGGTAATCACCGCACAACAGATGCCCGAGTAACCTGATTACAGCTAAATCATTGGGAACCAATCAACGAGCAACACTATTAGCCTCGAACTATGACCGACACACTGGGGAATCACTGCCCAACCATATTGAACTATTCGCGCCAATGATATTGTTGTCCCATATTTATTACATGACTGGGCAGTAGGTTATTGTTTAGAATGCAGCTTGGTGAATAGTTAGGTTTGATATTGACTGAGCAATATATAATAGCTAATACCGTTGCCATTCAATTGTTTTGCATTGCATGGTATGAAGTACATAAAGCGCGTCCACTAGATTAACTGGGATTTTCTTGAGCCGTCTACAACTACAACACAGCCGAGTTTGTCAGTGTATGTACTTACAATTTTGTTGAAAGTTTGCATGATTCATTAATTGTTACAATGTTACATCTATCTTCACCGGTTTCTTAACACAATACATCTTTGACACCTTTATCTTATCGATTAACCCAAATAAACAAAACAACCAATCTCGGTACAAAGTCAAAGTCGTGTTTTGAAATAAGGGATAATTGACTGGTTAATGTGAATAATTGTTTTGATTTTAACTGATTTTTTTCTTATAAATTATGATTTTTTAAATGTTGATTGTTGCAACATATAGATTTGATGTTGATTGATTCAAAATAAATACTCTGTGATATCTTTTCCATGGAAAGATGGCATTTTAAAAATTGTATGTCACTTGCAGCACACACAGTTAAATTTAGTAGTAAAATTTAGAGATGATATCTTTAGTGCTTTCAACCTATTTCTAGTCTATTTTAGTTTATTTTCTACTAGAAACGAGATAAACACCAATTGGTGTGTGTAGGGTTGGGAGTTATGGTTGGATTTCGAATACGGTGTTAGGAAAGCAGTAACATCAATTTCTTTATAAGGCTGTGGCACAGATAGCAGAGGTAGGGTGGGGATATAGTTCACCGCCAGGTATAGAAAATCCCTTAATTTATTTCGATCATTTTTTGCCTTTCCCTAATGGGCCAAAGGTGTTCATCACTTATGAAAAGAACCCCATGTTCATAACAAAATCAGTTTGCCTGAAAGAAATTATTAAAAATATGTTTTTTTAACATCAACACAGTTTGCAACAGCAATGCATGCACACAGGGAAATCATATAAGCTGTGGGTCATGTGTCTGTCCTTCCTTTCTACCATCAGCTATCATTGAATTGTATCATGAAGTCTTATAATTCAGAATTTAATGATAGGTTAATTTTAAAATCTAATGAAAAACTAAACAGTTCGTAGAGAATACAATGTTTGCTCTAAAATTAGGAAATAGTCTTATTAACTATACACTCATTTTTACTGGTCTTATTTTTTAGTCATTTTACTTCAATAAAATTGTGTGGATTAATATTGGAACATAATATAACATAATATTCGTAAGAATTGCATTACCTATATGTATCCTGCTATTAACATAATTTAAGAATTACATACATTAGCCATTTAATTATTTTTTTCAGTACCTAATCTAAGATATATCGAGTATTTAACTTATTGTTAATTAAGACTAAACAAATCGTAAAGGCTTTTGAAGAGAAAAAGTAGACTAAATCAAACTAAACGTTAATGTATAGGTTGTCATGACAAACAAAGGAAGGTTAGGAACAATTTCTGTGCCATGTTAAACGAGGTTAATAGCTTTTCCTTATGAGTATGACTGATTATGATTATGACCTGTATGTTTTGTATTGTAAGATGTACATTTTGAGAAGATACTTTTAAGTTTCATTGTCCCGGTCGGTATATTTTGGGCCGACAAACTTTTACGTGCCTTTGGTAAGATTCTTTTTTCACTTTGGGGATACTGAGAAAAGAATTATTTTTCCTGGTATTTTGAGTGTTCTTCTTCTCGAAACTGACTGCGATGTTGCCATACAGATATTGTTACCGCTTTAAACATTGATAAAACAGTGACACTCCTATAGATATTGAACTACTTACAGGTGTAGATGCTAAGGCCGATTTTACCAACATTTATTTTCTTAAATTCTTAAAACATCATTTAAAAACAATTAAGACGTATGTTTTAAGGACAAAAATAATAGCCAAAGTTGTGTGGAGGACCTTTGAGGTTGAAGCCAAATTCTGACATCAGTATTTTTATATACCTATAGGCTACGACAGAAATATATGTGAAATGTACAAAATGAAATATTTAAATACAAACATCTTCCAATAATGCCGATACCAGTTGATTCACGACAGATGATGAGGGAAGAGGAAACTCAGTGAATGCTTCAAGGGGCCAACAACTTCACGTTCCATTCCCATTCACAAATACGCACGGTGTAGATTCGTTTAGTTATAGATTCCTCCGCCAACCGGAATCTTAGAGGAGGGAATATTTCACAAACTTTGAGCCCGCCACCCGCTCGAGTTTACTTGATTTCAGAGAGTGCGATCCCCAACTTCTGCCAGTTCAGTAGTTCCTACGAGAGCTGGCTAAACCACCTCACCACTAAACAATGCGAACACAAATATTGTTACAGCTTATTAAGTTATTTTGTATAAAATAATGATAATTCCATAACACCATTCACTTCCCAACGGCCAAACTCCAAACAATTTGTATTTGCTTATGCAAAGTACAGCCTGTTTTACGGAATGTATTAGATTTTGACGTCTGGATGATCAGGTGAGTTGATAAGGTTCTGCCAATAGTTGGTGCCCTTATCTCTATGAGGAGATGTGTACATAGCACAAAGTGATATGTACATTCATACATACTCAAAATAAGAAACCGTTACATAAATACATCAATTACATACATAGATGATAATGGGGTAGGGTAGTCAGCTATAAATATGCAAAAGTATACATTCTAACTTGGCTTAAAGAAGAACTTTTGGTGTGTAAGAATACTCAATGTCATTAAGAATACATTCATACAAACTTTTGTTGCAACGTTATGACGGCAATGACCGTTTCACAATGAAGGAGCGGAAATTAAGATACACATTCCAAACCTAAAATGCTAACATAATTGGTAATATGCATTTCCAGAGACAAACAATGTATATATTAATTTATTATTGGATTATCAATAATCATTTTTTAGGTACTCAGCCACATTTGTGTCTGATGATTGATGAGTATCATTAATTTGTTTTAGAATTAAAAAAAACGTTTGGTTTTGTTAAACAATAAGCTACAATATACAAATTCTCGTCAAAGGTATTTGTTATGAGAAATCCCAACTAAGTTAATATATCGCTTGTCTCGAAGGTTCAGCTTTAGCTTGATCACAGTTCATCTCAATATTTAATGCAAATATGTCACCACCAAAAAATGCTAAACAACTGCAAAATACGACATAACGAGCGTTCCAACAAGCGCTTTGTTTCTACGTCAAGTTTAAATGAGTGACTTTTTTATTATTTACCGGATTATTCATATTCCACAAATTACAAAGCAAAAAACCTGGGATACATTGTCCTACTTTCACAGGAGAAAAAATTGTATTTAAAAGTTTGATATGTCCTAGAGCTATGACACACAGACCTATAGCAACTGAGCGGGGGACGAGAACATTCTCTTGTATACCCAGCTAGTTGCTGAGACAATCAGCTAGATTTCTAGTCGGGTTATTAGCACAAAATGTGAGCGTCAGTTAAAATTCGAGTTTTCTCGTGAGTAATATTGATCAGCATTGTTCATACGGCACACACGAAACTGAACCGACATATTTCGATTTTAATCATAGTTCGGAAGATACGTTCTAGGGTAGTCAGTCAGTCAGTAGGCCGTCCCAGAATCCCAGAATTAGCTTTATGAGAGGAAAACCTCGGGAAAAACCTTCAGTTTAGGATTGCCTATGGCCGGAATTCAGCCGGATCTCGCGTGTTACTGCTAAACCATCGCTTATCGGTATCTGGATATTGGCGCATACATTACAAGAGGCCTGAAATGTAGTGACAAGTCTCAGTGAGTGAACGAGGCTAATCGAGACAAACTCCATTGTCGATGAACGATACTGTACGCTTTGCGCAAATAAAAAACTAACAAATTCATCAACAAGAACGTGGGATAAATATTTATTTGCCTACGAGGTGATACAAATATATCGGATATGCATTATCAGTTCACAAACAAGATCGCATTAACGTTATTTTGTTTCAATAGCAAATAATACCGTCCATTACAATATTTGAGAACGTGATTACGTGATGAATAACTGAGAAGAGTGTTTACCTATTCCAAGAGTACCGTTATAGTCACATTGTATGACCCCTTGCACTGCGGTAGACAAGATTAGTTTCAATAATGTTTGTAGCCGCGTCTATTGTACGGCTTCAACGCAAGGCGCTGGCAAATAATCTCGCCTCAATCCATCTGCGGTAACATTATAGCACGTGTCACATTATGCGATTTATAACATCATTGCTAGGAGAACATAAATTACTATTTAAATTATGTATAGTGAGAATCGTTGATCAACGATTTGGTTCCATACCTGATCTTCGCTTGATATTTAAGTATGTC
The DNA here is from genome assembly GCA_945910005.1 of Isoperla grammatica. Taxonomy (NCBI): domain Eukaryota; kingdom Metazoa; phylum Arthropoda; class Insecta; order Plecoptera; family Perlodidae; genus Isoperla; species Isoperla grammatica. The sequence goes on along the minus strand of OX246738.1, from coordinate 11,248,793 downwards.
ACTTAATTATAGTATACAAACATTTTATTGCGTATTAACGAAAGCTGCCGTAAGTGTGTAACTGTGTTTATTACTTACGGTACCAAGTAAAGACCATGTAATATACTTCTTGTACTTAACAAATATGAAATTATTGTGATTTGTTACAAAACAGAAGACAGGTACATAATTAGTTGTGTAAAATAATAAAATAACTTATTACCACTGACATAATATATGCTCTAAGTGGGAATACTCTTGTAACTCACTAAAGATATTCTTATCTATTTTCTCTCCGTATTTCTCTCTCGCTTGAATCCTATTTTTTTAAACGGCCTAAACCCCTTTATATTTCATGCTCAAAGATTGCCTTATCCTCCCACCCCGACTTGATCTATACCATGACGGTGACCCATAAAAGGTGAAAAGTGTTCCGAGATTTGGAATATCGATCACACGCTTGCATGTAGTAAAATGGTTTGGACGGGGGCTGTGGGTTAAGGGTGCGACGAGACGTGTCGAGTCGTACACTTAGGACATCAACGCACTGCAAATTACCTTCGAAATGATCTTGAAAGACTAAAGCCCGATTTAACAATCTAGAGATAAAGTTACCAAGAGAAAATTTCATAGAGTACAACTTGGTTTGAAAGTGTTCGCATACAGGGTGTTGAAGAAGAGAATAATTTTAAGAGCTTTCGCTCTAATCTTGAACCCGACACATACGTCATTACGTTTCAATTGGATTATAAAAATCGATTCACGACATAATTTAAATAATTGATTTCATCCAAAATCAATCAAAGTTTCATCGCTGTTTGAGGATAGTTTTAGATTAAGAATATCCACCCCCGCATCGTTCCAAATTTTACACTTGAAATTGGCTTATATGCAAAGAAATTACGGTATCACACATTGAGCAACATCCAATTGGTTGGGAGTCGTGCCTTCTGATTGGTGGTATCACATCGATACTTGTATCTTATTATCTATGACGTACGTGTACCGAGAGATAATAGAATCGGAGCTAAAGTTTATATTACTGTTTCGCCAACCCAAGAAAAGCATCGCACTGAATCGTATCCATCTTTGCCGCGCCAACTCCAATGTCTACCTCTTATCTCACCATTTGATCCTAACTGAAGTTACTTCCTGCACATCTAAATACCATCTTCTCCCTTGGGAGCGAATGCAAGCGAGCGCCGCTTTGTGTAACAAGACTCGGTTATTCATGTTTCAATACAAACTGAAAAAATATTGTCTACCTACTTGAATGGCAAACCATTTACTGTAACTCGAGTAAATGAAACTTGAACAGTGTTCAAAGTGTTGCATCCAGTGACGATAGGGATCTTTTTCTCAATCAATTGTGCAGAAGGGTCTACGCCACGCATAACAGATAACACGAATAATGCTTCAATTTGCATTTTATCCCTTGTATAGTGCATGGTATCAAAACACATGCTAGCAAAGGGAAGGTTTGTGTTGGGTGTGTGTTTGTGTGTGTGGCCATCTACATATTTGACCTCGTCAGAACATGATTGTAAAATATGTGAACTCTCAAGCTGAATCAATAGTTGTAGCGAAAATGATTGGCATTCAAGTTTTACCATTCAACGGCGTATTAAAGTTAATAGGTGCAATATCAGACGTATACGACTTTGATCAGAAGTAACTTGAAATTGACAGAGATTTAAAAAGTTATTACATATTTGTACACTCCCTTCAAATCCGTTGTTTACATCTACACAAGTACTCTACTTAGACAGACAAATCCACTACAAGTTATCGACACTTTAGTTTAATTGAGCAAATGACTGCATGGTTACTCCTCCCATAATTTAATTGCATTTCATTTACAGTGATGCATGAAATTAAAATATTATTCCAAGTATATTTCTACCCTGCTGTTGTAAATATGGTGATGGATCTGGTGTAACTGAGGCGTTACGTCATTCGGTATTTTAATGGGGAAGTTTACTTTAGAATGAGAGGATTATTAAGTGGAATATTATGAATAATTTTAAATCTTCAAGGACTGTAAAATTTTGATTGTGTCTTAGTTTTATCCTCGTTATAAAAGTTCTTCACGTTTTAGCTTCAAGTCCTCTGCGGTTTCATTTCATTAAGTTATAAAACAAGAGTACAAGAGTAACCCTAGATTTAAACAATCTGTTGGTGGTATAAAACGGTAAAGGACTCTCGCAAAAAGTGATGCATACTGCAACATTACAAAACACAAATTGGTTGTGATAAAACATTTTAACAAGTACACAGCTGTACTCTCGTAATACAATATCCAGGGTTAAACGTGTCCGTACAATTATATCTCTCGTTATTAGTGCTCATCGGGGGGCCAGTTTTTGTTTTGTGAGGTTGAAATACTTGCACCGGCATTATGCAAGCAACGCACATAGCAGGCAAGAGCCCATCTCTCGCTCTCTCTTGTGTGGCCGGCCGTATTTTACCGCAATATTGCGCAATGTATCTTGTAGTCAAACTCATCCTGTGAATTCACCCTTCTGTCGGGAAAGTTGATGCTTCGAAACTAAGCCAGCCGGTCAGGAGTGTGCACACAACTACCACATTCAACAATCTCTCAAAGTCAAGATTATCCATCCGTTATCGTTATGGATAACACTTCAACACGAAGTGTAATTATTATTGGTGTACATATACCAACATGCAAGATTTTACGTTGAGCCAACGGCCGTTCTGATCAATAGGCACGTCCACGTATTCGGGCCAGAACACTTACAACATAATCCCTCCCACTGCGCTTTTTGTCCGGATTAGGTTGAGCGCAACGTCTGGGGCAGACTATACTCTGAACTAGTTGATAAACAGTATGTCATTGAATGCCCGCTTTGTCACCGAGATTATACGTTGAAAACACGGAAATGAGGATTTAACGTACCAATATTTCCCATTAGTCTACACACAACGAATGAAAAGAATGTACACTAATCGTAATTTGAATAATTCATGATGACTGAAGATTATTTTAAAGTAGCATTATTTAACCATTATTTCTAAAATGTCATAACTCAAGGTTATTAATTAATACTTCCCATGGAGATCAAAACATTTCACAAGCAATACAATCAAGTGTAAAATAAAATTTAAATTGTTTGATATTGGCGATTGATTATATATGTATTGTTCATTGTGCAGTCACCTTCAGTTGTGTAATAATGTGTATATTGACGATTTATATATGTATTGTTCGTTGTGCATCACCTATAGTTGTGTAATAATGTGTATATTGACGATTTATATATGTATTGTTCGTTGTGCGTCACCTATAGTTGTCCACTCGTACATAATATATATTATGAGAATTAATATTAATATTATGCGAGAAACAATGCTTGTTATTGAATGTTCAAACTTTCGTTAAATAAACAATCCATACTGATTTAACGTGTTCGTTGTTTTGTCATTTCGAACGAAACATTTTGATAGTCACCATAAAATACCTAGACAGATTTAGAAATATGAAAATGTGGACAAATTCAATAACACTGCCGAGTGTGTGTAAAACAGCCATGACCGACGTTGTGCCTATCCTCTGTCAGCAGACTGACACAGCGGCCGTCGCGCTGACACCGTGTCAGCAGACAGAGTGATTGGTTGCGAATATCTGAACCCCAACACGCCAAGGCGTCGCCGAGCGTCACGACGCTGAGCCACATTTCGAGGCGGCCTCCCAGTTCGATCACGGAACCATTCTGTCAAGTACCAATCTTGTGTTAAGTGTGTTTTCACGCGAAGACTATTTGATTGGAAATTACTATCGACGTATATACAACCTACACAAATAGTTGAGCAGGATAGTGAACTAGACCAACTGTTCTAGGTTATAATTGGGTTATTTTATTATTTATAGTCGGATACATATAAACAAAAAGTCGTATTATTGAGTTTCACATAGATAACGTTTTTTTTTGTTGCAGTTTAATAGTATTACTGCTACAAAATGAGTTATTAGTTATAACTGATGCATTTTAATGTGTTTCAATTAGTTTGCTTTAATCGTTTTGTAAAATTAGATTTTCGAGCAACGCCTATTAAATCTCAAATGAAATAATTATAATGATCATAAAATATCACACGCTTATAACACGCTAATACAATTTATAATATTGATATGAAATGATCAACGTAAGACATAATTAATAATTATAGTCGATAAACGTATGAAATATAAGCAGCCTTGATCTATATTCCATAAGGTGGAAGTCCCCGCTCTCGAGCTCGCGCGGCCATTCCGCTACCCCCAAAACCCTCGGTACGCCCACGCACGCGACTATTTTCCCACATCTGTCGCTACAGAATTGACCGCCTGGCCTTTGGCTACAAGTGGGTATTTTTTTCGACCCTGTGCGTCAACCCCTTTTCAAACCCCGACGAGTTTAATGTCGCAAAGTGTGCGTATTTTGCTATGTTGGATTGCGGGAAAAATTGTAAAAAATAGTAATTATTTTTTTAAGATTAATTTCACTTTTTAACTCAGATAAGAATTGAATGGAGCATCTTTTTGTCATGAAAGGTTTTCGTCAAAAATGTCCCGTTCAAAAGTTACGGGCACCCAAACACGAACAATGTTCGACGTCTCGATTTGACGGATTTGGTACCCGTTTAATGTGTCACATTCAAACGGCTCTGCCCGTCGAACCAAACGAGATATAACATTCTGGTTTGTTTTGTTACCGGCGCTTACCCTTTGGGTAATTGGGTTTTGAAACATTTTGGATTCGTCCCGGAACTTTCGCCAATCAAATTGTGTACATTTGGTAAAGTGTGTTTTTAAAAAGCGCGGGGAAGGCTTTTTTTCCACAGTTTTGAATCAAAAACTTTCTCGATTTTTTCATTTTAAAAAGTAACCACAAAACTTGATTATTAACGAAGCGATTTTTGAATTTCGCCCCGGTTCCTTAGTTATGGGCACTTTTCCATTTTTACGACACGGCTTCGGTCGTGATTTTTTTGCGTCAAGTTGGTACTTTCAAAATGGGTTTTTTTTCTTTAGGCCGATGCTCAAAGCTTGCCCGTACAGGGGCATAAAAGAACATTTTCAAAAAATCACCCTCTAACCGAATGACAGACGTTCGCGCAAAGCACTTTTCACGGCGATCTGCAAACACGAATACAAAATGTTTGTTTTTGTATATTAAAAGTGTGTTTTAAATGCCATCTAATACATTGTTGTGTTTAGTATTAATAATTGGACATTTGTCTATTGGAAAACGTTACTATCAAAAATTAGACTTTACGGATGTCCGAGTTATGATGCTTTAACGGATTTCATCCGCCCGTGTTTTTGCGGGAATTTGTCTATGAGAATTTTTTAATGTCGTAAAAAACCATGTTAGAATTTTTTGTAATTTTTGATTTTCCGTTTCGTGGGTATCCGAAGGTGTGGTTGACATATTTAAGGTACCCGGACGTACCTGTAACGTACCGGTTTTGTTATTTTTTAGCGTCATTGGTTAGATGTGTAATTTTGATTTCTTAAATTTCAGCTTTGAACGTCCCTGGTATGTCCCGTTATGAAATCGAACAGCCCATTTTGGTATCATCGAAAAGTGCGTTTCAATACCTTTTTAAACATGTGCATATCATTGACGACACACCTACCGGGACGTACCGGCAAGCTTTTGAACGTGCGGAAATGTACGATGTAGAACTCGAACATTTTTCTAACACTTAGAAAATTTTCAACATGAAAATAATTTTTTACCAAAATTTTAATTTTTTCATTTTTTCAATTTTTTTCAAGTTTTCAAAAAATGGGGTACTTGACAATTTTTCAAACACTTAGAAATTTTGAAACATGAAATTTTTTTTTCTTTTTTTAGAATCACACAATTTTCAAGTTTCTTCTTTACATAAGTATCTACGACCAATTACCGTGACATGTACATAGAAAAACTCGAAATTTTTTCCATCACTTAAAAATTTCAACATGAAAATAATTTTTTACCAAAATTTTAATTTTTTCATTTTTTCAACTTTTTTCAAGTTTTCCAAAAAGTGGGCTACTTGAAAATTTTTCAAACACTTAGAAATTTTTCAACATGAATTTTTTTTTTTCATTTTTCAGAATCACACAACTTTTAAGTTTCTTTCTTTACATAAGTATCTACGACACTTTGACGTGAAATGTACATAGAAAAGCTCGAAAATTTTTCCATCACTTTAAAATTTTTCGACATTTTTTTTCGACTTTTTTTTTCAAATTTTTTTTTTCTTTTTTCCAACTGAAAAGTTTTCCAAAAAGTGACACCAAAAAAAAAAAAAAAAAAGTTACAATTTCCAAAAAAGTCGAGTTTTCCAAGAAGTGACCTGCCCAAACGTGACAGCCAGCAGCGGCTCAAGGCAGCGGAGCGGTCTTGTTCAGAATATAATACTTGTTTAATGATGGTTGTTCAGAAATGGATTGTTTGGGAATATGCCTTTTTGTTCTCTTCAAAAACACCCAAATGTGTGGGATTATTAATGACAACCCCTTAATACATTCAAATAAAATGAGCCGCAAACTTGTTCCCTGCAAAATAACCCAAAACAAAACAATAAGAAATAAATGAACTCCACACGAGACGTTATTTAACATTGCTTTAAGCAAACTATCCCAATAGTTACAAGTTCGTAAGTATTTGTCTCCTACAGTGAAAAAGTACAATGAATTGAATACATTATTCAATTAAAATAATTACTATTTACATAACCTTTTAGGATAAAGGATTAGAATTTAATTTAAATAGTGAGAAATGTATGATAGTAGGCCTATGTACAAATATATTGTAAGTGCTGGACAGTTTTAGTCAACCGCGAAGGCAGCCAAGCCAAGTGGTCATGCGACATGCCCCAAAAAGTCAGAAATCTGGGTTCGTGTCTCATTTTTATGTGGTTTTTACGTTTTAGAAATAATTGTACAATAGTTTTATTTTAGGCATCAGAGCTACCGCGGAAACCTATACACAATATTATAACCCGTTTCGAGATTCCTGGTTCTATAATTATTACAAATTTTATTTTACATCTTTTGGCATTTTCGCTAATGGTACGTTTACAGCTACGCGTTGCGAGCGAAGCGAGGGCGCGAGCTCCAATCAACGGCCGAGTTTCATGCAAAGAAGTTAATAGTTTCACGCAAACTCGGCCACTGATTGGAGCTCGCGCCTTCGCTTCGCTCGCAACGCGTAGCTGTAAACGTACCATTATACAATGTTTTGGAAGTTATGGTTATTTATTTTATTTAATCGATCGAGGTAACACTTCTTGTATTTCAAAACAAAGGTTTTGGACGGGAAAGCGTTTTTATAAAATATATTTACACCGCTACATGCGTATAACCGTACTACATGTGCATTACTACCCCAAACATGCGTCCACAAAACTGAAGAGAAATTTATATGATTTTAGTCACTGTAGCTAGTCAATACTCAGCAAGGGAAGTTCAACTATTTCAATTATAAAGTAACTTTACCGACAAATTGTTGGGATATAAATGCAGGAGAAATTGTGTTCTCTATGTATCAATTTGTTGTGTATACCAGAATAGTAATATTTATCAAAATCCCTACTCCCGTCATTACACACACAACACAAAAACATTGCTAAGTTAACGTTCATTATCGATATTGTATGTTTCAGGGTATTTTGTTGCATGGCTATACCCGATCTCTATTTGTTGGAGAAAACAGATAACAGTTCGCATTCACTCGTCTGCACGTCGGCCACAACCATAGCGCTCGCATTATCTATCGATTAATATCGATTGATTATTTCTAGTACCACTAAATATAAACAAGAACAAAACCGTGTCCACAGCGTGACGCGCTTCAAAGTCAAAGGGAACTTCGTTTTAGTTTCGCGCGCCCCACTGGAGAGACAAAGGACTCGACTTGATACAAACATAACCATGTGCGGTCACTGTCCAAGAGTTCAACCAAACTAACAGGTGTTTTTAACGTGGTGGACAACCGTTTTTGTCGTCATCTTCGCTTACAACAAGGGTACCGAAACGAAATCATTTTTCGATTCGGTTAATGTTACGTTCAATGATTCAATCTATATAGCTAGAAATCGCAATTATTATTAAAATTTTATTGATACTTATACACAACCCGCTCTTGACATGTTGTCTGTTATGTTTTAGCTGTATTATGATAGAACACGTATTAATGACAAGCTTCAGTTCCAATAAGAAGCAATGTCACGCGGTGGCAAGGATCTCCCCGGGTCAAAGCCCTCCGTAGTATATGTAATTGTAACCGATGTACAGTTGTACACGCTCCCCATAGTTTGTAGAAAAATAACATTTTTCGTGGTTATCGTTGTCAAGAAAAGCGATCTTCGTAGTGCTCAAGTGAAAACATGACAATTTTTCTTCGTAAGAAGCTAATAAAATAAAATAATCGTTATACCTATTCATATCGTGAATATGTTACCTTCGGAAGACACTTCTGTCCTGACATGCTCACAAATTCTTAAAACTCGTGCAAGAACTACTTTTATTAATACTTTTCACGCGTCGCAAAACCAAGGTCTAAACTGAAACTACTTATTATTTTCAACTCATGAAGTTATACATTACAAAGTTTTATAATTTGATGAGAAATTATGAAAAAAGAAAGGCAATTATATTATGATCTACCATAGGTCGAAATCTGAGATAACCTTTTGTTCTCTAAGCTTACAATACACTTAAAATGTATAATATAAAAAATGCTATCAAATTGCATTATACTCATAGCTTTGGTTACACGGCACGGACAGACAAAACGAGTTCTTATTATAATATTATTAGTACCCTAATTATTATTATTTCCCTACGACTAACTAGGTGATTATCACGTCATATTATTTAAAGTCGAATAAAAGATTAATTAATACGTATTACTGAAGGCGTTATTAATCACACAAGTTATGGCGACATTATATGAATGTAATAAAGAGATCACGCAGTGCTATAGGACAGAAAGGTGACAAGAGGGGATTGTGTCATTATTTTCACTGCGGGAAATCATCATGCAGCTCAAAAACAAACAGTGCGAAATAGACAAATAAATACTGAGGTATACAAAACAAGTAAAAGAAAACTAAATCGTATACGCAAGAGTATTGCCGATACGATTTTTTACAACTAGACATTTCAAGATTGTCAATTTCAAGAACGAGAACTTATCATTATACACCTCAGAATGAGCAATACATGACAAATAAGCGCAATGTCAGTTCAAGCATATTTTAGTAAAGTATAAGACCATAGATACGCTAAGAAGACCTAATGTATACAAATACAACTATAGAAGTACGAAAAAGAGCCGGTATAAATGAACGCATGCATCCACGCTCTAGTTTCCACTACATTTACTATGTGTAGACGAGTTAGAGAGCAAAACAATACCTCAACCAGTAAATACCCGTATTTAAACAAAATCAAGAGATTTTGATGAACGCTTACTAAATGAAATACAAATACTGCCAATTTGTTCACGTTCTGGACGTAGTGTTGTTTAGGGAATCCACTCAAATTGCTGACGCGTCTTAATTGATTCAGGATTGAATTATGTGGGCGCATGGAAATGATCTCGACCCTCAACTCGTGAACTCTATGGCGCTGTTAAGAATTCTTAACCCACTATTATGTAGGTGACTAAATGTCGGCATATATTTTGTAAACGAATTATTATTATTATTTATTAATATAACTCACTATATGCTACATGTTATGTTAAACTGAGATAAAAACAGTAGTAAAGGGGACTTTTTTTACGAGTAAACAGTAGCGAGGCCTAAGGGGACAATTTCCAACCCGCTACTGTTTCAGGAATTAATTTACTTTCAAATTATAACAACGTGGTTGCCAAAACTTTAATTTCATTATAATATAATCTAGAATTTATGTTTGTTTAAGATATGAGAGATACTGTTACTTCATGAACCAAACTTCATGTTATGAATTTTAAACGGGGATATGAAATCACATCATTCAAATTGATTCCTCTACAAATATCGTTATTACATACATGTTTGTATACATCCGGAGATTTTCGAGGTACGTGCATTTTTATATTGTAGACAGTAAAGAACATATAGTTTTCCTAACCTAAGAGATCATTATGGACTAATTTGTTAAGTCAATTCCTGTGTACAAGAGTGATAACTTGACACTGCGCTTGTATCTTCAAAGAAAAGAAAAATATAGGCAATTATTCTTTTCTAACATCTTTGCGTACAGCAAAGACGATCTATGATTGCAGAACAGATGGTTCAAACACATCTTCTGATTCACGTGGGTAAGATAAGATGGTGAAATGTGTTATTATAGTATTATAACAATCAATAAGCTTATTAGTTATTTAACACACAAAATCTTTGAATTAATGTTGTAAATGCTCGACTGAAACGAGGTTAGATCAAATACTTCTAATCCGAGGGTAACTTTACCTGTCAACTTTCTTGTAAGCCTAGATGTCAAAACTCAAAAGCCCGCGCCCTTCGTCATAGGATATCTGTCCAAGTTCGACTGAAAGTATGATAAGCTGTTGTATTCAGGTATGAGAGAATCAGGAATTAAATCTCAGCTTCGTTACATAAGCTGTAAAAAAAACGCCAACGACATGAATATCTGTACACTGCGAAACGAAGACTCATATCTGTCTCTATACCGCTCTACTGGGTAGAAGTTTGGTCACAAATGAATAACCGAATAACCAACGCGAATGAAATAATCGCAGCCATTATTCAAGCACGAGAATTAAATGGGGGGGGGGGGGAGAGAAAGAGGGGAATTCAATTACTTGGGGGAATACACCTAGATGGAAACAGCAATCTACATGAATACTTTCAAATTTGAAGATGTTTTTTCTGGAAAACGTCACAAATTATTGATCTCTCACACATCTCCGTTACTATAACTTTAATGATCTTGGGAAATTTCGTAAAATGGTTCGCTATATCATCTGACGTTAAAAGCACACACAGAACAAGGGAGATGTGTCCCAAAAATGCTACTGGAAAACCACACTTTGGTGTCTGGATTCATTACAGTTATTCTCACGACGGGCTGAACAGCTGTGCACAGTCGAGATCTAGTGAGCTAGTAGAGCAAATAGATAGACTATCACTGGCTAACCACATAATACACTGGCAGTGTTGCTAATACGTAGTACTACGAATAAATAATAATAACGAAGATCAACGTTTGCTTATTCTAGCTTTATGTGCGCGATGTTGAGCTAATTGTATAAGTGAGCAGGTAGCCAATATAAATAATATACTCTACATGTATTTATTATATTTTTAAATATTATTGATTATGATGATATTTGGGATTTACGATTCATATTTTGCTAACTGTTTCTACTTATATTACGCGTTATATTATAAAAAACATTAGAAGGACTTGACTCTGCGCAAAGCAGAGCATTTTGTAGCGTCTATTTTTGCACACCAACAAATACCTACTGTTTGTTTTTTGCACTTATAATGGGAACTGATGCATGAGTATAGGTTTAATTAAACCTCATCAAATTGATATTTTACAAAAAGAAAGTAAGAGCGATGTTCAATTAACTCACAATGGGCACGTACAATCCTTAGTTTTAGTACAAAATAATGTTGTGTGGCGCATTTATAAAATATTTTACTGATATAGAATAATATATTTCACATAACGCTATTTTCTCGTAGCTCTACTTATTTGTAATCTTTGTCGTATCTCTACGGGGTACTTGTAGGTATATGTACTTATATTTTCATCAACGTTGTATGCAGTCTTTTAAATGACGGATGATTTGTGCTAGTTGACTTTATCGCATCTTCTACCACTCCAGTCACAGAATCCTCATCTTATACAGATTCTGTTGGTCACAGCTGTCGCATTGGCCGTGGTCGATTAGACAATCCATGGTTTCTGCGTTCCGTGTTCGTATCCTGGCTTGAGCATTGATCTTACGTGGCGTTTTTACCCTTCATGTGTCGCCCACTGCACTTCTAGATTAAGTTTGTTGCCAAAATATCATAATCAACATCATCATCATCGTCGTCGTCGTCGTCGTCGTCGTCGTCGTCGTCGTCGTCGTCGTCGTCGTCGTCGTCGTCGTCCTATCTTAGGTATACAGAATCCTTAATACGATCGTAGTTATAGATACATTTAGTAGTAGGGCAGATGCAACTGACGCAAATTTATTGCTATAACAACCTATATCCATCCAAGAACAACGTATTTGGTTTTGAGAGAGAAAAAAATGTATTGTCTGCTGTCCAACGTACATTGGGCGACCAAAAGGACCCAGCTTACTAAACACAATAATTAAGAAAATACACAATACAAATATACAAACAAACAATTTTAAACTATTACGAAGTGTTGTTATATAGATGGTTATGCAAATTATTAGTCAAAGCTAATTGTTAAAATTATAAAATCGAAAATTCTGACGCTCACGAAGATATCCGAGTAGACGGCGTACTGTTAAAAGTGACTACGTTTGCACAGGAGGAATTTGGTTCGATTCCCACTACCGGCAATTCTTAATGGTTATATTCACCCACGGTATTGTGTTAAGAGGAAGGACAAGACCGCTCCGCTGCCTTGAGCCGCTGCTGGCTGTCACGTTTGGGCAGGTCACTTCTTGGAAAACTCGACTTTTTTGGAAATTGTCACTTTTTTTTTTTTTTTTTTTTGTCACTTTTTGGAAAACTTTTCAGTTGGAAAAAAGAAAAAAAAAATTTGAAAAAAGTCGAAAAAAAATGTCGAAAAATTTTAAAGTGATGGAAAAATTTTCGAGCTTTTCTATGTACATTTCACGTCAAAGTGTCGTAGATACTTATGTAAAGAAAGAAACTTAAAAGTTGTGTGATTCTGAAAAATGAAAAAAAAAATTCATGTTGAAAAATTTCTAAGTGTTTGAAAAATTTTCAAGTAGCCCACTTTTTGGAAAACTTGAAAAAAGTTGAAAAAATTAAAAAATTAAAATTTTGGTAAAAAATTATTTTCATGTTGAACTTTTTAAGTGATGGAAAAATTTTCGAGTTTTTCTATGTACATGTCACGGTAATTGGTCGTAGATACTTATGTAAAGAAGAAACTTGAAAATTGTGTGATTCTAAAAAAAGAAAAAAAAAATTCATGTTTCAAAATTTCTAAGTGTTTGAAAAATTTTCAAGTACCCCAATTTTTTTAAAACTTGAAAAAACTTGAAAAAATGAAAAAATTAAAATTTTGGTAAAAAATTATTTTCATGTTGAAAATTTTTTAAGTGTTAGAAAAATGTTCGAGTTCTACATCGTACATTTCCGCACGTTCAAAAGCTTGCCGGTACGTCCCGGTAAGTGTGTGGTCAATGATACGCACATGTTTAAAAAGGTATTGAAACGCACTTTGCGATGATACCAAAATGGGCTGTTCGATTTCATAACGGGACATACCAGGGCCGTTCAAAGCTGAAATTTAAGTAATCAAAATTACACATCTAACCAATGACGCTAAAAAATAACAAAACCGGTACGTTACAGGTACGTCCGGGTACCTTAAATATGTCAACCACACCTTCGGATACCCACGAAACGGAAAATCAAAAATTACAAAAAATTCTAACATGGTTTTTTACGACATTGAAAACCCCCCATAGTCAAATTCTTGCAAAAACACGGGCGGATGAAATCCGTTAAAGCACCGTAACTCGGACATCCGTAGAGTCTAATTTTTAAAAGTAACGTTTTCTAATAGCCAAATGTCCAATTATTAATACTAATTACAACAATGTATTAAATGGCATTTTAAACACACTTTTAATATACAAAAACAAACATTTTGTATGCGTGTTTTTAGATCGCCGTGAAAAGTGCGTTGCGCGAACGCCTGTCATTCCCGAAAAGGGTGACTTTTTGAAAATGTTTTTTCATGCCCCTGTACGGGCAAGCTTTGAGCATCGGCCAAGAGAAAAAAAACCCATTTTGAAAGTACCAACTTGACGCAAAAAAATCACGACTGAAGCCGTGTCGTAAAAATGGAAAAGTGCCTATAACTAAGCATCCGGGACGAAATTCAAAAATCGCTTCGTTAATAATCAAGTTTAGTGGTTACTTTTCGAAATGAAAAAGTCGAGAAAGTTTTTGATTCAAAAATGTGGAAAAAAAGCCTTCCCCGCGCTTTTTAAAAACACACATTACCAAATGTACACAATTTGATTGACGAAAGTTCCGGGACGATTCGAAAATGTTTCAAAACCCAATTACCAAAAGGGTAAGCGCCGGTAACAAAACAAACCAGAATGTTATATCTCGTTTGGTTCGACGGGCAGAGCCGTTTGAATGTGACACATTAAAATGGTACCAAATCCGTCAAATCGAGACGTCGAACATTGTTCGTGTTTGGGTGCCCGTAACTTTTGAACGGGACATTTTTGACGAAAACCTTTCATGACAAAAAGATGCTCCATTCAATTGACTTTCGATCCAAAGCTTTGACAAAATTGTCAAAAAACATTTGCTATTTTTTACAATTTTTCCCGCACTTTGACAACGCCAAATACGCACACTTTGCGACATTAAACACGTCGGGAGGACGTGAAGACGTACTCGGACGTGCTCGAAAAAAATACCCACGTGTAGGGGAAGAGATCCCGATGAAAACTGTAGCGACAGATTGGGGAAATGTTCCCGTGCGTGGGCATGCCGAGGGTTTGGGGGGTCACGGAGAGGCCGCGCGAGCTCGAGAGCGGGGACTTCCACCTTATGGAATATAGACTACTGGCCAATATTAAAACCCGCGAAATTAACGTATTTTCGTCATATCTCAATAACGCCACACAATATCAAAACAGTGACACCTACGCACATTGTGGATTCGTGAGAGCTCAATACCAAATGAAAAAGATTTCGTAGGTTGTAGTAATTATAGTTGTAATTTCTAATTAACTTGTAAATTAGTTAAATTACAAATAATAATTATAATTACTGCAAACTAATAAATCTTTTTCATTTAGTATTGAGCTCTCACGAATCCACAATGTGCGTAGGTGTCACTGTTTTGATATTGTGTGGCGTTATTGAGATATGACGAAAATACGTTAATTTCGCGGGTTTTAATATTGGCTAGTAGTCCTTCCTCTTAAGCACGAGTACTTCGCGTTTGCTGCTTCAATTCTAAAAATCAAAACATTCCCCAAGGCTACAAGCGGGGCACTTCAGCAGATGTTTTACGCAGAATATCACCTCGGAAGAAAAATTATTTGAATTGCTAACTCAACGCATTTCTATACTTTATCAGCCAGCGAAAACTGCATCACATACATCGTAGTTTAGCAGAAGATCCGTTAGAGTTCGGATTAGTTGTAAATTGGCAATCTGTAAGGAAATGACAACCGGAAATTTGAATTTTGTATTACTTTGCTTCCCTTCAACCCGCGAATACAGATTGACCAATTACTCGAACTGTGATCGGTAGTAAGCACGATAATAAAAGAGGTACCTACACTACAACCGTAAGCAACGATTTTAACAAATTGATAGAAAACAAAAGCTAACTTTACTGGAGAAAGAATATATGATTTAAATTTCGTTTTTACTGATCGAAATAGTTTAAAGAATAAATAGAATAAGTGCTACGTTACTGCATTGTCGAAGAAACTCGTATTCACTATCCATTCGCCAACAAGAAAACAGTCCAAGAATAATGTTTACAAATCGCAGTATGTGACATAACGAGGAGAACTAATGAAAATGGGGCAAAATATTCAGCGGCTATAGGCCATATCGGAATGGATTTCTAAATGAAACTTTGCATTGGTGCACACACAGGACATTGACATGGGAGGATCTGTCTCCAAAAATGTGCCGTTTAAAGTCACAAGGTATTATATCACATTTAAATTGCATTAGGCCAAAGATTACAAACTAGTATTTTGTAATGTTTGATTAGGCCCAAAAAAGAGTGTGAAAGAGGATTATAACTTCATGTATGACGTTGCTATGGTAAGATAAATGTTACTGAAAGCTCCAGATTACCACCTTTATTTTTCAGATTTCTTAATTATGCAAATATGTAAAGCTATTCCTTCCACGTTAACATTTTTTGCAACGGCGTAAACGGGGAAAAATAAACCTACTTTTTAAATAATTGGGCCCAGTTGCTTCCCCGCCAACACAAGCTTTAGCCAATAAATATGCTAAAATTTAACCTTACATAATTTTATTATAAACAAAACATCTTGTTTTCACATGAACTATACATTGATTTCTAATCAGTTCACACTTCTAATACAAACATTCAACATCAGTGCTAAGCGTCTCGGGGACGGCGCGATCTTTCGAGGCGATTCTGCATTAGATAAATTTATATTGATGCTGGCGTTTTATGTTTTTGTGATACATAAATCATTTTCCATTTCACACTAAACCTATGCGATCATGTGTACCAGTTTCCCTTATTAATATTATTTCAGTAACAATGGTGATCAATAACAAGGGTGTGGAAATGGAATGTTCCATTGCGCGTATCTACCGCACTCTTGCGTAGCTATCTGCTGCGTTGTGAAATGGCCAGTTTTACACGCGTATAATCCAGGGGCAATAAATTTTGTCTCATTATTATGATTATATGATATTAATATCAGTTACAGCGTTATTAATGCAACTTATTCACGTTTTGGTATGTTGGTGAAAAATATAGATTTGTGGACCAATCAACCCCTTGGTATTATTGATTCGTCTCCTTTTTCGCTAATATAACTATTTTTATTATTGTTTTTATTATTATTATTATTATTAATATTATTATTATTATTATTATTATTATTATTATTATTATTATTATTATTATTATTATTATTATTATTATTATAATAATAATTATTATTATTAAAATCATAAGTTTTTATTTTTTATTCATATTACAATTTTGATTTTTAGTCTAAGGTTTTAGTAAGCTAGGCATCTTATTTGTTATGGACTATGTGACGAAGAAAAGCTGTGAAAATACGTTCTCGAGATAAAAGAATGTGTGAGATGTTGCTTCAGCTATGACCTTACTAATAGGAAGTTTCATCACGTTATGTCTATGTACTTCTCGCCTCTTTCTCATCCGTCGCAGACATGCGAGTTGCGTCGAGAGGGGGTGATGGGGGGGGGAGGGGGGGAGGCGAGAAACCTCGACGAAATTATAAGAGGCATCAGAGCGACACCATCTCTAAGTCACAGATGGCAATTAATAGACAATTAATAACTCCAAGGCCCATTAGGTTCTAAGGTTTCCTTTCATTGCGCCCACTGAGAGGTTGGACCGTCTCCTAGTTGATAGCGACGCCGGTGATGTCACAAGGCGGGGACGGAGACGAATGAGACCGGCCGCGCGTTTGGTTGGGCAAGACAGGTTTTATCGCGAACAAGCGTCCCCAATGAACGTCCCACCTTGAGACTTATTAACCACTACACGCGCAACTGGAAACACGTGACCGTAGGTCAGTTGTGTCCGGTTTCCGCTGGCCAAGCAAAGGAACCAACCACGCACCCATGTGGTCCTAGTGATGAGTCACAACTTAGCGTTTGTGACTCACGAAATTGTTTGTCATCCATCTTTCGGGAGATGACATTTATGTAGATCGCCTCGCGTGATGATCGAACTCTTTTAGGGGACAATATAACGTGACTGTCTCTTCAATTTGAGACTCAATATGCCGGGTATGTTATCATCATTTACCAAACTATTCTACTTATGATTATGTATGTATAGTGATTAAACACAAACGAAATTAATATTGTTTTCTACGAGTTGGTATTTTTATAATTTTACAATTAAAATTCACAAATCTGATCTGAGAGTATGTAACTTGAAACTCAGTTAAACGGGCCTACGAAAATCCTTGATGTTCAATGTACGTCTCCTCAAAACGCAATTCCATTAGCAATACTAAGAAGACACTGACACAGACAATAAATTGTCTTGCTTTTTGATTTATGGATGCACAACTCACATATTTCACGTTCACTATCAAAACCAACGTTTAAAACGTAGAACATTGATTGTATGTCCCAGCTATGCGTCCAATAGAGAGCCAAACAAGATCATTATAGTAATATTGATTTATCATTTATAAATAATGTATCGGCATGAAGTAGTAAAGCGGTAAATTTAGTTCTAGTTCAAATATTCCTCAGCGGTACTTAAAAAAAATATTTAAAAATATGTTCATTCCAAAAATAACGTGCATAGTACAATTAAAAATATTTGTAATTAAACGCATTTCGAAACTTTCTTTAATCAAAGAAAATAATCATTGTATCCCACGACTTTAAGACGTATTGCAATAAACAACGTATTCTTATTGTCAACGTGACGGCGAACACATGTCTACTGACACTTTGCACCAGTTAACTACGACGTGACTACAAATTAATAAATCACTTAACGATAAATTAATAATAATAATAATAATAATAATAATAATAAATGCCTAAACGATCTTACCTGTTGTGAGAATACCTGGTGCGCGCGTATTCTTGTGGTGTCTATTAATAGCTCACTACTACGCGAGGCGAGGCGATGTTGTGACGAGAGCGAGTGAGTGAGGAAGGAGCACGTGCGACCTTGCGCTCTGTCAGCGATCGAGTGCGGCTAGTGCGCGTCGCGCCAGCCTCGCCGTAAGAACGCAGGCCCCATCGATCCTCAGTGGCGCCCTCAGAGGGTGTCAGGTGGGACAGGGACTCCACGCGGGAACATTTGACCCCATATACATGATTATCTGTTGACGGATGGGAGAATGTACGCTACTATAATCATGGAATTATGAAAATTACATTATAGCTACACTAAACGTTCTTGGTGAATCTTTTAATGTTGAGATTTTTGTGGCATAGGCTACACATAAGGCTATACTCACTAGCGCTACTACTACTAATATTATTAACAATATTAACTACCGCTACCACTATTAGAAATAGAATAATAATAATTATTATTATTGTAATGATTTTGTGATGCAAGAGTTTATTGCAGTGTTTTTTTTTTTCTAAATACGTTTGCAGAGATATATAATATATAATAATGTTCTGTTGTAATCGAGGCTGACAGTATTATTAAGAAGTTCAAAACCACAGATAAGCTTGTGGTTGATTTTTGTTCTGTACGTGTATTGTATATAAATAAAATAAGTAATATATTAATAAAAAAAAGTAAGATATATGATTTATACGGGTTTTAAGCTAAATTTGCCACGACTGAGATCGAATCCAGACCCTTCGGCTCTTCGCACCGGTGCTCTTGACACTTAGCTACAGGAGCTGTGGAACAAACCTCTATTTTGCATAATTGTAGGATCAGAGGTCTACTTTCCAAGAGGTTTGTAATAAATCAGTAAAATAAAATAAAAATAAATTCACATTTAGAGTCTACCCACTCAGTAACGAAACTGATTTTCAGTGGGGGACTTTAATTTAAAGTGACTAAACCAACCCTGGAGGCTCCGAACACCATCGACGAGTGAGCGATAACCAATCAAAGGTAGCAGTGGCTGATCGCAGGTGTGCCACAAGGCCCCATATGTTTAGCTCAATCTTATACTGAAAAGTGAATAATATGTTTAAATGTGTAAACAATTGAAGGATGTCCATACTACGTGGATGAGACTATCTTGGTTATGTCACGAAGAAGTTTCAAAAATGTTATAAAATATCAGAACAATTATTACAAGATTTTATGAGCATACTCTGTTGGACAAGTGATTTAAATTCAATCACTTATTCTAGTTAAACGAAGGTTATGCATTTATGTTCACATTTAAGTAAATTTAATTTTATGCCAGTAAATAAAGTGTACCATTCATTGGATTACCTCCATAGACTACAAAAAGGATTGAATATATAAACCACAATTAAAACATTCAAACTGTTTTAATTCATGATTACTTAGAACTAACCTATGGCCTATCTATGTTGGGAAGTTACGTTATGCAGCAATGCAACTTTTTAATCTAAAATACTGACTGTCATTTATGATATTGAGGACAGTTTATCGTGGAAAAGTAGAATCTCTTTTGCTACGTGGTATATTTTTGTCTCAACTTTCTGGTGTGCTGCCTGTCACATATTTTACTTTTCGATTGTTGCTCGCTCATTATTTCAAGGATAAATTCAAAGTAGCGAATTATGCTACCCTCGTGATTCTCCGCCATAGAAATAGTGTTTTGTTGTTATTGTTATTTATGATTTCATTACTATTCATTGTTTGCATAGCTTAGTTTTATTTAAGGTCCTCCTTTGTAAATCAGTTTTTATAACTGAATAGGATAGACATTAAATAAATAAATAAATAAATAAATAAATAAATGAACGGGTATCGCCACTTTCCATTTACTGTACCTTTTATTTACATAATTTTGTTTCTATACAGCGTTTAATTATGATGTGGTGACCAATTCTTTATCAGACTAAAGTGGATACTGTGCCTTTCATCAACTGTGTCTAATTTTAATAAAATAAAATAAAAATAAACGGGCTTGGATCTGCAGGAGAATGGTGGAGGGGGGGGGGGGGGGAGGGCACTCTTGCTCGTCTGTTTATGTCTATATAGAACCAACAAAATTATAGGCCGCATCCACACAGGAACGGCGAAAGTGACATGGTTGACAGGATGATATTAGAATGAACGGGCGTTTGTTTGCGATGGGAGATCGACAAGGAAATTGAGGTGAAGTGAACGTTTCGGTTACACATAAGTCGCGCCCGTGAGGGTGGGTACGCGGGGAGGCCGAGGGAGGTTGAGAATGGCATTATTAACACCTATAGTTGTTATTGGGTCGATCAATACCAACACCTTTAAGACATGTCAGAATGAGATCCTTATGATACTAAACATACCTTTCTTCCTCCACATGGTTCATACGCATGAATAATCTGATTTCCTTCGCATACGCATTTTTTTAATAATATTTCATCCTTAAGATTTGATCACTAGAACGTCTCATTGGTGTAAATCTTAGTTACATGCCCTAGCATGCATATAGCACATGCTTACTAAGTAACCGTGTACACTATACATTCGAAGATTCAGAATCAGAGATTGGGAGCTTACTTTCAATTTCCATCACATGCTGGTTATTATTATAGTAATTATTGTATTAATAATGATATTAATAATATTATTAACATTATTACACACGATATTATTGTAGCAATAGCAATACTGAACGATTGACACGACTGGGACTCATATCCATATAATTTACTATAATTACGAATCATATCAATTATCAATTCCAGCATTCGCCTTTACGACTGAGGAAAACCTCGGAGGAACCTTCAGTCAGGACTGCCGGTGGCCGGAATCGAACCGGCGACCTTCCGAATTCGAGTCTCACATCTTACCGCTGAGCCACCTCTATCGGTTAAAGGAACGTACCTCTTCTTCAGCTAACTGTCTGCACTCTCCAGTAATGTACTGACACAGGTAGCTAGAGTGAGTCACCGTCACCCGAGTATTCAGCCTGCTGACTGCTCAGACAAAATATCTCAAGTTCGGCAGTGGTGGCGCAGGTAATGACGAGTCACTTGTTTATGTAGTGAGTTGGACAGACCGGACAAGAACTATGACTCACATTGCACAAACCACAGATAATACACAAACGTGCGGAAACTAAAACACAATATTGCTCTCTTCGTTGGCAATATACAGTAACCAAGAATAATGAGTCAAAACGAGGATAATGTAAACGAAGTGTATTCAATTTCTCTGTGACCCACCCATTTTACTTTACTGTTCTCTACAGTCATGTCCTATGCTAACGGAGTGATTCAAATCAAATATGTTATCATAACCCCTCACACAACAATACAAATATTTGTAGTGCCTGCCCGTAGATTTTTAGTTTTTGGTTTTATTGAATTGTTTGTCAAGTTTAAGATTATTAAGGTATATTGAAAAATACATACCTGGGCCCGGATTCACCGGATTCAATTTGGATTTATTTTACTTGATGATTATAGTACAATTTATTGCATGTTATATTTTTGTGATAACGATAATTAAATATCCTCGAATTGTGGTATACGACGTGCCTTTTTTCTTTTACTGGTATTTTATTGTATGCATTCTTTATTCTGTATATTATTCACATGGGGTAAGATTTGCTGAAGTGATAATTCCCATAAGAACAACAGTAACCAAATATTCCCTTCCACATCATTTTAAAATTTGTATTCCTAATGTACTCTCACCAAATAATTATTTTATTACTCTTGCAAAACTTTGTAAGAGCCTTCTAAAATCTGAATGATAATGTACATTGTAGACCCTTAGAGGAAGGATGGGTAGAGGGGGGGCGAAACGTCGTCGGACGAAATTTCGTGTTTTAAACTAAATGCGCAGGCAAAACACACAACATTTATCATAGTAAAATATTAGAATATTTGGCTAAAGCACACAGGCAATTTCTAACATCCAACAAAATATTGTTTAGGTCTCATTATATAATTCACAGTTGCCATTATTGTAAAGTAATATGTCTCTCACAGATTGAAACGGTAAATAAGGGTACTTGATGAGTTGGTCGTAAATGTGTATGAGGGATTTATAGTGATTATATACCCAGCATTTGTTTTAAAACTACGGAAAACTCGGTTAGGATTGACTGTGGCAGCAATCGATCCCGTGACCCTCCGAATAGATCCAACGTGCTAACACATAGTCACTTCTGTCTGTGATAGGTTTCAGTCTTTGCAGATATACTAGATATTCTATGAGAGCGCTTCACGAAAATGACCGAATATATCCGAATATATATATCCTCATTATTTCTGGTAACTATTTTCAAGTGAGACAAAATTACGTATTTTGTTTCATAAGTTTGGTTAAGGAATTATTGATTTTCTCATTAATACCAAAATTACGACAATAATATAAATTGGAATTGAAATTTAGTCATCTTATAAATGTATTGCGTTATTCTCATGGAAAGATGATTTATTCTACCCTCCGGGGCATAGAACCTTGCTTAAAAGTAATAACTAACTGTAGCTCTTAGAATCGTGTTCCCTCTCTCGTGAGAGCATATCAAAGAAATGTTTCGAGAGTAAATCAGACACGACGATCACTGTCAACTGTTCTCAAGTTTTGTCTGAGGTTGATTGTCTGATAAGACGACACTCGACCCTTTATCGTACTTTTAATCAGCTTTGTACTGCAAGGATCCCGAATCACATAATGCTGCTGATCTCAGCTTAAACTGGAAGAAGTGCGAAGTGCCACTTGGAAGTGCTCGTAGAAACGGGTGGCTGGGTGTTGGTGGTTGTGGGGATTCGGGGGGGGGGAGGGGGGGGGGGGGAAGGGGCAACGCATTACTTATCTCGATATCTAACGAACGTTTGCGATATATTCAGTCAACCATTCTTACTACGACAATTGTACTTGAAATACTAGAGTCATAATAATAACTTTTTTGGAACACAGTAATAATTGTCCCTCTTCAGGTGACTATCTAGGTATTGTGGTTTTTGGAATTGTGGGAAGAAATGCCCGTGAGCTGTTGGTATGACTCGATACCAGCATTTACCTTGTAACGCCTTGGAAAAAACCTTCCGCCAGGATTGCCGGTGGTAAGTATCGAACCGGGACCTCACAAATTAGAGGCTCGAGTACGACCACTGAGCCATCTCTATCGGACAGAGCTGTAGACAATTGATTCGTCCCCATGCTGATGCATATTTCGATGTTTACTCTATAATGCTGCTAATACTATACCAGTAGTAATCAAACGAGGGTTATAGTAAACAACAATTAGCCTACCAAAAGTGGGATTGACTTTCATAAATTATGTTTGTCTATTGTTCAGCGTTCACAATCAGTACGGTTCAGTGAATGGAGAGTAGATGATTTCCATGTGCATTGCAACAAGTACAAACTAAACAAAACAATAATAACATTATTATGTGCATAACACTCTTCAAAGCCGGCGCAGTTGACCGAGATCAATTAGGCGTTGGTCTAGTAAACCGCAGTCTCTGCGTTCCAGGTTCGAATCTTGGCTTGGACATGGATGTCATATGGCGTTTTTACATCCTCATAATTACCCAATCATCGTCTCGATTAGCCTCGTTACAAAAATATGGGACGTAAAACCCCAAATATCATCATCAACATTATTCAGCTAACAGAGAACAAAAAAATGCTGTTTAAAACATCACAATTTATGTGATCTTCGAGTGTTGACGAAAGTTTGGGGTGAATGTCAACATGTAAATTATCAGAAAACCATTCAAAATTATTTTATACTTTTCTATCAATGAACTGTAGGTCTTGGCACAATTTAAGCTAGATAAATATTATAATTACTTTTTGAGAGAAATCCAATTATTCACCATGTCCATATTGTAAAATAGTACATTGAAATTATTTTCATATCACACAATAACCCTTCATCCCCCTAAGCCAACGCTAGCAAGAATATAGCGTTACCCTACGGTTATCAATTCATAACCTGCCAGGGGAGATGATGAAGTGAAAAGTTAATTAAATATTGGTTTGGATACAACATGTTGTGAGTCAAGATCGATATTTTAAGTGATGTGGCACCGACACTCAGACTATAAATATACTCGCTATCGATACTCGACGGGGGGGGGGGGGGGGGGGGGCAAAGGTCTCGCGGAACGAACCACAATACTCAACATTACAATGGACGGTTAATCCACTAATCAGGATTCCCACGATAGTATGGGCACTTTACAACTAACAAGTCTATGGAGAAAACAGTCGCGATGATTTGACCAGCTATACTCCTAACCAGACATTAGAATCATCCTTACATCATTGTAGCCTATAAAGCGCAGGCGTAAATACTAAATACACATATGAATTTTCAGGTAGAATTATTTTAAAATTAAGAGCGAAGGATACATCTACGTCAAAAACCGCATCATTCATTTTTTAATTACATCTGAAGATTGAAACACAAAAATGAAAATCTTAGAAATCATAGCGCTGTTGTTTGGTAAGCCCTACACTGAATGATAAATGTATTTAACGTTATAATTAATATGACTGTGATAATTTTTTCCTTAAATTAATATGGAAATAAGTATCACAGTCATACTGATTATATTGTTGGATACATTTATCATTCAGTCTGCGGGGCTTACTAAACCACAGTGCTATGATTTCTCAAATTTTCGATTTTGTGTTTCAATCTTGAGATATAATTAAAAATGAAAATTGTCTGCGGTTTTTGACGTAGAGGTATCCTTCACTCTTAAAATGATAACACGATTTTCCGGTTCATATTCTTCTGTATAATAAATTACTAATAATAGATTATTCTGATGCAAGGGATTTTCATGCACCTCCACAATCACGTCAATGCAACGGAGTCTCGTGCTCGTGATGTTGATTTGTATTCATTACTAGCTTCGAAATTGTTATAAGTAGCATTGAATAAAGAAACATTCATGCAGACAAAACGATTAAAAACTAAAAATATTTGTACTAAACGCCATTACTTACTAGTTTAAAATATATAATGGCTTTTTATCCGTCATGTTTGGCTGAATGTTTTCAAGAGTGTGTTTGTGTATATATTATATTATCTTGTGAGTACGAAGCGCGTGCCTATCAGTGTATGTTGTGTCCTGGATTTGTGAATAAGGATCACTAGAATTGAGTTTTACATAATCAATCACAGTTCAAGCGTGCAGGGAATAATAACAGATTATAAACTCTATTTGTTTTATTTTTTTTTTAAGTACATTTAATGATTCTCTTACTTTCATGAAAAAATGTATATTTTACTGTCCAGGAATCCCTAAACTAGGTGAAAAAAAAATTAATTTTCAGTTGGGGTGTTGTCAATAACTATAATGTACTTGATTCAATGACAGCTACAATTGAGTAACGAATCATATCCACTTAGCGAAAATATGTATGCACTCTTAGCTTTTAACCGTTCAAACTAAGGTGACTTGTGTCCTACAAAAAAATTTTTAATACATTTCTTACCAACTATATCCACATGTATAGATATAGTTACGGATTGAGGTGGCATAAGATGGAGCACACAACATTCTAATTCGGGAGGACACAGCGTTTCCATTATGACACGACACAAGCAATCTAGGCTCGTTGTTATAAAATGTAATCAGACAAATTCTAGGATTGAATCCTACAAAAAGCCCTAGGACCTACAATTTTTAACAACTTCCCAGTTAACCTCCATGGAGACACTCTACCGAATCTATAAGCGTTCAATAAAATAGTCAGCAGTATTGATGTCAACTGTGACCGCTGGCCGCTCCGTCGTGGAAACGAGAAAAGGACAAATAATTATTTTGTGTCTCGAACTATAAATGACATTTTGTATTTGAATGGGTTGACAATAATTCCTCGTTTGTATCAACCAGTTCTAAGAGCTGTTTGAAATCATCTTGCAATGGTATAATGATAGATCTAAGTGGGGGTAATGCAAAGTATTCTATAACACATGGCTAAATGAAGTTTTCAGCCAATTGTTTAAGAACACCGTTGTTGCTAGTTCCAATGCTTCTTGGGAACAGTCATTCAGCGCACTGTATCGAGAGGGGCATTTCTGTTATTCCGATACGTTTCTATTAGATGAATGCAGTCCCATGACTTGCAGCACCCCTAATGCTCTCTCTCGTAAAGAAGGGTTGCGCAAGCTTAGCAGGCAATGCTGTGTGTTACGACAGCCAATCCGCCAATGTAGCAGCTATTCTTGTTTTGATGTTGAAATCACAATGGTGTCAATTTTCTCTATATGATTCCCCGTGACTTTCGATAGCGCAAGCAAATTTTCAACAAGCGTATTACGTATAGGTCTATATCGGCTTAGTACGACTGTGGGTCTAATCATGATCTACACCACTATAAAAGCCCTGTGGAATTAGTAGGTGACAGTTTAATGACTTCCCTCAAAGAGCTTAACAACTGTGAATAATCGCACAACTCTATAGCAAAAGTTAAAAATGTTGCACATTGCAGTATTGTGAATAGATTCTATCAGAGTATTATCAATAGAATCTACATTAGTTTTAATCATATACTGACCCACAGAGGTCAATGCAGCGTGGGTAAATCAGTGGTATTTTCAGACGCAAACTTCAGTCAGACGTACATGAAGTATAGGGGAGCTAAAGAGCTTATGGGGTGTAAATACGAAGAGCTTGCTTACATAGGGTAGTGTTCCAGTAGGGTATAAAACAACATCACCAGGTTGAAGAGCGGGGAATGAATAATGGAGATACAGACCCAGTCAAACAACGGGAATTAACGCAAAAGAGTAACAGTAACAAAGCTTTCCAAAAAAACGGCGGTAACAGTGTTTGTAAATATAATTGTAAAGATGAACACGTTTAACCGTACCCAGCTTCAAAACCACGCATAAATAAAGATGGATTTTTAACTAGATTAATTAAATATACAGAACGTCTCCCGGAAACGACTGGGCAGAAAATACTTTGTGTCAATCAATAGTCAACTGTCAATGTGCCAGACTAGTGATGAATTCGGCAAATAATTTAGGGAATAGGGCACAGAAAATGTCGTGGTTTAGGAATAACATTGCCAGAGGGGAATTGTCCACGAGAAAAATAATGTTGCAGTTTACGAAATTGCCATTGCAAATTTCCAATGAAGTAATAACTCATTTCCAAGTTGCATATTGTACAATGTGCAAGTTAATCGCCTACTGCGATAAACTTGGCTGCGTCTCACTATATCGGCTATAATCGACTTAATGCGCCGTTGGTGCAAGCAAAATTGGTTTCTGATGGAGGTCATAACGAGTAATTACATTGAACATTTCTCATCCAATACCATACAAGTAGTGGTTTATCTCCATTAATAATTCTTTTATTCATATCTATGCATTTTGCTTGCAGTATTATTAGCTAAAGATAGACATAGAAGTAATTTTATTGAAACGATATATTATAACCTTTTTCAGGGGATTCGTCTGATAAGTTGGTCTGGTATCCTATTCATTAAGCGAGCGAAGCGAGCGTTTCCACTTGACTCTTATGGCACTTCATTCTGTTTTTTTTTTTTTTTGTTTGTTTGTTTTTTTTTTGTTTGTTTTTTTTGTTTTTATGTCCGTCGATAGCGGTCGAACGGAAAGTCCGATCAACTTGAAATTTGAACCATCCACAAGCCTCGATGTGGATTGAAGGTGTATAGTTTTGAGGCAAAATCGTTCGAAAAGTTAGAAAGTTACATCATAGTTACTGCAAAATATTTTTCTGAAACAAAATGGCGGCAAAATGTGAGATAGCCAGATTTTTTTACAGATTTTTCCGGTCACGAATATGTTAATGTAATGGCGATCTGATAAATATTGGCAAAGTTACACGAAAGTTACTCGAAAATATTTTTCTAAAACGCAGTAATGGCAAAATGTGAGGTGGCTATCTTATAGCAAATTTTTGTCTGGTCACGAATATACTAATGTAAACGCGATTCGATACGTATTAGAGGCAGAAGTTACATTTCTATTGCTGTCAATAAGTGTTAGTAACGGTGGCGGACCGTGTTGAAAACATGACCACGAAAATTCTTAGCAACGCACATTGCACTGCATACAACAATGTCGGAAAGTATAATAGCCATGGAAATAAGAACAATTTTTGCAATGCGCATTCTTGAATTGTTGTTAATTGTTGTTCGTTTTAGCATTGAAAGCTTTTCGCCAGAAAGTTCGTAGATATTGACGCGCTCGCTTATCAACGCGTCAAACAGAGCGTTTTCCTAGTTTTATTACAATAGGGAAGGCTCACACATTTTTTTTTTGCTTACTGGTTACCTCAAGTTAAAATAAACGGGAACTAATTGGTTTCGGCTCGAAAGGTGCATTAGCATCGCTTTAACAGCAAGTCAAAGATATTGCTGTCAAAACACGCTCAGAAACGGACCTGCGCCATCTTGCTCGT
This sequence comes from Isoperla grammatica, assembly GCA_945910005.1. NCBI lineage: Eukaryota > Metazoa > Arthropoda > Insecta > Plecoptera > Perlodidae > Isoperla > Isoperla grammatica. The sequence goes on along the minus strand of OX246738.1, from coordinate 11,219,876 downwards.
GATTAAATGGTTCTGACGTCATATCTCAGTAAACAATAACTAAGCGAGCGTCTCCACTTGACTCTTATGGCACTTCGTTCTGTTTTTTTTTTTTTTATGTCTGTCGATAGCGGTCGAACGGAAAGTCCGATCAACTTGAAATTTGGACCATCCACAAGCCTCGATGTGGATTGAAGGTGTATAGTTTTGAGGCAAAATCGTTTGAAAAGTTACAAAGTTACACCATAGTTACTGCAAAATATTTTTCTGAAACAAAATGGCGGCAAAATGTGTAATAGCCAGATTTTTTCACAGATTTTTTCGGTCAAGAATATGTTAATTTAATGGCGATCTGATAAGTATTGGCAAAGTTACACGAAAGTTACTCGTAAATATATTTCTGAAACACAGTAACGGCGAAATGTGAGGTGGCTATCTTATAGTAAATTTTTGTCCGGTCACGAATATACTAATGTATACGCGATCCGATACGTATAAGAGACAAAAATTACATACAAAAATTACATTTCTATTGCTGTCAATAAGTGTTAGTGTTAGTAACGGTGGCGGACCTAAAACATGACCATGAAAATTCTTAGCAACGCACATTGCACTGCATACATCAATGTCGGAAAGTATAACAGCCATGGAAATAAGAACAATTTTTGCAATGCGCATTCTTGAATTGTTGTTAATTGTTGTTGGTACTAGGAAAACGCTCTGTTTGACGCGTTGATAAGCGAGCGCGTCAATATCTACGAACTTTCTGACGAAAAGTTTTCAATGCTAATACGAACAACAATTAACAACAATTCAAGAATGCGCATTGCAAAAATTGTTCTTATTTCCATGGCTATTATACTTTCCGACATTGTTGTATGCAGTGCAATGTGCGTTGCTAAGAATTTTCGTGGTCATGTTTTCAACACGGTCCGCCACCGTTACTAACACTTATTGACAGCAATAGAAATGTAATTTCTGCCTCTAATACGTATTGGATCGAGTTTACATTAGTATATTCGTGACCGGACAAAAATTTACTATAAGATAGCCACCTCACATTTTGCCGTTACTGCGTTTTAGAAAAATAATTTCGAGTAACTTTCGTGTAACTTTGCCAATATTTATCAGATCACCATAACATTAACATATTTGTGACCGGAAAATACTGTAGAAAGATCTGGCTATCTCACATTTTGCCGCCATTTTGTTTCAGAAAAATATTTTGCAGTAACTATGGTGTAACTTTGTAACTTTTCGAACGATTTTGCCTCAAAACTATACACCTTCAATCCACATCGAAACTTGTGGATGGTCCAAATTTCAAGTTGATCGGACTTTCCGTTCGACCGCTATCGACGGACATAAAAACAAAAAAAAAAAAAAAAAAAAAAAACAAACAAACAAACAAACAAACAAAAAAACAGAACGAAGTGCCATAAGAGTCAAGTGGAAACGCTCGCTTCGCTCGCTTAATTAGCATTGAAAGCTTTTCGCCAGAAAGTTCGTAGATATTGACGCGCTCGCTTATCAACGCGTCAAACAGAGCGTTCTGCGTTTTCCTAGTTTTATATCACTAGGAAAACGCTCTGTTTGACGCGTTGATAAGCGAGCGCGTCAATATCTACGAACTTTCTGGCGAAAAGTTTTCAATGCTAATACGAACAACAATTAACAACAATTCAAGAATGCGCATTGCAAAAATTGTTCTTATTTCCATGGCTATTATACTTTCCGACATTGTTGTATGCAGTGCAATGTGCGTTGCTAAGAATTTTCGTGGTCATGTTTTCAACACGGTCCGCCACCGTTACTAACACTTATTGACAGCAATAGAAATGTAATTTCTGCCTCTAATACCTATCGGATCGCGTTTACATTAGTATATTCGTGACCGGACAAAACTTTACTATAAGATAGCCACCTCACATTTTGCCGTTACTGCGTTTTAGAAAAATATTTTCGAGTAACTTTCGTGTAACTTTGCCAATACTTATCAGATCGCCATTACATTAACATATTCGTAACCGGAAAAATCTGCAGAAAAATCTGGCTATCTCACATTTTGCCGCCATTTTGTTTCAGAAAAATATTTTGCAGTAACTATGGTGTAACTTTGTAACTTTTCGAACGATTTTGCCTCAAAACTATACACCTTCAATCCACATCGAGGCTTGTGGATGGTCCAAATTTCAAGTTGATCGGACTTTCCGTTCGACCGCTATCGACGGACATAAAAACAAAAAAAAAAAAAAAAAAAACAAACAAACAAACAAAAAAACAGAATTAAGTGCCATAAGAGTCAAGTGGAAACGCTCGCTTCGCTCGCTTAACAAATAGTACTGAAATCCCACCCTTTAGTAGATATTGCTCTCATAAGACTTTAACTGAACCAACGTTTATTTCTAGTTAGTAAATGAACACTGCTCAACATTAATTAACAACAATATGTTAAAAAATAATTGCATTATTTTAAACACATTTTTAAGCGAGCGAAGCGAGCGTTTCCACTTGACTCTTATGGCACTTCGTTCTGTTTTTTTGTTTGTTTGTTTGTTTGTTTGTTTTTTTTTTTTTTTTTTTTTTTTGTTTTTATGTCCGTCGATAGCGGTCGAACGGAAAGTCCGATCAACTTGAAATTTGGACCATCCACAAGTTTCGATGTGGATTGAAGGTGTATAGTTTTGAGGCAAAATCGTTCGAAAAGTTACAAAGTTACACCATAGTTACTGCAAAATATTTTTCTGAAACAAAATGGCGGCAAAATGTGAGATAGCCAGATCTTTCTACAGTATTTTCCGGTCACAAATATGTTAATGTTATGGTGATCTGATAAATATTGGCAAAGTTACACGAAAGTTACTCGAAATTATTTTTCTAAAACGCAGTAACGGCAAAATGTGAGGTGGCTATCTTATAGTAAATTTTTGTCCGGTCACGAATATACTAATGTAAACTCGATCCAATACGTATTAGAGGCAGAAATTACATTTCTATTGCTGTCAATAAGTGTTAGTAACGGTGGCGGACCGTGTTGAAAACATGACCACGAAAATTCTTAGCAACGCACATTGCACTGCATACAACAATGTCGGAAAGTATAATAGCCATGGAAATAAGAACAATTTTTGCAATGCGCATTCTTGAATTGTTGTTAATTGTTGTTCGTATTAGCATTGAAAACTTTTCGTCAGAAAGTTCGTAGATATTGACGCGCTCGCTTATCAACGCGTCAAACAGAGCGTTTTCCTAGTGGTAAATACTGTATCAAAATGTATTTTCTGAAGAAAACAGTGGTATAAAAGGCATTGTTGTAAAGTCACTGCATCGTAGATATTGTAAAATGCCCAACTTAATATCGTTGATATTATTAAGAATACTTCAAGGAGGCAGTTGTTTACATGAGTTATGACGTCAAGAGCCGTTTTTCAATTACAGAACGGGAAGTTCCAAATTTCAAACTTAAAATGCTAATAGAATCGGAAATATACGCTTCTCAGATATAAAAATTATACCGCCCGTATTTTTGGACAATGATTTTCCATTTTTAGGTGCTTTAAGGAGTATTTATTTTTGATGAGACTTCCCTATTCGTATAAACAGAACGCGACACCTTTCTGGCTAGCTGCTATAGCAGAAAACTGTCACACTGCCATCTGAATTGATCGTTATGTGGAGTACATGATGATATTTATGTGCATAGTTCTGATGAATCTGATCTACTAGTTTATAGTATTGTAGTAGGGTACAGAAATCAATGGCTGCATACCAAATGTTGACACTGCAGATTTGTAGAATCCCTCAGAGTAAAACAATTGGCAATTGAAATAATAATTAAGGTAATTTTCATAATGATTGCATTTGACAAAAAATATCCTCGAACGTTTTCCCCCTGACCCCCTCCCCCAATTCCACTCCAATTACGAAACTCGACAAATGCACACTTCTACACCCAAAACTCGCTGGTTAGTCCCAGCTCGGCGCTTTATTTGTATATCATCTTAAATAATTATTAGGACGAACTCATTTACACTGTTAATGATCATAATTAATGTTTTGTTTAGCTGTTTGACTCGTGAATGCATAATCACCAAGTATTATGCATGTAAATTTATTTAGTGAAAGTGGCAGTTGCCCAACATTCCACACAAATTAGGGGTGTGAATAGCTTATCCCCCTGTTAACTTTCTCTGACGTGTGAATTTTTCTCCCCGTTCTCGGTCCTAGTTAGAGTGATTACTAGTGTCAGGGCATGAATGATGCGCTCGTACGCAAAAACATCCCCGCATCACACATTCTAACCACGCCACAGTAGGAACGAAGAATCGCCCAATTAAAGTCCCCTCAATCAGGACATCGCTGCATACATTTCCCCCTCACTCCGTGGCAAGCTTGATGCGTGGATAATGAGACGTAGTCAAACGGTAACATCGTAAACAATTTACAACTTACGTCGAGAAAACCGGAAACGTTGGTCGTTAAGATCGTATCGCGGATACATTTCTCAACCAGGTCTTACGAAAAGACAATCGCCGAAGTAAAGATTGTTTCTCAGGTTGAACTAGAAACAATATTGTAAGCGCAAATATTGACATTTTCGAAAGATAAGTTGGACTTAAAGTATAGACAAGGAAATACGTTGTGTACACAAACACACAAAGTGTCAAAAAGAAGCTTGTATTGAACTATTGTGGTTTCTTTTATTTATTTTTCGTGGGGCTTTACCATCCGACTACAATCTTCCTCATAAACATTTTAGTAAAAGAGGCAAAAAAAGGAGGTTGCAGTTAACACTAACACAATAACACTTGGTATTGTTTATTATTTACAAAGTTTATTGATATCATATTTTATTTGATAAGTTTATTTATTAATTTATGTTCAATTTGATTGATTCATGACATTTTTCTTAGGTCTTGTCTACGTCGCAGATTTTTTACGTCTTACTAATCATATCGGTCATGGTGGGTGTCAACTTTTTAATTAATCATCAATTGGTGCTTTTAAGTTAAGAGAAAATAATTATTTCTTTAGTGTCCGTCGTTTAACAAAGCTGAAGGCCCGGTTTCACCTAACATTAATCTGAAGGTTAATATGTTTGAGCTTAAGATTAACCTTTGGTAGTGTTTCATCATTTCTAGCCTGAAGATTAATCTTAATATTCTATAATCCCAAATATATTATAATGCCTAAATAACCTGCATACTAATGTTAAAATAAACAGCTATTCTATTTCAACACCCAATCATTATACGTAACGGTGTTGACGTGGGCTAAGAGAAACACTACATCTGATTCAATATTAGAAAAGCAAATGATTACTTGTAATAATATCATCCTGTGTTTTTCTTTCCTTAACCGTTCACAAGAAGTGAGTTCTTTATGAGGTATTTCCTTTTGTATAATGTTCGTAATAGCCGCTGCAATTTACTGTAATCATAGGGTTTCGAACAAACGCAAGGCGACGCGCTGTATAGTTTAAACCACCAGACAACAGATTGATGATAAATGCGATACTCGTTAATGTGTGTTTGAATTATGAATACTTATCACAATTATGTCTACGTTTTAATTACGATATTAACTGTATTTAATTTTACAGCTTTGTTAAACTGACTGTGAAACACTGGAGGTCTCTAGGTAGCAGCCGAAATGAAAGCATATTTCACCCCAAGGGTTAAAGATAGTGAAGCCCCTAATAAATTCCCTCAATGTTGACAGTGTTAGGGATTGAACGCAATACTTTATACCTATTATCCACCCGATTCTTGCGGACTTTGTACCGGATATCACTACTAGTATTTTATCAAACGAACATTAGGGATCGCTTCTAAATTTGTTAGCAACGACAACTCAAAAATACTGTATCACTTTTCAAAAATCAATTATCTAATCAATGCCCCTGCTTGATCAGTGTTTACAGTGACGGTAGTACTCAAGTTATGAAAAAGCCTCACCATTCTTTGAAGAATTACTAGACTTTTGCTGGTTTGAAAATACATAATTATTAAATTTGTGACAATTTACCTTAATTCAATTGGTTGTTTTCAATAATTCCAAAAATGTTCATAAGTACATATCAAATATTGTAAATGATTGAGGTCAACAGCTGATGCCAATTTTAGTTTCAACTGTTTCCACTTCTCACTAATTGATGATCGATTAACGGAACATCACAACAGTGATTCCACGTAATATTGTTCACGTGACTAACTTCTTTAACCAGTTAATTAGTTACTAGAAAATGTGTTTCTAGATTTAATAATTGGATGAATAAATTAACATAACTACTCCAACATTTACAAAACCGACGAAAATACCACCCATTATTAAATATTAAACAGTCAATAACCAATCAAAATAACGCATTCAAAGATTGTATAACAAGCTCATACTCATGTGTAATTACTAACGCCCGGTTTCGCGAAACTATTATGATCGCCGATTAGTTGATCATCAGATTAACTCCCAAAAGCGTTGTTCTATTTTCACTAGCTGATCTTAGATTAATGTTTGGTGAAACCCGCTCTCAGCATGTTTACTCTTCTTTATACAAACAAACAATGAAACGTGTGTTGTCGGAAACACGGGAACTCCTAATGGTGTAAACTAGATACCGTTCTTCCCACCCGTTTATTAACAGTGCTATTTGTACAAACACTCGCAATCCACTTTATTCTCGTTGGCACATCAACGTTTTTCTAGCCACTCACTTTTGAAGCATTTCCTATGTCATATCATTCACTCTTATCGCCTAAACCACGCAGTAACTAGCATGCAAAATGAGGCTAAAAAAACGGAAACAAAAATAGTTAATGGTTACCCGTAATTTGCATATATCAAGGATAATAATTCTCTACATTTACCTCCGTTAATCTGGATTATCCTTATGGACGCAGAGGCAAAGATGTCATTAAACCAGTAAGTTGGATTCATTGTTATAGTAGGCTGTAGGCCTCTATGTATACTCTTCACAGTTTGCGGAGGGTATTTTGTAATGGGCGAAGAAATAATTCGCACTCGTACCTTCCTTCAATTCGCTTCAATTCCAAGCGCTAAGAGATTTTATACATCAGTTTTTATATTGTGTGTTTGTGTGTTTAACACAAAATTGATAGACTCATTTCAGTATCGTACGATATTAGTTTTTTATTTATTATTTTGTAATAATATAGCCTTAAGCTGTTATTTGAAAGAATTGAATAGTTTTTTGTACATTTCATAATATTTACCATCCTATATTTAAAATCTGTTAATTATTGTAGCCGAGAGGGAAACATGACTTACTTTAAGAACAAAAAGGAAATTATTTTTAGTACACAAATGAGCATCTAACGAGATTCCAGCTTTTTCTATACGTGATACACCCATAATTTATCCCTAATCAATTCCGCTGAAATTTACTTCAAAAACTAATTTTATTTAAAATCATACTTCGTCCATGGTGAATAATTAGCTGCGTTTCGTCCAAAAACAATCCCTTCATCATCAAAAATGATTCCCAAACCTGCATAATTATTCACACATTTGCTACAGGGGCCGCAGAAACAACCCTCTATTAAATTGCTATACGTGTCGATCGAACAGTAGACTTTAAACCAGCAAATCATTTTAGGTTGTATTTAAACAACGCCTGTTGGATCGCATGTTATTCACTATAACCTGTCTGGGCCCGGGGAGAATAGGCCCAGGGTGACTCTGCCAGTCGTAAGAATTGAAAACGGAGAGACCCCGTCTCACTTAAGATTCCTCCTCGCATTTGTCGCTGCCCTCCCTTGCTGGGCGTTCCTTATAACGATCCCCGCAATGTATAAAGAATCTGATTCGGAAGACATCATATGACCTAAGCTGTCGAGTGCAAAATCACTTTAATATATATGATTACACGGGGTTTTAAGATACATCCAGCTTTATGGATTGTATGGAAATAGTGAAATTGAAATAAAATTTTGCCCCGACTGGGAATCAAACCCAGATTGCAGAATCAAGATCATCCGAAGGATCCGGATTTGATCCCCAGTTTCCTTAACTTGTATTACAATTAACTGATATCAAGATGGTTCTAGAATATTGTGAGTACACGACACTCAACGTATGTAACGGGACGGGCCCGCAATATTACAATCCAACAATAAATGAAGCCATTGCGAGGGGCTTTTCTTAATATTTGTCACAGGCGTCATGCAGTGCGATACTTTTGCCAACTTAGCAACAGAGGTGCTTGTTTAAGACTCTGGCTAGAACGATAAATGCCGACAATATAAATATAACAATACACAGTCAATGTATAGCCTACTTGATTCTCTTCTTAGTGGAGGCTTGTCGAACTGCCAAGTCCCAAGTCAAGTGGCCAAAACACGTTCCACATTGTAGAAAGAAAAACGCTCTGTGTGACGCGTTGATAAACATGTTCACGTCCTCGAATATTGTGACCAAACGTTCTCCTACTTACTGGCATTATTTTATATAATAATTAATAATGTGAACTTTTGTTTAGGAACAACCATCTATTACAACTTAAAACAATAGTGTGCATTAGGCCTACATAGTTTCGGTGTATAGTAATAAATTATAATAATTCCTACCATTGTTCAGTAAAAGAATGATTACACATAATTTTTCGTTAACACATACTTTTCTTATATACAGTTATACATATATATATATATATATATATATGTGTGTGTATATATACTATTCTACCTATATAGTTCATATATTTGTGACGGAACGGTAACGTCCTATAATATGGCTACCTCACATCTTGCCACCGTTTTATTTTGAAAACATATTTCGAGTAGGTGTATTGTAAGTTGTAACTCAGTAACTTCCAGACCGATTATTCCACATAAGTACTGGCGCTTAACTCACATCGAAGCTTGTAGATGTTCTAAATTTCAACTTGATCGGAGTCATCTCCGTTCGACTCGACCGCTATACCGCGTGACAAAAAACAAGCAACAAACTAACAAAAAACAGAATGAGTGCCATAAAAGTAGAATGAAAAAGTTCGCTAATTGCCACGCTCGCTTTATCATTGTGTTCTCTATAAATGTTTAATTCATGTGTATAAGGATGAAAATAAAGCCCAATTCAATTACAAAACCATCTGCGGGTTTCTAACCCAATTCCATAGGTGTCGATTGATTGAAAGAGGGCTTCATGTCTCACATTTATGCGATTATTGAGGGAAATAAAAGTAAACGTGTATACTAGTGGAGATGCATCAAATAAATTATGTGGTAATTGGCCCTGTTGCCGGATTAAAAGTGACGTCATGGGTGGAATCTAAGTCACGTGGTGACGAAGCGAACCCCGCCGACACTGCGCCACGACAGGGCTCCCGACTTAAAAAGGGTTCTCAAATGAAAATGTATGACACAGCCGAATCTCTATACAGAGAGACAAAGAACCGCCTGAAAATTGTATGAAAGTTTGTTCAAGTCTTATTGACACGATGTCTAGGTTTAGCTAATTATATCCTTACCACTTGCCAGCAAGTCTCACGTTCATACTTTGAATTCTCTAAGTGCGCGATAGTCTAACGGCTTTAATTCACAAAGATGCTCAACTCCTAACTTGTCTGAACAAGTCAAGTTTTGGCGAGATAATCTATGCCTGTGTATTACTACAAATTCATAAATGTAAGTAATGATCAAAATTAATTTCGAGAAATCAAACTTTGGTAAATGTTGCATTTAAATGGTCTTTTCGTTTACCCTCTTAGAAACAACAAACCGCAAAATATAGATTTATGAACAATTATCCTGCCATGTGCCGGGTTACATGTACGAGAGCTGTTTATAGTACCCAACAGTCAGTAGTTACTTTGGTGGAGGTGCCGGGTCGTCATATGCACGGTTGCTGTGTTTAGTACCTGGCAGTCAGTGGTTGCTTTGGTGGAGGTGCCGGGTCATATGCACGGTTGCTCTGTTTAGTACCTGGCAGTCAGTAGTTACTTTGGTGGAGGTGCCGGGTCGTCATATGCACGGTTGCTGTGTTTAGTACCTGGCAGTCAGTAGTTACTATGGTAGAGGTGCTGGGTCATATGCACGGTTGCTGTGTTTAGTACCTGGCAGTCAGTAGTTACTATGGTAGAGGTGCTGGGTCATATGCACGGTTGCTGTGTTTAGTACCTGGCAGTCAGTAGTTACTTTGGTGGAGGTGCCGGGTCATATGCACGGTTGCTCTGTTTAGTACCTGGCAGTCAGTAGTTACTATGGTAGAGGTGCTGGGTCATATGCACGGTTGCTGTGTTTAGTACCTGGCAGTCAGTGGTTACTTTGGTGGAGGTGCCGGGTCATATGCACGGTTGCTCTGTTTAGTACCTGGCAGTCAGTAGTTACTATGGTAGAGGTGCTGGGTCATATGCACGGTTGCTGTGTTTAGTACCTGGCAGTCAGTGGTTACTTTGGTGGAGGTGCCGGGTCATATGCACGGTTGCTCTGTTTAGTACCTGGCAGTCAGTGGTTACTTTGGTGGAGGTGCCGGGTCATATGCACGGTTGCTGTGTTTAGTACCCGGCAGTCAGTAGTTACTTTGGTGGAGGTGCCGGGTCATATGTACGGTTGCTGTGTTTAGTACCTGGCAGTCAGTAGTTACTTTGGTGGAGGTGCCTGGTCATATGTACGGTTGCTCTGTTTAGTACCTGGCAGTCAGTAGTTACTATGGTAGAGGTGCCGGGTCATATGTACGGTTGCTGTGTTTAGTACCTGGCAGTCAGTAGTTACTTTGGTGGAGGTGCCTGGTCATATGTACGGTTGCTGTGTTTAGTACCTGGCAGTCAGTAGTTACTTTGGTGGAGGTGCCTGGTCATATGTACGGTTGCTGTGTTTAGTACCTGGCAGTCAGTAGTTACTTTGGTGGAGGTGCCGGGTCATATGCACGGTTGCTCTGTTTAGTACCTGGCAGTCAGTAGTTACTATGGTAGAGGTGCTGGGTCATATGCACGGTTGCTGTGTTTAGTACCTGGCAGTCAGTGGTTACTTTGGTGGAGGTGCCGGGTCATATGCACGGTTGCTCTGTTTAGTACCTGGCAGTCAGTGGTTACTTTGGTAGAGGTGCTGGGTCATATGCACGGTTGCTGTGTTTAGTACCTGGCAGTCAGTGGTTACTTTGGTGGAGGTGCCGGGTCATATGCACGGTTGCTCTGTTTAGTACCTGGCAGTCAGTAGTTACTATGGTAGAGGTGCTGGGTCATATGCACGGTTGCTGTGTTTAGTACCTGGCAGTCAGTGGTTACTTTGGTGGAGGTGCCGGGTCATATGCACGGTTGCTGTGTTTAGTACCCGGCAGTCAGTAGTTACTTTGGTGGAGGTGCCGGGTCATATGTACGGTTGCTGTGTTTAGTACCCGGCAGCCAGTAGTTACTTTGGTGGAGGTGCCGGGTCATATGTACGGTTGCTGTGTTTAGTACCTGGCAGTCAGTAGTTACTTTGGTGGAGGTGCCGGGTCATATGCACGGTTGCTCTGTTTAGTACCTGGCAGTCAGTAGTTACTATGGTAGAGGTGCTGGGTCATATGCACGGTTGCTGTGTTTAGTACCTGGCAGTCAGTGGTTACTTTGGTGGAGGTGCCGGGTCATATGCACGGTTGCTGTGTTTAGTACCCGGCAGTCAGTAGTTACTTTGGTGGAGGTGCCGGGTCATATGTACGGTTGCTGTGTTTAGTACCTGGCAGTCAGTAGTTACTATGGTAGAGGTGCCGGGTCATATGTACGGTTGCTCTGTTTAGTACCTGGCAGTCAGTAGTTACTATGGTAGAGGTGCCGGGTCATATGCACGGTTGCTCTGTTTAGTACCTGGCAGTCAGTAGTTACTATGGTGGAGGTGCCGGGTCATATGTACGGTTGCTGTGTTTAGTACCCGGCAGTCAGTAGTTACTTTGGTGGAGGTGCCGGGTCATATGTACGGTTGCTGTGTTTAGTACCTGGCAGTCAGTAGTTACTATGGTAGAGGTGCCGGGTCATATGTACGGTTGCTCTGTTTAGTACCTGGCAGTCAGTAGTTACTATGGTAGAGGTGCCGGGTCATATGCACGGTTGCTCTGTTTAGTACCCGGCAGTCAGTAGTTACTTTGGTGGAGGTGCCGGGTCATATGTACGGTTGCTGTGTTTAGTACCTGGCAGTCAGTAGTTACTATGGTAGAGGTGCCGGGTCATATGTACGGTTGCTCTGTTTAGTACCTGGCAGTCAGTAGTTACTATGGTAGAGGTGCCGGGTCATATGTACGGTTGCTGTGTTTAGTACCTGGCAGTCAGTAGTTACTATGGTAGAGGTGCCGGGTCATATGTACGGTTGCTCTGTTTAGTACCTGGCAGTCAGTAGTTACTATGGTAGAGGTGCCGGGTCATATGTACGGTTGCTCTGTTTAGTACCTGGCAGTCAGTAGTTACTTTGGTGGAGGTGCCGGGTCATATGTACGGTTGCTGTGTTTAGTACCTGGCAGTCAGTAGTTACTATGGTAGAGGTGCCGGGTCATATGTACGGTTGCTCTGTTTAGTACCTGGCAGTCAGTAGTTACTATGGTAGAGGTGCCGGGTCATATGTACGGTTGCTCTGTTTAGTACCTGGCAGTCAGTAGTTACTATGGTAGAGGTGCCGGGTCATATGTACGGTTGCTGTGTTTAGTACCTGGCAGTCAGTAGTTACTATGGTAGAGGTGCCGGGTCATATGTACGGTTGCTGTGTTTAGTACCTGGCAGTCAGTAGTTACTATGGTAGAGGTGCCGGGTCATATGTACGGTTGCTGTGTTTAGTACCTGGCAGTCAGTAGTTACTATGGTAGAGGTGCCGGGTCATATGTACGGTTGCTGTGTTTAGTACCTGGCAGTCAGTAGTTACTTTGGTGGAGGTGCCGGGTCATATGTACGGTTGCTGTGTTTAGTACCTGGCAGTCAGTAGTTACTATGGTAGAGGTGCCGGGTCATATGTACGGTTGCTGTGTTTAGTACCTGGCAGTCAGTGGTTACTATGGTAGAGGTGCCGGGTCATATGCACGGTTGCTGTGTTTAGTACCTGGCAGTCAGTAGTTACTTTGGTGGAGGTGCCGGGTCATATGCACGGTTGCTGTGTTTAGTACCTGGCAGTCAGTAGTTACTTTGGTGGAGGTGCCGGGTCATATGTACGGTTGCTGTGTTTAGTACCTGGCAGTCAGTAGTTACTATGGTAGAGGTGCCGGGTCATATGTACGGTTGCTCTGTTTAGTACCTGGCAGTCAGTAGTTACTATGGTAGAGGTGCCGGGTCATATGTACGGTTGCTGTGTTTAGTACCTGGCAGTCAGTAGTTACTTTGGTGGAGGTGCCGGGTCATATGTACGGTTGCTCTGTTTAGTACCTGGCAGTCAGTGGTTACTATGGTAGAGGTGCCGGGTCATATGTACGGTTGCTGTGTTTAGTACCTGGCAGTCAGTAGTTACTTTGGTGGAGGTGCCGGGTCATATGTACGGTTGCTGTGTTTAGTACCTGGCAGTCAGTAGTTACTATGGTAGAGGTGCCGGGTCATATGCACGGTTGCTGTGTTTAGTACCTGGCAGTCAGTAGTTACTTTGGTGGAGGTGCCGGGTCATATGCACGGTTGCTGTGTTTAGTACCTGGCAGTCAGTAGTTACTTTGGTGGAGGTGCCGGGTCATATGTACGGTTGCTGTGTTTAGTACCTGGCAGTCAGTAGTTACTATGGTAGAGGTGCCGGGTCATATGCACGGTTGCTGTGTTTAGTACCTGGCAGTCAGTAGTTACTTTGGTGGAGGTGCCGGGTCATATGCACGGTTGCTGTGTTTAGTACCTGGCAGTCAGTAGTTACTTTGGTGGAGGTGCCGGGTCATATGTACGGTTGCTGTGTTTAGTACCTGGCAGTCAGTAGTTACTATGGTAGAGGTGCCGGGTCATATGTACGGTTGCTCTGTTTAGTACCTGGCAGTCAGTAGTTACTATGGTAGAGGTGCCGGGTCATATGTACGGTTGCTGTGTTTAGTACCTGGCAGTCAGTAGTTACTTTGGTGGAGGTGCCGGGTCATATGTACGGTTGCTCTGTTTAGTACCTGGCAGTCAGTGGTTACTATGGTAGAGGTGCCGGGTCATATGTACGGTTGCTGTGTTTAGTACCTGGCAGTCAGTAGTTACTTTGGTGGAGGTGCCGGGTCATATGTACGGTTGCTGTGTTTAGTACCTGGCAGTCAGTAGTTACTATGGTAGAGGTGCCGGGTCATATGTACGGTTGCTCTGTTTAGTACCTGGCAGTCAGTAGTTACTATGGTAGAGGTGCCGGGTCATATGTACGGTTGCTGTGTTTAGTACCTGGATTGTCACATAGGCTATTTAATAAATGTTCCCAAACACACAGACACGTCATTTTGCGAGTCCTTACATTACATTATTTTGTTTATGCTACTACTTCAGTATGTGTTGAAAGGATCGCATATGTATACGTGAATTGATATTAAGAACGAAACACTACATCCTTATCCAGTTAAAACAAACATCATTCCCTTGATTTATCCTTCCATTTTCTTGATGAGTGCACCTTACTGAAGAGATCATACATTGAAGACTGAGTGTGGTTCGTTTTTTTTGGTACTAAATCGCCATGTTGTCCCGACCAGGTATCGGCTATAAAATAAATACGTCCAGAAAAATGGAGTTGGTGTACGGTAGTTTGGAGACGTTTCCCCCTTGAAGCCATTTTCATTCTTCCTCTTCAAATGTGTAACCCAGCTTTACCTCCTAATTTTTAGTGAGGTAAAACTACAAGAACAACAGCTTGATTTTACCGGTCACCGATAGACGTTTTACGTTGTGAGTTTTCCTTCAGTCCAAAAATCAAGTCTGATAGAGCTAGACGTACTTTTCTTTAATGTACTTGTCAAGATGTCAGGTTGTGTCTGTGTACTTCGTCCAGTGATCCTCTTGTTTTCTGTTGCTGCCATGTCATCAATCGCAAAAGCAAACATGTCTTTACTGTGTCCGCGGCGCGAGACCCCCCCCCCCCCCCCCCCCCCCACCGCTACACATTCTGGGACCCTTGACCTGGCCTGGAGACACGATGGCGGATAAGCCATCCACTCTTAAATCGATCCATACACCACAGGAGCAATCTGACTTCTCCCCTCCCCCCCCCCCCCAATCCCCTCTACAAACGCTGAATAGTCGGGCAACACTACTATTACTATACGTCGACTGCAACGTGGTCATTTGAGTATTGTAAGTTTACAACCCAGGACAGCGACCGACTCGGAAAAGACTTGGACAAATAATACAAAACACTCGTTGTGAGCAATGCTAATGGTTCTTTTACAAACAAAGCAAGACTTATAATCGTGCAAGTGACAACATGTTTTATAAATTTCATATTTGAATTATCGATCTTTGAATTGATTATCGCTTACTCGTCGATGGTGTTTGGAGCCTACAGGGTTGGTTTAGTCAAAGTCCCCCACTGACAATCAGTCTTGTTACTGAGTGGGTAGACTCTCAATGTGATTTTTTTTTCTTATTTTAATTTATTTATTAATGTATGTAGTTATTTGTTTATTTATTTATTTATTTATTTATTTATTTATTTATTTATTTATTTATTTATTTATTTATTTATTTATTTATTTATTTATTTATTTATTTATTTATTTATTTATTTATTTATTTATTTATTTATTTATTTATTTATTTATTTATTTATTTATTTATTTATTTATTTATTTATGTATTTATTTATTTATTTATGTATTTATTTAATTATTTATTTATGTATTTATTTATTTATTTATTTATTTATTTATTTATTTATTTATTTATTTATTTATTTATTTATTTATTTATTTATTTATTTATTTATTTATTTATTTATTTATTTATTTATTTATTTATTTATTTATTTATTTATTTATTTATTTATTTATTTATTTATTTATTTATTTATTTATTTATTTATTTATTTATTTATTTATTTATTTATTTATTTATTTATTTATTTATTTATTTATTTATTTATTTATTTATTTATTTATTTATTTATTTATTTATTTATTTATTTATTTATTTATTTATTTATTTATTTATTTATTTATTTATTTATTTATTTATTTATTTATTTATTTATTTATTTATTTATTTATTTATTTATTTATTTATTTATTTATTTATTTATTTATTTATTTATTTATTTATTTATTTATTTATTTATTTATTTATTTATTTATTTATTTATTTATTTATTTATTTATTTATTTATTTATTTATTTATTTATTTATTTATTTATTTATTTATTTATTTATTTATTTATTTATTTATTTATTTATTTATTTATTTATTTATTTATTTATTTATTTATTTATTTATTTATTTATTTATTTATTTATTTATTTATTTATTTATTTATTTATTTATTTATTTATTTATTTATTTATTTATTTATTTATTTATTTATTTATTTATTTATTTATTTATTTATTTATTTATTTATTTATTTATTTATTTATTTATTTATTTATTTATTTATTTATTTATTTATTTATTTATTTATTTATTTATTTATTTATTTATTTATTTATTTATTTATTTATTTATTTATTTATTTATTTTGTGGCGGATTGCCAGGCGGTGGGTCCGCAACAATCAAAGAAGAAAAAATCAATGTTTGGCTATTCAGTTTGTAACCAGGGGCTGAGAAACATACATGACAATAAATTTGGTTTCATTTAAATTATATCTTTTAAATACCATATTGGTGACCCCGACGTGATCCGAATAAGACGCATACCTTCTGTCTATCGGTAATCACATTTAAAATGGAAGCACAATTACAAGAGTTGACACAACGGTTGAAGTCGCTGACTGCCATCGTCGCCGCGCTCAGTGATGATCAGTTCCAAGGCCGTCGTCAGCGTTCAAGGTCACACAACAGGGCCCCAGCACCAGCAGGCACGACCACTGACAGAGGATTGTGTTGGTATCACGCTACTTTCGGCAACCACGCTCGCCACTGTGTGCCTCCATGTAAGTACCAGGAAAACATTCGGGGCAGTCAGTAATGGCGGCTGGCTATGGCCCCACTGCAAATCGCCTTTTTGTAACCGACAGGTTGACGCGCACAGAGTTCCTTATTGATACTGGGTCAGACCTTTGTGTTTACCCGAAAAGCAAAGTTTTCGGTCATCCCGGGAAAACCGACTACACATTGTTCGCAGCAAATGGATCCCCAATTTGCACATACGGTCCTCTGACTTTATCTCTGGATCTTGGTTTGCGCCGAGATTTCACATGGCGTTTCATTGTCGCCGACGTCGATCAGCCTATCATCGGTGTAGATTTTTTGGCGCATTTCAGTCTACTCATTGACGTGCGCCGACGGCAATTGGTTGACAACGTCACTACATTAACAACTCCAGGAAAACTATCTACTGGCGCGCTAGTACACGTCAAGGTAATTTCGCGCAACAACGATCTTCAGTCCCCCTTTCACGCGTTACTCGCACAGTTTCCGGAAGTCACACGCCCAAGTGGCAATCCTACAATGCCAAAACACCAAACGCAACACCACATCAATACGACGCCCGGGCCACCGGTTTCGTGCAGGCCCAGACGTCTTGCGCCAGACCGCCTAAAAATCGCGAAACGGGAGTTTGACAGTATGATGAAAACAGGCGTCGCGCGACGGTCATCTAGCAGTTGGTCCGCAGCTCTCCACCTTGTTCCCAAGAAAGGTGATCAGTGGAGGCCTTGTGGAGATTACCGCCCTTTGAACGCCAGGACTATTCCGGATCGGTATCCAGTTCCACATATCCAGGATTTCACGCAGAATCTTTCAGGCAAGTGTATCTTTTCTACCATTGACTTAGTGCGAGCGTACAATCAAATTCCTGTTGCTGCTGAAGACATTCCCAAGACGGCGATCACTACTCCCTTCGGATTATTTGAATTTCCGTTTATGAGTTTTGGCCTACGAAACGCGGCTCAGACATTTCAACGTTTTATCGATGAGGTATTACGGGACCTCGATTTTTGCTACGTCTATATCGACGACATCCTTGTCGCTTCCTCCAACCCAACACAACATGAAGAACATCTTCGCCTCCTGTTCACGCGACTTTCAGAATACGGCGTTTTGATCAACTCCTCCAAATGTGTATTCGGTGTTCCAGAAGTCAAGTTTCTAGGGTACACAGTCAGCGCCAGTGGCACCTGCCCTCTTTCGGAGAAGGTTGAGGCCATCCTCTCTTTCCCCTTACCTGCCAACGTCAAGCAGCTTCGCCAATTTCTTGGAATGATAAACTTTTACCGCCGTTTTCTTCCATCTGCAGCTAGGATACAGGCCCCCCTTAACAACCTCCTTGCCGGTGACGAAACTTCCGCCAAAACAATCATTGTTTGGACACCGGAACTCCAGGCTGCGTTTCAAGAATGCAAAAACAGCCTCTCCCAGGCTACGCTTCTGGCGCACCCAGATATCAACGCCGAATTAGCAATCATCACCGACGCGTCTGATACCAGCATTGGAGCCGCACTCCAGCAGCGTACGAGCCGTGGATGGGAACCTCTCGCTTTTTTCTCACGAAAATTAAATACCGCACAGCGTAACTACGGTGCGTACGACCGTGAACTTCTTGCAGTGTACGACACCATAATTTTCTTTCGCCATATGTTGGA